>JAHBBC010000014.1:1200000-1563203 GCA_019915015.1 Auriscalpium vulgare
GCCGTACCTCCTTCACCATTGTTAGCGCCACCCGCTCGGCCCACGATCTCACTCCCCATCACTCGGTTGCCAAGTCCCTCGCCTTCACGCACCGACTCACCGTCCTCCGCAAGATCCATCCCCTTTCTTACGCGCTCCCTTCAACCGCGCAAGATACCCTCCCCTCTCGCGCTCCACTCGCCCTCTCCGTTCGCCGGCCCATCATCCTCCCCTGTCCCTTCCGACTACTCCGTCATCTCTTCCTCAGAGTTTGTGGTACCCTCGCCGCACCCGCGTGGTATCAGCCCTCTGCCCAGCCCGCGGCGCTCGCATTTCGAGATTCCCCCGCCCACGCCCCCTCCTGTCGGCCCGCTCCCTCGAATCCCCTCCGGACTTGAGCCCGCTTCCGCTAGTGCGCTGTCGCGTGCGCCCTCGCCTAGCGCCGGCCCGGGGCTCTTCGCACAACCGATACCATCAATCCAGCGAGGACGAGAGTTACCATTCCCCTCGCGCCCGCTACTCC
This sequence comes from Auriscalpium vulgare, assembly GCA_019915015.1. NCBI lineage: Eukaryota > Fungi > Basidiomycota > Agaricomycetes > Russulales > Auriscalpiaceae > Auriscalpium > Auriscalpium vulgare. Next base: position 1,200,503 of record JAHBBC010000014.1, read on the forward strand.
CCGCGGCTGAATCAACCGAGCTCGTGGAGCGTGTGCGTCTCCAGCGCATGGCCCGCGCTGCGGAGGAGGCGGAGACGCCCCAGGCGCGCTTTGTCGAGGCACGCTTTGGTGGGCTCGTCGTCCGCGATGAGGATGACGTGCGCTCGGACGTCGCGCAGTTCTTCTTCGCCCCGGAAAACGACACAGCTAGTCACGGGCGACACAATGAGGGCATGGCTGCGTACCCGGAGGAGATAGAGCCAGCGTACGATGCGGAAGACATGTACGATGCGGAAACATACGGGGACGACCGCTCGATATACCCCGAGTCGGAGGCGCATACGCTCGAGGCGCACCGCTCGCGCGCGGATGTCGAGGCCTACTGGCAGGATGCTGCAGGCCAGCGGGCGTCGGTGTGGAGCGGGCGCGCGAGCTTCATTGACGATGAGCGCAGCCGCGAGATCCGGGCGCGCTTCGTCCAGGGCGTGGGCGCAATGTACGGCGAGGATGGCGACATCCCCCCTGTGCCGAAATTGCCTGTGCCATTCTGAGCGTGCGGGGCTACGAACAATCGAACTTTAATACCACGCGACGTCCGCTGATTTCTCTGTGACCAGGACGCGCTGGACGCGCGTCGCCGCTTCGCTATATTTCGTGACAATCATACTTGTATCCATCATCGGCTCTCTTTCATGCTGTGTATCATCTTGGGGCTGTTGAACCCCATCTCACTGGGCCCTCACTGCATACGTTCGTTCGACCCTTACAATCGTGACCCTTGTTATCTTTTTTGTCAGCCCAGGTCCTTACCCATCCATTTGCATGCGATGGATCAGCATGTGAAGCACTCGACCAATATACCTTCCACTCTCTTGATCAAAGTCTTTGAAGCTCACTAGCACTCCGCAAGGAGACGGTATAGCATAGACTTATTCAAAGCTGCAACCCATCCACGTCGTACATGTGGTTGATAAACTATACCTTCCCCGATATAATATCTTATCTTTAACTTTGCGCCGGTCACGCATGCGGCGTGTCGGCAATGCGGTAAGTGAGCTTCTCCGCGCTGACCTAGAGATTTCAGTCAGACCAATGCCGCCACAAAACGACCACAGTCATCCTCACTTTCCCGTCGAGCATATATTGGTAACCGTCAGGAACGCTTGCAAGGCCATTCGGGAAGAGGTGCACCGGGTTCGACTTGATTTGGCCCGTTGCGAGGAAAGTCTTGAGAAGCTCAACATATTCCCTGCTCTGCTCGCGATATCGCTCCTCCTGCCATTCGGACAGCGCTCAGCATAAAGGGAGCGACGAGAAAAGGGAGCGATGAGGATATGACGAACCTTGCCCAGAAGAATTGGCGCTGCGCTGAAAACCGTCTTAACGCCAGGCCGGGGGCTTTCGTAGTCGAGAATGGTCGCAACAACGCCACCCTCGTCGCTCAGCGCATCGGAAACGAGCTTCGGAGTCTGTCCCTCCGATACTGTGTCGATGGCGTGCTTCAGCGCACCACCCGTCGCGGCCTTGATCTTTCTTGCGACGTCGGGATCGTGATAGTCGTACACCTCGTCCGCGCCGAGCGCTCTCACCAGGGCAAAATTCGCAGGGGACGCGGTCGCGAGGACGCGCAGGCCGATGACCTTGGCGAACTGCACAACGTACTGTCCGACGGACGTCGAGCCGCCGGATACGAGCAAGGGCGGCGCGCTCTCCGTTGAGGTCGATGTGGAGGGGATCTGCGGCTTGGGGAAGTCATGATGAGACTGGTAAAGCGTTTGGAGGGCGGTGAAGCCGGCGACACCGAGGGAGGCGGCCCCCTCGAACGTCCAACCCTCCGGGATGGGCACGATGCCAAATTCTGGACTGGCGACGACATACTCTGGTGCTGCTGCATAAGCGCCAGCCGACATATCCCCTGCACCTCACGCCAGACTTACCTGCGAACGCGCCGTTGGGCTCGGCAGCTATCAGCGCGTGTTCGCAGCCCTACAATGAGCGATGCTTTGCAACTCAAGCAAAACTTAGGCAGGTGCGCACCTCCCATCACGTATCCAGCGACACGTTCGCCCACCGTACGCACGCCATCGGGAACGGCGCCGCCGACCTCCTCCACGGTGCCAGAAAAGTCACATCCTGCGATCCCTCCGATCATGGGTGTCCTTTTCAGGATCGTCTTCCCTGTGCACAGTTTGATTACTATACCAGAGGACAGAAGATAGGTCGCACAATCGGTGGGATTATGAGCAGCGGCGACCACCTTGATGAGGACTTGATGGGGGCCATGCGTTGGGACGTCGACGTCGGTTTTAAAAGCGACAAGCCCTGCATCCCGCCCTGTCACGACGACAGCACGCTGCTTGGTAGGTGCCATGTGGGAAATGGCTGGATGCGCCCGTCCGCCCGACGAGGGACTCATTTAATCTGCCACTGACAAAGATCTAGAGGCTCGGGCTAAGGTAACTCCGCGCGTCCGGTCGGCAAACGCGATAACGTGCTATTAATCAGAGGCATATATGTAAGTAATCAGGCGGACCACCGTGACAGGATATAGGATAGGCACACTACAGTAAGCTTCTTATAACAGACCGACCATCTTCTGTGTCAAGGTCAGCCACGGAGACTAACTAAGCTTGTACTTACAGTATACACCCACGCAGCCCCACACAAGGCTGCGGGGAGTGCCATTGCGACAACATCGACAGGCAACAGACAACAGCCGGGGGTCGCAAGAAACTATTAGCAAACATTGTATCCAACGACTAACAGCAAAAGGGAAAATATTAGCAATTAGTCCTCTGTCCGTCCAATGAATCGCGGAAAAGATTACAGTATCCGAGCCGTCTACATGCCCCCAAATCCAAATACAAGACCCAATATATCCCGCCAGCTCCGTCGCACCACGACCTGCGCGCCGCCGGCATACTCGTCCGCCAACCACTCCACAAATCTCGCGTCGAGGCCGCTCAGTCCGCCGAGCTCGAAGGCCGCGAGGTCCTTCAGGGCAAGCACGACCGTCCCGACGCGTTCGCGCTCCTCCGGCGGCGGAAGGAACATCGCGAGGCGCGACAGCAGGAAGCCCGTGTGCGCGTGGAATGTCTGCAGCAGCGCGAGCGTAGTGAGCAGCTGACGGTCCCGTGCTGCATCCCTGGTGGTGTCGGCATCCGTGGCTTCGTCGGCAATGTTATCTTCGTCGTCCTCGGCGACGGGCGAGACGCCCACGACGGCGGAGCGTGCACCCTTGCTGGCACTCGAGTTCATCGACATCCCACTCGACCGGCGCATGGTCTTGTTCCAGGGTGCCACATCGCGAAAAGCGCCGGGCATTGGGCGGCCTTCGATGCCATTTCCAATGCTGCGCACACGGATGGTGCGCAACGTCAGGTCATCGTCTCCCTCAAGGTGGACGTCGCCCGACGCTGTGCTGCGCCACACGCCGGTCCAGAGGCCCGCGCACATGACGCAGACATCTTCATATATTCGCCAGACTTCGTTCCACGCGGAGGGCGGGTGAATCGACGTGCCCGCTTGGCCGTGTAGACTTGTAGAACCTTTGTCTAATTGAAGAATGCGATTAAGCTCTGTCCACTGAGTATGAACGTCAGCACGCGACGATCAGGAGGGCAGATAATTGGAAGTCGCACTAGTCTGAGATCACTCCATGTAAATCGTACGGAGGAAATGTGGTACGAAGGCCTGCGAGGGCCGGAATGCTGCTGCCGTGAGATATACATAGATGGACGGGCGGCCTTCGCTGCGGAATTAGCGGTCAAGTCAACGATGAGGTCATAGTATTGCGGCCTCTCCATGAAAATAGCGTCTGTTGTACCTTTGAACAAGAGTGAGTTCAGGCGGCTTGATTACAGAGAGCCAAATAAACAAACGCACATGCAATCCACCCTCTCCCCGTTTTCGACTCGCGCTCCATCATGTCGATGTCGTGCAGGGTCACCATGCCGAGTACGTTGACCCCTTCCTTGTGCTTCCCTTTGAGCCGAGTGAGCAAGGGGTCTGTGCCAATTAAGTCGCTCGATATATCTAGCAGGGTGTCGCTGTCGATCTGGTCCTCGTAGCATATGTCAGCTGCTACTTGGCATAGTACACAAGCGGCCTCGACTGGCGGGAGGGTATAGATGAGGATACGGCGGCGTCCGAGTATGTGCTTATAGAGAGTAAGGCACGAGGGTCCGAGGATGCGTAGCAGGTGGGGCAGGTGTAGCGTCGGATGGGAAGACAGAGAAGCAATTTCCCCCTGAGCATTAGGTCATTATTGCATGGGCGAAGAGAGTCAGCTATATTGAATAACACATACCACGCAGAGCTCATCGTTCCAGTGCTTCCAGTCCATACTCCCACTCGCATCAGGCTGCTGCCTCGCCTTACGCTCCTCGAAGAACGCTTGTGCGGGTTCCCAGTCCTCCTGCATGGGCTCGAGGATATCGCGCTCGTCCAAGGAGTCATATATCTGGCTGACGAGTGCTTTGAGGGCAGGTACATGATTCCATGGGCGTGGTCGCGGAGATGGCGCGAGTAGGATGCCGAGGGAGGAAAGGCGAAAGCCGCGATGGCCCTCTTCAGACGTGCGACGCCTTCGAAATACAGACACGCCGCGGCGATTATCTTTCGTGAAGTAGCTGAGAGCTGATATATAAATGTGACGAAAAAGCAGACGCAACAGACGAACACAACGTCCTCGTCAATGAGGTGGAGACCGCTTGGCAGAGAACTGAATTCGACGCCATCGAGGCGTAGACCTGGATGACACCTTGAGACATACATTCAGTTAGTGTAATTTGATAAGCTCTCACCGTCGCTAGCCTTCAAAAACCAATCAACTATGTTTCCCTGCGTTGGATGGAATGAAGTATGAAATATGGCAACTGGACAAGACGCGTCAAAGACCTGCACTGACAGCGATTACCCATCGTTAAACACACCTATATCCTGTGGCACGTCGGTTTTGGAGTCCACATCGGCCATGGGGGTAAAAGAAGGAGTTACTCTGGGAGAGCCTGAGGCTGTTGCGGCGGCACGTCGTCACCGCGGAGGCGGCGGTCCGGCCCACGTGCACGGGCGATGCTAAGTCCGAGTCCCCTTCGCTTTGACGACCATCTCAGTGGCCTTCAGTGGCGCATCCAACACACCCAACTCTGCCATGCTGGATCTATGGATTTACACCACATTGGCGTCACTCGGTGGGTTCACCGCTGCCATTGACTCATACCTGGCATCGACTTCCCAGTACATCTGGCCTGATGGCGAAACTCGTACGCACCGAGATCGGGACATTCTCAGCGTACATTTCCATCTAAAAATGCTCTGGGTTTGCTCTAGGTCACGGACGACTCTCTTCTGCGCAAGGTCGGCAACGGAGGCTATGTCCGGTCTTCAGAGCCAAGGCGCGGTCTCCCTATTTTGCAGCGTTTCCTCTGTCGCTAGTCCGCGAAGAAGCCATGCATGCGCCAATTGCATTTGCTTCACCTTGTGTTTTCCGGGTTCCGACTCAACAACGCTGTCACGCACCCACGTTGCTTCGGTGTCTCTATAAGTCGCGGACAAATCGATGGAGATCAAACAATTGAAACAACATGTACGTGAAATCCACGACACCAATTGTGAGCTCACCACCGCCCACATATCGATTTCCAAGGGGGATGAGAGAAAGGTTTGCTTTCCCTTCGGTCAACGCAACCTTGACTGCTGACAATCTCGATATTTGACTTTGAAGGCTCTCCGTCAAGAATTGACAATGTCTGAACGCCTCCTATACTAGAGACACAGGTTTGAACGCCGCTGTCACTCTTACCGCACAACGATATGAATATATCACCCATTTGATCACCATTTGATGGCCTGTGGCTGTCATGAAGACGCTGCTGTTGCGCGATAACGCATGACTTACCAGGCTCACCGTGCTTGTCCGATCTCTTGGCCGACGGTTGTTCTGGAGGTTGATGCGACGTAGATGGCCTTCCTCCCCATCGTCGATCATTCACTCGCGGTCTGCCCCTCTGACCTCTTAGCCTTGGGCGCTACTGTGACCATCGCGTGTGCTACCGATTGACATGATCTGATTTGGGGCAACAGGGACTTCTCACCAGCACATGTCAATTCAATGACCCTCCAGTACTCCATGTCGGCGCACTACCCTACCGGCCAACATGTCTATCCCGACTATTCATTCATGTCACTACCCTGCACTTGCACCATCTTGGAAGCGTCTCACCAGCGTTCTCGACTGTCCGTATAAAAACAGGACAACTTGAACCATATTTTCTCAACAGCTAGTCTGCTCAACCCCCTCTCTGGAACAGGTCACCCTTTAGCTTTCAACGCCTTCGATATACTTTTGACGATAACGATCGACTGTCCTTTTCTCATCATCACACGACCATCTCATACTCTCTAACAAACATGCGCATCTCCGTAGCCTTTGTGACTCTTGCTCTTGCCGCTGCGTCGGCGCCCGCCGTCGCTGCTCCAATCGCTGCCGCCACGGAATGGAGGTGAGCATGGTCATCCAATTACTAGTGTTCCCGCCAGCGGATAGTTGACCACAGCCTGCAGACGCCGTCAGGACATTCCCGACGCGGACCCCCGCCTCTCCCTCGGCACGTTGACCAACATCGGCAACGCGTTCATCCACGGTCTGTCGGACGGAAATGACCTGTTCAACGCCGTCAGTGGCGGCCAGCAGCAGCGCCGTCAGGATGCTCCCAACACGGACCCCCGACTCTCTCTCGGCACGTTGACCAACCTCGGCAACGCGTTCATCCACGGCCTCTCGACTGGCAATGACCTCTTCAACGCCGTCAATGGCGGCCAGCAGCAGCGCCGTCAGGATGCTCCCGACACGGACCCCCGACTCTCTCTCGGCACGTTGACCAACCTCGGCAACGCGTTCATCCACGGCCTCTCGACTGGCAATGACCTCTTCAACGCCATCAACGGTGGCCAGCAGCAGCAGCGCCGTCAGGATGCTCCCGATGCGGACCCCCGCCTCTCTCTCGGCACTTTGACCAACCTCGGCAACGCGTTCATCCACGGCCTCTCGACTGGCAATGACCTCTTCAACGCCATCAACGGTGGACAGCAGCAGCAGCGCCGTCAGGACGGCTTCGCGGACATTCCCGACACAGATCCCAAGTCCAAGTTCAACTTTGGCGGCTCGACGACCAGTGGCGGTGGCTCCTCAACGGGAGGTTCGAGTGGTTTCTTCACCGGCGGTGGCTTCGGCACAGGAGGTGGTGCTGGCACGGGTGAGTCTACAGGCACCGGCGGTGGCACAGTGTATGTCGCAGTTTCCAATCGTTCCACTTGCCCTCCTGACATGGCATGTGTTCGCTACCACAGTCAGACGCGCCAGGACTTCGCGGACATTCCCGACACAGACCCCAAGTCCAAGTTCAACTTTGGCGGCTCGACGACCAGTGGCGGTGGCTCCTCAACGGGCGGTTCGATTGGTTTCTTTACCGGCGGTGGCTTCGGCACAGGAGGTGGTGCTGGCACGGGTGAATCTACAGGCACCGGAGGTGGCACTATGTATGTCGTAGTCTCCAATCTTTACATCTACCCCGCTGACACATCGGTCCGCTCCTACAGCCAGACGCGCCAGGACATTCAGTTTCCCCCGGATATCCTAGGCGACAATTTCTTCTTCGAACACGGGCTTCTCCCCTCGCGCGAGGAATGAGTGTGCGGCCCGGGTCCGGTGCTGCATGTGACGCTGGGGTGTACTTAATCAGGAGATGGGCAGTGATGATTATGTGACTGTTATGTCTTACTGCGAATGATGAGTATGTTCTTGGGCTTGTAGCCCTGCCAGTCAATATGTCTTTGCCGAGGCGGTCCACGGGCTTCATTAAGCCAACCCGTTTCTGGATTGACTCGCTCGGGCCCCTCAGACAATGTCTCTAGATCTGAGGTGTGGGTAGTTTTGCGCTCCATTTGCGCTTGAATTACGGTCTTATAATGATCTTCACGCATGCTCCTGGGATATATATTCTGGACCCTGGTAAGTGGTAACCGGTAACACCTTGTGTGACCAGCCTTGTGCATCCTGAAGCGCCCGTGAGTCACTTGTCACATTCGTGACATTTGCGCGTCGAGGCGTAGATTCTGAGAATACGTTTGCGCGACTCGTCCATCTGCAATACTGCGATGGCATCAACAGCAGGGCAGCCTCAGCAAATCAACGTCGCGGATCTTGACATCTCACAGCTCGCAGAGGTCAAGCGACAGCTCGAGGAGGTACGCACCTACACCATTGCCCCGCAGTTCCGCCCGTCCTCACCTCCGGGCGCATTGCAGGAGCTCGCCCACCTCACAAACTCCTTTGGCCAGCTGAAGCAGGCGCAGGCCAAATTCAAGTCATGTATTGAGAGCGTGCAGCAGGTGAACGCGGCCAACCAGAGTACGTCCCTGTGCCTTTTCCTGTGCGCGGCCGCGCTCATAGGCCCGCAGACAAGACGGTGCTCGTCCCACTTACCAGCTCGCTGTACGTGCCTGGGAAGCTGCGTGACGTGGAGAATGTCATCATCGACATCGGGACTGGGTACTATGTGCAAAAGGTGCGCCTGCTACGCTGTCTGTCGCGGTCGCTCGGCTGACTCCACCGCCCTTCAGAATCGCGCCCAGGCGGTGAAGCACTACGAGTCGAAGATCGAATACATCAAGGACAATCTTGACACACTGCAGGGCACCATACAGAAGAAGCAGGATAATATGGGCTACCTGGTGAATGTGATTCAGTCGAAGCTTCAGACGCAGGCCTCGGGGTCGGGAAATAAAGAATGATTGGACACATGACGTGCGTGACTGGTGTTTCGAGACTGACATGGCATTGGGAGTATACGGGGGTTTAGTTCACGGAGTGCCGTCGTACAAGGCCGGACCGTCGCTGCCGCAGATGAGATCTGGGCCCCCTTCCTTTATTTATAGACGATAATGACCCGCCGACGCGCTCCTCTCTTACAACCACAACAATGATCGACCAAAGGAAGCAGTGGGACCAGGACCTCGCAGAGCTTAGGAAACGCGAGGGCCTGGAGACAATTATTAATTACATTCCCCCACCCGACAGGCAGGTCCGACTCAGCCCACAGGTCGAAGACTATCTTAACGAGAGGGGCGAGGTGCGTCGCGCTATGCAGTGCTTTCTTCTTCGTCTCACTAGCCACTTTCTAGTCTTCGGCGGCCCTACTTCAGTTGCCAACCATTGTCCAAGAGCCGCAGAGCGACAGCCTTCCGCTTACACACTACTTCATATCGTGAGCTCCAATCCTCGCCCTCGGATCCTTCCCTCACGGCCCCCACCAGGTCCTCGCACAACACCTACCTTCTCTCGCGCCAGCTCCTCGGTCGTTCCTCCGCGCTCTCCTATATCCACGTTCTCTGGCACCACGCGCGCTGCGTCGAGATGGACGTCTGGTCGTCCGACAAAGGCCTCATCGTCACCCACGGTTACACCCTCTCCAAGTCCGTGCCGTTCCGCGAGGTCTGCGAGGCCGTCGGCGGCGCCGTGCGTGAACATGACTGGCCCGTGTTCGTCAGCCTCGAATGCCACGTTGAGAGCGCGGGGCAGACAGAGCTCGTCGAGATCATGAAGGAGTACTGGGGGGAACGCCTCATCACGCACGAAGTAGCCAGTGCATCGGCCGACGTTACACCGGGGGACCTCAGGGGGAAGATTGTGGTCATGGTGCGTATACTCTCATCTGCCTTCCGTCATACCAGTCTTATCATTGCAGGTGGAGTACTATCCTGCTCAGACCATCCCGGTCAGCACAGAAGAAGATTCCTCCTCAAAGGCGAGCGACCTATCGCATTCGGATTCTTCGGAAGCCGAAGATGACGACAAGGCAGATGAAGAGGAACGCAAGACACTCGATGAAGAGAAGGCGAAGCCCCAGGCTCCTCCGAAGATCTCTGACGCGCTCGCTTCCATTGGCATCTATGCCCGCAGCATGAAGCCCAGCAAGGATTGGCTCACTGAACGTGAGTGCCACCGTCCTCAGTAGTTCATCTCTCTCACATATCAGTCATGTACACGACAGAGCTCACGTACCCCGCCCACGTCCTGATCAACATCTCCGAGTCCGCACTGTCTGCGCTCCTGCCGACGCATCTCGACCCGCTGGTGCAGCACTCCCAGCTCCACATGCGTCGCGTCTATCCCCGCGGCACGCGCGTGCAGTCGACCAACTTGAATCCCATCAAATTCTGGCGCTGTGGGAGCCAGATAGCCGCATTGAACTGGCAGAAGTACGACAAGAGCGTGCAGGTTCGCACTAAAGCAACATAACCCTCGATTCCGCAGCTGATTGCCGATTATTAAAGATCAACGAAGCGATGTTCATCGGAACACCAGGCTGGGTGGCGAAGCCCGCCAAACTCCTTCCCGGATATGACGCGGCGTCCACTACTCGTGTCAGACTGACCGGAGAAATCATTGGTCTGAGTTCCTGTACGCACCCCAGACTTTGCCTTGTTTCGTATGTAACTGACAACCGCTATTAGTGCCCACGAAGCAGGAGGGCTCGATTTCGGTGTATATCCGTGCGCAGCTCGTACACTTCAAGAACACGAATGAGTGGCGGAGCAAGACAATCAAATGCAAGGACCTGAAGGACTTGCAGGGCAAGGCGGACGTTATGTTCAACGAGCAATTTGAGTTCACATACGAGGGGGACGAGCTCGCGTTCCTGCGGTTGGTCCCTTCCTTTCTTATATCTGAATTGCACTGGCTCACCGTGCCGCAGGCTTATAGTCGTGGACAACATCGCATACGGGCGGGACGTGAAGATGGCTGTGTTCGTGGCGCGCGTGGAGCAGCTGGAGGAAGGGCTGCGCTTCGTCCGACTGCTGGACATGCACGGCAAGGACTCAGGGGCGACGCTGCTCGTACACTTCTCTACGAATGCACAGGAAACCTGACGTGTTTTTCTGGAGCGAGCTGATCATGAGCAGACGGACAGACAAATATCGACGTGCTGTATGTATCGCTGATTTAGGAACGCTTTCATACTATAGTATAGTAGTGTGGATATGATGCATAATGTATGTATTACTTATATAACAATTCAGCTCAATCACACGAATATCCGAACCACTCGATACACCTGTGCACTCATACAATATCGAGCAGCTCCCCGCCCGCCGCCCGTTCGATGCTCCGCGCCAGCCCCTCCAGCCTCTTCTGCGCCTCCTCCTTGCGCTTCTTCTCCACGCGCCGCCGCTGCCCCGCGTCCATGTCGTCGTCACTCTCCCCGCCGTCCGCGGCCTCGCCGCCCATGCGGTCCGCCATGAACTCCGCGACGAAGCGGGCGACGCCCGCCTCGCCCACCTCCGCGGCCGCGCGCGGGCCCCAGCGCCACTCGCTCGACGCGCCGCCGTCCGCGTCGTCTGCGCCTGCGCGCGCGCGCTTCGTGCCCTTCGCACCCTTGGGCCCGCCGAGGCGCACGCAGTCGAGGTAGCCCTGGCGTACGAGCTGCGCAAGGTACGCGTCGACGGTGATGGGCCCGTGCGTCGTGTGCGCGGGCTGCGCGAGGGCGGTCTGCGGGTGCAGGCGCAGGCGGCGGAGCACCGTCTGCAGGTCCACTGCGCACGATTCATTTCCGTCAGCGATGAGCCAGCAGGAGGGAACGGGACACGCACTGTCGCTGAGCACCTTCCCGTTGACGAGGATGAGAGCGAGCACGACGTAGAGGATGCCGACCGACGCGAGCTGGTCCGTGCCGTTCCACGCGAGCAGGCTCCCGTAGCTGAGCAGACCCACGGCGTCGTCGTCGATGTCCTCCGGCCCGTCCGCAGCCTCCTCCTCCAGGATCGCCGCGTCCGTCTGCGCCGCAAGCTCGATGAGCGCCGCATCGAGTACCGAGCGCAGTATGTACGTCTTCGAGCCCTGGGCCGCCGCTGCAACGCGCGTCAGCTGCACGCACGGAGCGCAGGAAGAGGATACATGCCCTTCTTCTTGAGGCCGGTGACGGTCTGCCGGCCATCCTCGGGCGCGTCGGGCTCGCCGTTCTTCTGAGTGCCGCGCTTGCCCTTGCCCTTGCCTTTTTCCGCGCCTGCGGCCGTCTCCTGCGCCGCGGCGCGCGTCTGCAGCTCGACGAGCTCCATGCCGAACTTCTCGCGCAGGATGCGCTGCGCGGCGTCGAACACGGCCTTGAACGCGCCGCGCTGCGAGCCCATGACTGCAAACTCTGTGTGAGAGGGCAACGGGTTCAAAAGAGGGGCTGCCCGCACCTTTCTTGGAGATGTCGTCTCGGCGCAGTGGGACGCGCTTCTGCTCGTTGAACAGCGCGAGGCGCACCAAGTCCTGCGCTCTCTTGACGGTTTCCTGCCGAACCACGCAATATAAGTATGAAAAACAATGGAGAAGGAGAAATGACTAGCCTGCTCGCCGGCCGTGCCTTCGCCATCGCCATCCTCACCGTCGTATGCCTCGCCTTCCGCATCCTCGTCTTCCTCTTCTACCACCGCGCGGTTATTCCGCCCTCCGCGCTGCGTTCGCGGCTGTGTCTGCGTGGGTGGAGCCTGGGAGGCATTGCGGGTACGGGAAGGGCCTGCACGCGCCATGGTGGTCTAGGAGAAGGTGCAGAGCGGCAGTGGCGTCGCGGCCATACACCGTGACGCGACGCGTTTCGTCACGGTCACAACGCCTCACGGTACTCGAAAGTTGTCACACAAATGGCTGTCCGGACTTTCAAAACAAAATTCGTGTTTTTACACCTGACTGCACCACTTCACGTTCTCTAGCTTCACGCCCACCGCTGCACAATCACGCTGTTCACCAGCCCCGCACCCTCGATCGTCGCGTCCCGGTCCTCGAGCGTGCGATTTGGGAACGTAGTCCCGATCGTGTATGCGCGCACAGCGTTCTCTCGCGACGCCCTGCCGATCCCCAATCAATCAGCAACACACACACATAACACGTCCGCTCCGCCACTCACGCGTTGATGAAGTTGCGCAAATCCCCAACAGTGTGCGTCAAGTTCATGCGCGCGACAATCCTACCGAGCCAGCCACCATCAGCATATGCTCCTCGATAGCACAGAGGCAACCTCACCGCGTCCCGTCCGCGAGGCGCACCTGCACGCTCGTCATCGGCTTCGTCTGGTCCACCTCGAAGCGCGTCGTCAAGCTCTCGCGCTCCACGGGCGGCGCACTGGGGGCCGGCGCGCTGCCCGGGAACGCGCCGGGCATGCCCGAGAGCGCACCAGCCGTGCTCGCGCTCGCGCCCGCAGGCGCCCCGAGGCGGTTGCCCGAGCCGTGGAACGCTGCGCGGGCGCCCGTCGACGGGACGTAGTCCTCGTCCGTGCGGCGCGCGACGCGCAGCTCGACGGGCTGGTTCGGGAGCACGTTCATGATGCTCGGCGGGGCGTTACTGCGACAATGAGCGGGGTGTGCGTCGTCAGCTGGGGCGCGCTGGGCAGGGGCGGGGGCAGGTGCAGGTAGGAGTACGCACCCGGAGCTGATCTCGTTGAGGATGCGCGCCTGCTCGGGGTCGTCGTACCGCCGGAGGTCCCCGTCCTCGATGCTGAAGCCGTCGCGCCAGAACGTGACGTGGCGGATGGCGGTCTCCAACTCTACATTGCGCGCCGGCGACCGATGTTATGTTAGTCGACTGCGACGAGGGTAAAGCATGCAGGGGCGTACCCGCCGCCGGTGGCGCGTTGGGATCGGGGATGAACGAGCTTTCGATGTCGTCGGAGCCGAGCGTGTAGCCCCCGCCCGAGAAGACGCCCTGGCCGCCCTCGTCCTGCGGCGGCGGGCCCGCCCTACCCACGCCGTCAGCCATCGCCTAACGCATTCAGGCCACCGTGCGCCCGCGAAACCGAAACACTCACTCGGCGGCGCGGCGCAGCAGATCCCGGACGACCGAGCCCCCAGGGGTGTTCCTGTTGCTGTCGGGATTCTGCACCGACAGGCCGCTGCCATCGCGGGTCTAGATCAGGGCGGAGAAAGAGGAGGGATGAAACGAGTACACGCGCACCTCCTCTCGCCGCCCGCGAAAAAGTTCTGCGGGGGCCCGTCGTCTTCGTCGTCGTCATCGTCGTCGTCGCCGCTGGGCCGTGGCCGGCCCATCCCTGGGGGCGGGCCCCCGCCGCCACCGCCGCTCGCGATGTCGCGCAGCGTGGCGACGCGCGCCCCGGAGCCGCTGCGGCTGGATCTGGCGTCAGCGTCCAGCCTGGCCCGATGAGAAGCGGCCTGCGCACCTGGATGAGGCGGGCCCGGTGCTGCCCAGCGTCCCGATGCGCCCGACGCGCTGCCCTGCGGCGGCTGCGGGGCGGTTCCAATTTGAAGGAAGCTCGTCGTCGACCTGGCCTCCGCCTAGTGTGTGGCCTGACATGGTTTTGGGAGTTTTTTTGCGGTGGTTCGCGTTCTGTGTTGTGAGGTCGCTGAGGGCTGCAGGTGGCAGGTGGTGAGTGGACGTCGATTGCCAGGAGGTGCCGCGGGCACTGACGCGTTCCTGCGCGCCGGGCCGGGCCGGGCCATCCGGGTCTTTAGTTCCCCCTCGTCAGGCAAAAGGGAACGAGCCGCACACCAGCCCATCGAAGATACAACGGTCGTACGTTTTCAAAGGAATGTATTGATCTCCACAGCGCCATATGTATAAGTAGCGTATGCGGCCGACGACATGCATGTACGGTAAATCCCAAGTCTATTTATGTGCTCCTCAGTAAAAATATATATACGAAGCGTCCGTATCAGCGCATACCCTCAGGCTGCCTGTACAATAGGTGCAGGCAAGGCCAACGTGTCCGAGTCGCCTCCACCCCAAAATAACAATGCGCGCATAATGATCAAACCTGGAGTCAGGAGCCTCAGCACTTCTGCCACATCTTCACGTAGTCGCTGTAGATTGTGTCAGATGGGAGAGGGCGCGTGTGCGGGGGAAGGGCGTACACAATCATCGCGCGGTCATTGGGGCTGTCGGGCCAGGTCTTGGACCATTGGCTCTCCGCGAGCGCGAACTGCTCCATCGCATCTGTTCATACCACATCAGCTTGCCGCGCGCGCACGATACAGGAAGGAGCGCGTACTCAGGGCACCGTTCAGCCACGGCTTGTCCCCTGCACCGTCCGGGAACCACCCGTTCGTGCCACCGATCGCGACGTCCAGAATCAGATAGAACGCTGCATGCACTCGTCAGCAAACACGCGCACAGCACCGCACAGGCGCACGCACGCTGGTCGAACGGGGCGGAGTTGCCCGAGTTGGCCCACGGGTTCTCGAGGATAATCTCCTGTGAGGCGTTGGAGACGGCCGCAGGGAAGTCGCCGCGCTCGAAGAAGGGGATGGTGAAGCGCAGGTCGAGCAGGTGCTGGAGGCGGTTGTCGACGTAGATGCGCAGGAACTTGTCCGTCCACTCGAGCGCGTACGTGTGGAACGCATCGCCGTACGACGAGCGGCGCACGGTCCACCACCCGTACGTCTTGGCGACCGCGTTGAGCCACGTGAGCGGGCCCCAGTTGAGCGAGCCGCGGACGTAGTTGATGCCCCTGCGGGCGGGTGAGCGGGCGCGAAGAGAGGGAGACGGGGGGCGTACTGCGCGGGGTAGGAGGGGCTGTTGCCCCGGGACTCCATGATGTCGATCTCGCCTGTGATAGAGGTTAATATGCGCATATGAACGTCGCGCAGGCACGAACGCGTACCGCTGAGCGGCCACGGGCCGTACGTGTTGTTCTCGGGGAGCATCCAGATGGCAGGCCACATCTGCGGGGCGGGGCGCGTCAGCGTCGCTTACTCGGGGCGGGGCGCCGGCTAGAGGCAAGGACGCACCCAGTCGCTACGTCATGCCGCCACACCATGCAACAACAAACACACAACGCCAAAAGCCAAAGTCAAAGTTCAGCAGACGCCACAGACGAGTTCCGGGCGCACGCACCCGCGGGGGAGCTTCGCGCGCACCTCGACGCGGCCGTAGCGGATGCTCTTCTTGCCCTTGGTCGAGATGCGCGCGCTCATGACCGGGTTGATGACCGTGCCCGTCGTGCGGTTGCTCACCGTGCCGCACGCGGTGAGGTTCGTGTTGGTGCAGTCCGTGAGGTTGAAGGTGTGGCCGTCGAAGATCGCGTCGTGCCCGATGACGGCGGACGTGAGCGTCGGGAGGAGGTACAGCTGCCCGTTCTGGATGTACGAGTTGTTCGTCGACGCGGTCGTCATCTCGAACTCGCCGTTCCTGCACATCGTCATCAGCACGCCAGCCGCAGAGCAGGAGATCAGCACGCCACCCACCCGAAGCCGCCCATGTCCGCCTCGCGCATCCAGATGCCGTCCGTGTCAAGATCTGCGCCGTCGAACTGGTCCTCGAGGACGAGGCACAGGTCCTCGAGCAGCGGGACGCTGCGCCAGCCAAAGTAGACGCGCACCGCGCTCGCGGCGACGCCGAGGAACATCATCGAGTAGGTGATGAAGTACGCGATGCGCGCGGAGCGGTCGCGCTTGCTCATCCAGGGCTTCGCGATGGGGCCGGCGAGCATCGTCGAGCGCGGGCGCGGCTTCTTCGCGAGGCGCGGGACCGCACCGCTGGAGGGGTACACGGCGGTGACGGGGCGCGGGGGCGGGGCGGCGAACGCGGAGTCGCGCACGCGGCCCTGGCGCGGGGACGCGAGGCTGCTCGACGAGAGCGTGCTCATGCGGCGGTGGACGTCGGAGAGCGGGTAGTGGCCGCCGCCGGACGGGGTGTCGGCGAGCGAGAAGGAGACGACGCTCGCGGGGGGCGAGAAGGGGTTCGCGTGCTCGGACGCGGGGGTCGCGAACGGGTTGGACGGCGCGGGTTGGCTGGAGGCGGAGCCGGCGGTGTGCGTGCGCGGGGTGCTCGCGCCGGACGCAATGCTGACGGACGACTGGGCGCGGTCGTGCGGGCGGAGGCCGCCGCGGGCGCGGGGGGCGGGGCGCGGGGAGGTGGGGTCGTCGAGCTCGGGGAGGTGCTCGATGAAGAAGGGGCGCGGCGGGGAGAGCGGGGCGTCGGTGTCGGCGGCGACGGCGCTGGACGCGCTGGAGGCGGGTGCGTCGGAGGCGGACTCGGACATGGCTGGGAACGGGCCTGGGTGCGGGAGGACTGGGCATGCAGGCGGGGGGAGGCTTTATGGCCACGGAGGGCGTGCTTCTGCCGGAAGGTGCGGTGGCATGAGGAGGATCCGGGGGCCCACAAGCGGAGGAGGACGGGGGCCCCGCGAGCGCCAGCGGGGACAGAGCGAAGCAAGTGCCGTGTCGGACTGTGGCCGTGTCGTGCGCCGTGTCGTGCTTAGAGCGCTGCGGGCATCCGTCACTGCCACGCGTGGGACGCCAAGCGGGTGTAGAGGGCGTGTTGCGAGCGCCGTGCCCGTCAAGTGGTTCTTGCCTGGAAGCCCGGGTGGGCATCAGGATGGGCAGGGACACCGGGCGCGCGGGGGTCTGGACAGATGCCGACAAGTGCAGCATTCTGCAGGAACGAACGTCGGTCCGTCCTTCGCGCACCTCCGCTCAATCGCTGCATCGCACGCGTCGACGGAGATTGGCCCTCGAGCGCGGCTGTTCCGTGCATTCCCCGTCACCCGAGGGATTTACACGGGGAACATCCTTCGGAGCTGCCCTCGACCTTCGCGCGCTCGACAGCCACAAAGAGTCGACGTTGTTTGTCTCTACTTGTCCCGGCCCCGAATGCCCGGCGCACTCCGCACGGACGCTGTCAGAATTCCAGATCCGAGCATTTCATCCAATCGCTGCCTCCAGAGAACCATCAGCTCAAAATCGTGCTCTTCTCACTGCCTCCGGCGCCCGCGCGTACAACACCTACCATCTTTGATAGAACCAGGGCAGCAGCCCGTGCAGAAGGCATACCACGCGCCCAGGGCACCTCTCGCAAGCTAGATTGACAGCTATAATTACGAGGTCGCCGCCGTGTACGTGAGTCCATGTCCTCGTCGCATGTCCGTGCACTTCATTTCGTGAAAATAACGGGGGCCAGTGTCGCCCCCGGTGGCACCGCGCTGTCGCACGCCTCCAGCCTGCATCTCCGGGCGAAGCACGTTCAGAGTCACAAGGACCCCGGCGATGGAGCACGAACGAAACCCACTTTCGGCCCCGTGCAGCCAACCTGCCGTCAGAGCTCCCGACGCAGAGGCTGCTCCACTTTCGCTGATAGCAAGAGCAGTGCCATTGTCGGGCCCATCGGTGGCCGGCCGCCTACTGGACTGGTGGAGTGGGATGCGGACACGAGGCTGCAGAGCATGGCGGAACCCGAACACACAGGCAGGGCCATCTCCACAGGCAAGTCGAGCGGGTGGAGTCAGTGCAATGGGCGCGTCGACAGCGCAGGCGACGACGACCGGATGACCTCTTCGGTGACGCGGTGACGCCAGCGGCGAGCAGCGTGCACGTTGACAGCCAGCGCCGCCGTCTGCCACCGTTCGGCTAAACAATGAGATACTGTCGCGACGAATCCCTCGGCGCCGCCGCCGCCACCGCCGCCCGCCACGACCACGACTCTTGCACGACTCTGCATGCGCGCCATTGCCAGCATACCGGATGCTCTCGCAGGCAGCCGCTAGCCGGCGGCGCTGCAAGCATGGGGAGCCCAGCACACATCTTATGTCGCCGCCTGTCCGATGCGATGCGACGTAAGTGCTTTGTGGGCAATTATGCGTGTACTTCACGGCCTGTCAGCGAGAAGCGCGAACCATGCACCGAGGAACAAGATGGCTCGACCGATCAGGGGAACGCGCTGCCCATTCCGCACGGCTTCCGCGATCAACAAGCCGACAGCGACGAGTGAAGGGCACTGGCGAGTGTGAAAACAGATACATTTCGTCGGTGGCGCGCTCTACGGCCGCCCGCCGGTGGGAACTCCCGCCGGTTTGGGGTTTGCGTTCAGCCACCGCCACCCGCCGCCACATTGGCAATTCATCTTCGCCACGGCCACCCAACACACGACGCACGCCGCCACCGTTGCTGCCTGCTCACGAATACCGCTTCATGCGCACCGGCGCGCGACGCGGCGGGCGGCAAAGATAATTGCAGGACCCATCATCCCGCGCAACATCCTGGGAGATTCTCGCGGCTTCGCATGCACGTCGGCCCCCTCTCGCGCCGCCGGATGCGGCAGGTGTGGTGCTGCCTATCGCGGGCATCAGGATCTTGGGAAGGCGGCAGGTGCATTCGTGCGGTGAGGCTTCCCCGCAAGGCCCGGGACTGTCGGCGTGTCGTGTCGAGCGGATGCTGGTGCGCGGGCGGTGCGCGGGAGCGGGGGCGGGTGACGTCCGCCGCACTCGCGCCGTGGTCACGGCAGGCGGTTGACTGCGAGCGTGCGTCGTATTTGCGCGGTGAGTAGATGTCAGCCACGGCATGTTCACGGGCACGCAGACATTATTGTCGGCATGGCGGGTGGAGAGTCTGTGTGCGCCGTAGCCCCCCGACTGAATGCGCTGGCCCCCAAGCCCGAGATACGTCCGTCACGGCTGTGGGAGGGCTTCCGTGATGGATAGGCAGCGGACGGTCCAGCCCAGGGCACCCAGTGGGAACACACGCAGCCCCGCCTGTTCTCGCAGTCCGCCTTCCCGCCGATCAGCTCCTCCGTCCCAGGCCCCGGGCCACATCCTCATCCTGCCATGCCAAGCAGCCGCCCTTCGACGCTGCCTCTCCCCGCGTCCGCCCACCCAGCCGCCTCTTAAGTCGGCTCGCACGGGCCCATCGGAGCCCCCAGCCGCCCCCCGTGCTCCCGTCCTCCCGCTCCAGGTTTTGGCCCACACTCCTTGCCGCCCCCCACAGCTCACACCCTCTGCCAGCCATGGACTACGACGCGTATGATGCTTTGCTGCACCATATCTTCAAACAAGTCCGCTCGCCTCCTTCCTCCGTCCCCGTCCCCACTGACCCCCCGACAGACACAGGGCGACGCGTGGTTCAAGCCCTCCGAGGAGAACATCCACGCCGGGGTCTGTCTGCGCATCGCTCCGGGCCAGTTCCGCGTCTTCCCCTACGAGAACCTCTACCTCGAGCCCTTCGAGGCCGCCGTCCGCGTCCTCAACCCCGTCGTCGCCGTCAAGGTCCGCAGCGCCGCCGTCCACGTCGCCCTCGGCAGCGTGTAAGTCTCTCTGCCCGCTGTGGCCTGCGGGCGTCTGGCTCACCCTTGCGCGCCAGCGGGGAAGACGCCACGGCCATTTACGTCGATGACGACACGCGCATCCAGATCCTCGACAGCATCCTCGACCTGCCCCGTGCCGACAAGGAACAGTGCGGCGCCTTCATCGTGAGACTCCCGCCCCGTCTCCGCCCGCCCCCCGCTGACCCCCGCCCCAGCGCGACGAGCGCGTCCTCGTCGTCTGGTCAGACAACCTCGACACCATCATCCCCCACTGCCGCGACTTTGAGGAGAACCTCATCAAGCTCGTCTGGTCCCAGCGCGTCGCCCTCTCCGCCCTCCCCGTCGCTGGCAGCATCGCCCCCAGCGCCGGGCCATCCACCGCGGCCTCCGCCGTCAACTCCGCCTCGGACGTCCAGCTCAACGAGAAGCCCGTCGACGACGCCGACAGGGAGGCCGAGCCCGCACCCGCCAAGCCGCCGGCGAAGACAGGCTCGCTCTGGGGCTGGCGCATCGGCAACAAGGCGGCGCAGGCCGTCGGCGACGTGGAAAAGGGCAACGGCGCAAGCTCCCGGCCCACCCGCTACTTTGCGCCCGTCTACGGCGGTCTCGGATGCGCGCTGTCCCTGTGTGCGTGCCCCCCCCCCCGCCGCCTCTCTTCCGCGCATACATGCTCACCCTGCCCCCGCAGTCTTCATCGGCAGCGGTGTCACGATGCTGCTGCAGGAGTGGCGCCTCGACCACGACTACAAGCGCTTTGCCCTCTTGGTCACCTCGCCCTTCCTATTCTGCGTCGCGCTCGTAAGTCCCGGCGGATCCCCGCGCTCCCCTGTTCGCGTTCTGATGCCCGCTGCCCCAGTTTTTCGCCCTCCAGGTCATTACGAACATCTCCTACGTGTACGTGCCGCCGCTCGCTCGTCTACATGCATGCTTACGCGCCCGCCCCAGCTTCGGCCCTGTCGCGCAGTATCACGAGAACTCCAAGTACTATTCGGCCGTGAAGCCAGGCCCGAACAAGGAAGTCGATGCGCATCTGCCCCACATCACCATCGAGCTTCCCGTGTACAAAGAGAGCCTCGAGCAGACCATGTGCGTCCTTCCTTCTTCATCTCCGTTCCGCCCGCCTGCAGGCCGTCGCCCGAGCACGCCCCCTGCCTTTTCCAGACAAGGTTGGCAGCCGCGGGCCAGACGCGACGCGACGGGCTTTGCGAGAGTTACCTCCGCGGCGCGCGCGCCACTTACGCGCCCCGGTCTCTGCGCCGCTCCGCACACGCTGATGGCCGCCTTCCCCTAGCGCGCCCTCGGTGCAGTCCCTCAAGAAGGCGATGCAGACGTACGCGCGGCAGGGCGGGACGTCGACGATCTTCGTGCACGACGACGGCCTGCAGCTCATCTCCGAGGCGGACCGCGCGGAGCGCGTCGCGTTCTACGCGGACAACGGCATCGGCTGGGTCGCGCGCCCGCGCCACGACGACACCGAGGGCGGCTTCAAGCGCCGCGGCCGCTTCAAGAAGGCGAGCAACATGAACTACGGGCTCGCGCTGTCGCTCAAGATGGAGGGCTGGATCAAGCGCCTCGAGGCGGGCGAGCAGGCCGGCGAGAAGGACGCGGGCGCGCCGGACGGCGAGGAGGAGCTCGAGGAGAAGGCGCTCCGCCTCGCGATCGAGGAGATCTACGAGGAGAGCGGGAAGCGCTTCAAGCCGTGGGCGCACAACGCAAAGGCGATCCGCATGGGCGACATCGTGCTCATCGTCGATTCGGACACCATCGTGCCGGAGGTGCGCCTTCCTTTACCCCGCGTTTTCTTCTTGGGCTGATGACGACACGGCGCGGCAGGACTGCTTCCGCGACGCCGCGCGCGAGCTCTCCGAGTGCCCCGAGGTCGCGATCATCCAGCACGAGTCGGACGTGATGCAGGTCGCGCACCACTACTTTGAGAACGGGATCGCGCACTTCACGCGGCGCATCAACAAGTGCATCTCGATGGGCTGCGCGAACGGCGAGGTCGCGCCGTTCGTCGGGCACAACGCGTTCCTGCGCTGGTCCGCGCTGCAGGACGCCGCGTTCGCGGACCCCGGCGACGAGGGCAAGATGAAGATCTGGTCCGAGACGAACGTGAGCGAGGACTTCGACATGGCGCTGCGCCTGCAGCTCAAGGGGTACATCATCCGCTGGGCGACGTACTCCGAGGGCGGCTTCAAGGAGGGCGTGTCGCTGACCGTCGATGACGAGCTCAACCGCTGGCAGAAGTACTCGTACGGTGCGTCGCCGGCTGTCTGTTGTGGTTTGCTGGGGCGGCGGGCTGACGGCGCGCGCACAGGCTGCAACGAGCTCATCTTCAACCCGCTCATCCACTGGTGGAAGCTCGGCCCGATCACGAAGCAGCTGCGCATCTTCATCTGGTCCGACGCGCCTGTCCACTACAAGATCAGCATGATGTCCTGTGCGTGCCCTTGCCCTCCCCTCCCGCGCCCCCGCTGACCGCCCCCGCAGACATGTTCTCGTACTGTGGGTGCTGCCTCGTATATTGCTGCTCAGTGTGCTTACGGTAGTTGCAGATGGCCTCGCGGCGGGCGGGGTGCTTTCCTTGATCAACTACATCATCCTCGGGCTCTCGCTCAACGTCGACGGGTACTACGAGCACTCGTTCGAGATCTGGCTCGCGTGCACGGTCGTCTTCCCCGGCGCGGGCAACATCGGCTACACGCTGCTCGAGTACCGCCTCGGGCAGCGCAGCATCCTCGCCTCGCTCATGGAGAACGTCACCTGGATCCCCTTCTTGTAAGCCGCCCGCCCCCGCCCGCCCGCCCGCGCCGCTGACGTCCGTCCCGCAGCTTCTTCTTCTTCGGCGGGCTCTCGATCCACCTCTCGCAGGCGCTGCTCGCGCACCTGTTCTCGTACAACATCACGTGGGGCGCGACGAAGAAGGAGGTCGAGCGCTCGAACTTCTTCATCGAGGTCCCGCGCATCCTGCGCCGCTTCTGGCTCGCGTTCCTCATCTGCTTCACGGTGTTCATCGGCATGGCCATTATGGCGACCTCGCTCGTCCCGCCCGAGTGGCGCATCCCCGGCGTCGACTGGGCCGTCATCTTCCCGCTAGCGTGAGTCCCGCGTCCCGCGCTGTCTGTCGTTTCATGCGTACTGATCATCGGATTGCACCGCAGGATCGTCTGCGGGAGCCACATCCTCTTCCCGGTGCGTGCTGTGCTGATTCGCCGGGAGATGCCAACTGACCACCGCGCGTCTCCGCAGATCGTGCTGAACCCGTGGCTGATGATCTTTTCGTACTAGAGGCGCCGCCGGCGAGCGGGCGCATATTCTATTTTCCCTCGTTGTACAGCATACATTCCGCGCATGGACTGCCCCCGCACACATCGTACCCACCAGCCACGCGCGCCCGGACAAATCTTCTCTGTTCATGCACCCTTGGTTCATTCATTCGGCTTCGGCCTCGCGGCTCGTCCATATTATAGACTATCTACCACGGTCCTTCTACGGACCACCTCTAGACACCCTGGCGTGTGGCTGTCAGCGCTGTATTATGTATGTAGTAGGAAAGCTTTAGTTATTTCTTCCTTTCACTCCTTATGGGATGGATGCAGTCAATTTATAGGCGACTGAACTTTGATCGTCTTGCTTTTGATTCCATAGCATGTCCTGTGGCAATGTCTTCGTATGATGGCAGGGGTTGGCTGTCCTTTGGAACGCTGGTGGGACCAGGGGCCTAAGGGCTGGCGGCAGACCTATCGTAGGTGTTGTCTCGTTTGGTGTGCTTTTAAGAAAAAACTCTGAGAGTGAGAGGACTCGAACATTCCAATACGGGGAGTCGAACCCCGGGCTACCGCGTACTTCCTGCAGACGCTTGAAAGGCGGTAATGTTAAACCGCTACACCATATTGGAGAATTTCAGGAACTTGTGAAAGCTGTAAAAACTACGGATATCCGAATTTCTTGTTGACCACCAATCGTCTGCCAATGTATGTCCCATTTATAGCTTATATGATGTAGGACTTACGGATCTGGTCAGGTTTCAGATGCTTTCCAACAAAATTGACGACTAGGTCAAATCCGAGTCGGTATCTGTACCGTGTACGTTCGCAACTAAGCAATGCATCGGTACTTGAGCATGTACACTGCAAGTAATTTTGTATAGTGATGCTGCAGTGCGTAGCATCGTACTTGAGATACACCAAGGAATGGAAAGCCTTCATTTTCGAATAACTATCCTATCAATTGCGGTGTCTCGTTTGACGGCCATGTTCACTGCAGCACCATGTGGTATGCCGCGTATCATCCGCCGGAAGTGTCAGACAGAGGTCCGTCACCAGTCTAAGGGTCAAGAAGCGACAGGCGTGGGCGATACTGTTGCAACGAGTTGCACGCAGCAATAAATGGTTAGATGGAGTGGAATGCACGATACAGAGATATGATGAGGATACATTCAGCATTAGACAGATCTTCGGACGGATATCGATTTATAGAGTACGTGGTGGAACAGGACGTAAGTTATGTGGCGGAACAGGACGGAAGTATGGCGTCTCAGATGTGTGTCTTGTTCTTCAGAACGGTCTGTGACAGGGAACGCAGCATCGCGGTGGTAACAATCCTCGGGGAGCTATCATCTGCGACAGTCATGACAGACGTCGATGGCGAAGCTGTCATTGACGGTGGGGGCAGACCGCCGTTGCCATTCGAAACGAACGATCTATCGTCAAACGTCGAGGTCGAGAACGTCGAAGCAGATGACTTGAGCCGCTTCGACGAGGGAGATGGACTGGTTTGAAATGCGAAATGTGAGTATAGAGATCATGGATATAGATAAGACACTAGCGCACCTGAAGCCGCTACGTTCGTCGTCGGGAGCCGGTCGCTTGGGCCGCACATAAAACGCAAATAGGGTGCGCAGCTTTCCGGCCGAATCGGCAACGTCTTGATCCATCTCCTGCTTCATGATTGTGATATCGGTCTTCGCCACCGAGTACGCCGTCTTCTCAGCGTGGACGGCGGCTCCTATTGACCGTACCGCCAGATCATATAGATGTTCAAGGAATGCGTGGGCGGGGAAGTCTGATCGGTGTTTTGGTCACTAGGGACATTCGCAGGCAAATTCGGACCGGCTCACCTCCTCCCAATGCCTGGTGCGATCGTAGAAGAGCCTGGGCGTCCTGCGACAGTGGTCGCAAGGCGGGGGAATCTAGCCAGGCATGAACCTCATCGTACAGCATGCTGATGACACAAAATTGGAAGGAGGCACGTTACGAGAGGATTACGGACGTACGGAGAACCCCTGACGCCGTCCAGCGAAACGGGGGGTATTGGAGTAGTGCTTGCATTTGCCTTCACTCTTGTGACGAAGCGGCGCGACAGTGTATTTAACAAGTCGACGAGGGCTTGCAGGACTTGGCCGAACAGATACCAGTCAACTACGTTCGAGTGAGCACCTTCCACTTTCATCATGTTCAAGTTGCATACCTTCACCATCCGCCAGGCATCGTGACGTCCAATCGGCGGCAAACTCGTTCCATGGTGAGAGAACATGCTTGAGCAGCTCTGCGGCACTAAAGTGAGAACCGCGCATTAAGAACAGACACAGAAACACACCTGCAGGGGTAAATATCTCCACCAGTTTGCCATCAAAGTCAATATCGAGGGTACTAAGAGTAGCCGAGAACTTTTCATCCGAGTCCATCGACGAGGAAGTTACGGCGAAAGTGGAACTAGCTTGGATGAGACCCTGTTTCTCGTAGGCAGAGACCTTCGCAATCCTTTAGTGCCAGTAGAGCAAACACGACAAGACATCGTACCATGTGCGAGAGGTCGTTCGGCATGGAGGATGTGTCGTCTTCACCCCACACGATAAACAATATGGAAGGGATGAAGTGTCGATCCTCAGGAAGAGCCTCAACAATGTCGCGCAGGCGCGCACAATCCTCTAGAATGCAAAATTTCCTGAACAGATGGTGAGTCAAAACAGAGCTCATCCAAAACCATATCGAACGAACTTCTCAATCTCATCATCAATATCTCCAAGGGGCGAGCACTCGAAGACGATGAGGCCAGGAGAACTTGACTTTTCGTCACCGGGGGTCAAGGGGATTGAAAAGACGCGTTCTGATAGCCAGGTACCCGAAGCGGGCACGTCGAACTTTTTTTCAACCCAGATGGCAATACCGTCGTTGTTCGGGTTCGTCGACAGCCATATCCGCCAGTCAAACGGATACGCGCCGTTCGTGGCTTCGACATGCGCGCGGATCCCCTGCAGAAAGGAGCCCTTGGCCCATCTCCGCTCGTGCTGCTCGTGGTTCTGCGTTGGGAGGGTTTATGTTCAGAAGTGCCCGCGCTGTGCCGCATGGAAAAGAAAAGCACCTCTTTCAATAGTTGAGCGAGCTGGAGATCCGTACGAGGCGCCGTGTACTGGCCAGAAATCCGCCGTCGAACGCGCCGCGCAGGAGACTTGGGTTCGGCAGCCAATCGCGAAGCCTCTCTTCGTTTCTTGTTGTTGACTACAGGCAGCGCTCCTGTGTGCCGTCCCTGTTTTATCCGCTCATTATACTCGTCGCTGCGTCGCACAGCGTCCGTCCAAGCCACGCTGTCCTTCGCTTTTTTGATCCACAGACGCAGGGTACTGCGCATGAGCCAACTCTTGCGCAAGAACTCGTCTGCCCATTCGGCGAGAACTTTCGGCTCAACAGCCCGTTGCTTACCCTTGCCGTTCGTCGCGGGAGCCGGTGGAGAAGCGGGGTTGACGGGGGGTAACGCTCTGTCCGTCGGCGGCAACGGAAGCGATGGCGAACTGGCCAGCGGTAAAGCTATGCTATCGGTAGAAGGGTTCGCCGACCGATGGGATGGAGAAGGTATGGAGAACGAGCCCCGCACTCGCGAGTTGGAACTGGCACTACCCGATAGCTGCAAAGGGCTCAGAATCTCGGGGGCCGAGACGGAGGACTGGCTTGGCCAGCCAAACAGGGCATTTGAGGTGCTTCGGTTGATTTTGGTCGGTGAGTCGAAATCATTTACAGTTGGCGTTGGCGGCAGAGAGATCGGATCGACCTTCTTTAAAGGTGGTGGTGGCGAATGCGGGCCTGGAGTGGGGGGACCATCGGGACCTAGTGGAGGTGCATCGGAAAGCTTCCCAGGGGACGGAAGCCCGGCCGCGTCTGTCAACGTCGCCTTTCGGAGAGACTTAGTGTTTTTGGCAGACGTTTTGGGGGGATGATACGAAGAGGTGGGCGGAAGACTGGTTGTGAGAGGAGCAAGGATGGGTCTTGATGATAGTGGAGTAGACGTCGATGGAGAAGGTGATGATAGCTGCGAAGCAGCGGATGGAGCGACGGCCAAGCTTGGCGGGGTGAAAGTGGGAGCAAGCGGATCCAATGAAGTGGTAGATTTCTGGTCATGATCTTGCAATGACGATTCAACACCAAGTCCAGCGGGCGCACTGTGTGAAGACTGTACACCAAACAGGGAGCTCGAACCAAATGGTGATGAAGTTGAGACGCCTGTGAGAGGTGCCGATGTCGACGTCGCCAGCCCACCGAAAGGCGACTTGGCTGGTCCGGATCCATTCGCCGCAGGAATCGTCGACGTAGAATTGGCAGCTGAAGGAAACGGACTTGTAGTTCCGAATGCTGTTCCGGTCGTCGTACCGAAGACAGAGCCGGTGCCAACGCCAAACACAGCACCAGCCCCGTTACCGTACACTGGTGTCGATTGAGAGGTCCGAAATGCAGATGTTGGCTTATCAACGCCATTTGAAGAGGCCACAGTTGAAGTCGAAGGAAATGTTGGGCCGAAAGCGGATGTTGGGGCGAAGGCAGAAGTGGGAGCGAAAGCGGAGATCGCGGGGGTTGAAGTCGATGTGCCAAAGGGAGATGGAGTAGGGCGTACACCGAAGTTCGACGAAAGCCATTCTGTGGCGCTGGGCTTCAAAGATTGAGATGCAGATGCGGCTGTCTCTTCTACCACATCCTCCTCGGGAGACAGAAATCCGTCGCCGTCATACGCGACACCATTCGTCAATTCTGCGCCATCACCCTCAGCATCACCGAGGTCTTCGTCTGCAGCGCCGTCGATAATCTGCGACAGTTCCATGCCAACGCGCAAGCTGTCGATATCCTCGATCTTCTCCGGACCGAAAAACCGCTCGAAGATGCATGCGACCAGGTAGATCATCACATGATTACCCTGTTCCCTCAGTACGGCCGCGAGCTGATTGAATATCAGCATGCCCTCGTCACCGACCTTGAGAGGTGAGTTTTTCTGAATTGGGGAGGACACCTTCTGGACATGCTCGCGGAATTGACTGGTAAGCAGAAAGGCGGAGTGATTGCGGATTTCATCAGGGATGTCGTCGTGCCGCTCGCGTTGATCGCGCATGTGTATAAGGCGGTGGTATATGCGTATCTCGAGCTCGCAAGGAGACGCATATTGGCCTCGTTGGTCTGCGTAGAACTCTTTCAGACTTTGCAGGGCTACGTGCAACATTAGCAAACCGATCGCAATTTGACGATAGAGCGCCTACAGTTCATGAGGACACTCTCCTCCATATGCAACTCAAAGCCTGGAGTAGTGCGCATGAAGTGCATCACTAGGATGTGATAGCGCACACAGCGCTCGTGGCACTCCATTGCCAACGCATCGTTTTGCATCTGTATCGTGAAATCGGCGCGCACTTGTCGTGTGCGGTCACGTACGAAGCCGTACGTAGATTCAAACCCCTCTTGTGGTAGCAGCTCGTGGAATAAGTAGTCGAGGGTACGCTAGATTTGTGCAGTCAGAGAGGTACGCCTCCGCCGTTCGAATGATACTCACCTTGAGCACGGGTGGGGGCCGCAAATCTGAGGGTAAAGTCTTGTCTCCGCCGGCTCGTTCATACTGCTTCACGGCACGCTGATGGTCGACATGTTTTGTCCCCGGTTTCTACAGAGAAATCAGAACACAGACCTGGAGTACCAGACATAGCACGCACCATTTCCCATCGTATGAGCAGATTGCGCTTCTCGCGCGTGTATCGTTCGAAACGAGGGCACATGTCCATGCATGTACCAACCATAGTAATTGCTTCGTCGAGGCGTCTTGGTTTCGTTGGGTGATTCATCTTGCCCTCTGCGATAGCTGTCTCCCGCTCGATGTCTCGCGCTTTCTCCAGCTGACCCAATGGCGCGCGCCCCTATGAGTAGCGCGACGTTACTCGCCGAGTGATCAGGAACTCACCTCCTTATAGAAGTAGTCGAACTCTTTCGGATCGTCGAACTCTGGGTTCTCCTCATCCTGCTCTCGTCCCGTTACTGTACGCGCCGGCGCCCCTTCCTCCGGCGCGTCATCCATGCCTTCCTCCTCCTCCGCGCCATCATATGATTCGTGCAGTGGGAAGGCATCTGGTCTTGGTGACTTGGACGGTCCTCTGCTGTGGTCCTGTCCTCGTCCGCGAGGGCGCGGAAGACCGCGACCACGCTCCCAGCGTCCGACCGGCGTACTCGTGCCGCCCCGGGAGTTGGCCACTTCAGCTGATACCCAAGTCTTGTTCTTGGAGTGCCCACGTCGTCCCCGGTCAGGGCCGCCATTTAGACCGCCTGCACCGCGTCCGCGATGAACGCGAGCAGTGGCACCGGTAGAGAAAGAATCCATGTCCGACGCGAGTAGCCAGGTGCAGTCCCAAGGCCGCCAAGGAACGGGCGGTAAAGAGAAAAGGAAAGACGCGGTGGTCCAAAGGTAATCCGCGAGGAAGGGACGGATAGCAAAAGTGGTGAAGCTCGAAGACCAAGTTCGCCTTGTTGTTGAGCGGCTGCTGACTTCCTTTCTAAGCGATGACAAATGCATCCTCTCTTGCCGATGTCTTCAGCTACAGTAGTTAGTCTCCGTTGCTGACCTGGGCACAGAAGAAAGTCGTTCTGTTATAATCAGCTAGTCAAATCCCGGTACCGTGTCAACCTCAAATTCTATAATTCTGGTCCAGCGACCAGCAAAAACTAAGTCATTATCATAAGCTGCTTCAATACAGAACGAAAGTAATTCAGAACGTAGGATAAAGCACAATACAAAAACACTGTGTACAACGAACGGAAACTCGACGACACGAGATTGAACGAAGCCCGGCGGATAGGGTGGAGATCCAATGAAAACGAGGACAGCATGGAACGAAAGCAAAGTCGAATGAGGAGGTATCACAAAGCAGATGTGAGGGATAGGCATGGACGAGAGCAAACAAACTATACAGCACGGACGCGATCAATGCGACGACGCCACGTTGACCTCCACTGGCAGCCCTCCTTCACCCTCATCTCCAGTCTTGATCTGAGCCTCAACGGCAGACGCGCCGATAGTACTGGCGCTGTCTGGCGATGTCGGCGACACAACCACCGATTGCGCGCCCATAGCCTGCGGATAACCCGAATATGCTGGCCAGTATGGCGGATAGCCTGGCGGAGGTGGGTAGTAAGGGTAAACGACCTGCTGCTGTGACACGTCGCCCGGCGTCATGTATGGTGAGAAACCCGCCAACGGCGCCGGCGACGACGGGGAGCCTGCTTGTGGCGGCGAGCCGGGTGGGGGCGATATAGCGGGAGGCATCGCGTACATGGCATGCGGCGGATGAGGCATCGCGTACCCCAGGGGGTAAGAGTACGGCGCGTACCCGAAGTGGGCAGGATGCATCATCGCCATGTTGGGATCGGCGGCGGCGGCCTGCGGTACCGCAAACGGCGGGCTTTCGTTAGGAGAGGACGGCTGGCCCGTCTGGCTCTTTGATTTGCGTTTCCCCTTGCCACCGTAGGGCTCGAAACGCTTGTCGCGACGCTTGCTTGCGGCGGCTCCGACGTCGGTCGGGTCGCTGAGCATAGGCATACCGCCAGAAAGAGAGGGGTTGAGGACGTGGGGTGAGGGCTCTACGTCGTCGGCTTCGCCACGATATAGCGGGAAGCCGTCGACTCCAATTTCAACCTTTGGCGGGTTTCGAAAGTGCGTCTTCTCCAAATATTCAGGGCTAATGTCGAGTGAAGCCAATTCTGGGTATGAGGAGGCAGTGCGCAGGCGGCCCTGCTCGACGTCCTCGATCTTGTAGTATGAAATGAGATGCTGTGAGACGCCGCTGATGGTGAGGGAGAATGTCTGTGCTACGCGTTAGTACAAATATCGGCGGCAAACAGACCGCGACGCACCTTCTTCATCATACCGCCTTGCTTGAATTTGTAGCTATTCGTAAGGCTCCCAACGAGGCTGCGCTCGCGGCGTCGGTCGATACCGAGACGCCCCGCCTCTCCGCGGGGGCGGCTGAGCGCCTGACTCTCTGCCTTGCCGCCCTCGTACTCGCCCGAGTCGCCTACAACCTGCTCCGAGTTGCGAACATGTCTGTGGGCGGCATTGCGCTTTTCGGTCTCGCGATAGAGCAAGAAGTTGCCCAAGATGCGACTGGGGCTCCAGAAGAAGCCGTCGGTCCAGCGCTTGATGCCGCTCTCGTCCTCGTCGAAGACAAACACGGAGCCCGAGGTGATCATCTTGCGCTCCGAGTCGACGAGGCGGCGGGTCACACGCGGGATGAGACCGCGGCGGGCTGCTTCGAGGATGAGGAGGGCGTCTCCGGTGGTCTCTATCCAGCCGGACCATGGGGGCTCCGTCCATGTGTTGGCGGAGGCATGGGCAGCGTCTGGGGGGGAGGACATGCAACTGGGCGAGGCATTAGGAGTTTATTGAACAAGGTTGAAGGGAGAGTTGAACAAGTAGACTGGTTAGCCAGGATCAAGAGTAAGGTTTAGCAGAACAAAGTTGGCTCACCGAGCACTAAGATTTCGGTGGAGGATGAAATGTGTAAAGCCTATTTAGGATTCGACCCCCGCTTGCTCCGCGATTTCCTCTGGCTTCGACTGTCTGGGCGTCGTTGTTGGTCGAGGGCGTCCGTTTGGTTAGGTTTGGGATGGCTGACAGCCAGGAGAACGGTCTGCAGCGTCGTACAGCAGCACAACGGCGGCGACGTGGTTGAGTCGAGGGAATGTGGCGGAATGTGGCTGAGGAATCGCGGCCGCCGAATCGTGCCCGCGGCATCCCTCCGGCCTCTCGTCGCCCTCGACGACGGCGACGATGGCAAACATCTCTTGCAGGTCTTGGCATCTCTTTGTATCCTTTCTTGCGGCCTGTGCGTCGAGACCTGGTCACATATTAGAGCCGGTGCCCACCTCCCGCAAAGTACACATCCAACGCCCCCGTGTTACCGTCCGCCGAATCTCATGGTGGGGTCATGTAAAGGTCACCTTACGTAGGGTGGGTCTTTCATTCATCGGGCAGTAGCGTTGACGGAAGTGGGACAGGTATGTCATCTCATGATGATTCAGAGCTTTCCGACTCAACAACGCCTGGCTTTTCCAGTGCAGGGGACTATGTCCCAGACCCTCCATCATGAACTGGCTAGCCGCACTCTCTATCGGTGGCTACCCACATGACCCACCCAGATCCTTCCCTACACACCTGCGCGCACGAGAAAGACAGCCTCCGGCAGATGTGCATGTGGCTATGTGACATTCGCTTCCACTGTGGCCTGTTGCTACTGGTTGCGATCCTGAGAATGAGGGCGATCCTGGGCCCGTCTCGCCCTTTTGCGGTGTTATTTGTTCTAATGGTGGTCGTGTGTCTTTCCGAGACCTAGCCTGCGCGAATCCGGCCGTTTCAAGTGGGTGTTGTGTTTCCTTCACCTTCTCGCTCCCCGGTTAACCACTTACCGCCTTTTCTCCGAACCAGTCTAGCTGAAACTGGTCGGCAGAGTATCACGATCTTGTTCAGTCAAGTTGCGGAATGTTTCAGCAATAGCGGCGTACAATGGCCGCATAGGGGGGAGGTGGTAAGTGCGCAACAAAGCTCAATAAGGTCCTGTCGTCCTGAGCCGTGCTGTCAGAACCTCACCCGGTCGAAGTCTGATATCAATCAGCTCCGATCCACATATATTTGGAGACAACCCATGTGCCTCCGTCTCCGTCGTGCCGAGAGCAACGCGACCACGCTCGCACGCTGCCTCGGAAGTGACACGATGCTCCGGATTATCATCTGTCAAACTATTAGCCGTCGTTCAATGTGTGCCGCTCCATATTGTCGTCCATCCTCTTGGTACTGAGCTGCCCCTGCTGGTGATATAGGATTGCTTACGATGCTCAAGCGCCCGACGAATGTCTTCTTTCGGCATCAGCACATGTACGTGGCACAAGTGTCAGATCACGTTTACTGGACTTGGTGTGACTCTGACCTTCAATAACCCCGACACCCGGGAGCTGACCCAGGAGCTGCTGGATCGACCTGACGGCCTCGAATGTCGCATGTTGCGGCGTGGCAGTGGCAGCTCGCGTGAGCTGGGCTATCGAAATGGCACCACCCTGCAGCATTGTGCCCGCACGATCGCCAGCGCCGAGCATCGGCGCGATGCTGGGCACATCTCCTGCCTTAGGGAGTCAGAAGCACGCAGAATAGGAAGTTTTCTAGCAGCGCTCGTCCTCCGGACACAGTCGTCAAAGCACGAGGTCTTAATGTCCCAACCTACCTTGCCGGGCTGGGCCAAAGCCCTTCATGAATCGGTCAGCCTCCAAGCCTTTCCGATGCCGTATTTCCCCTTCTTCCCGTCGACGAGTCCCCAGGTGTCTTGCCGGCAGCGAGCGCGGCGAGAGTTTGCTGTCCCCCGTGCGGCATATGGGCCCGGCGAGCGGTACGGCACCACTGTCTCACTGGCCCGCCAGCTCGGATGCACGCTCTGCGTCAGAGTCACTATTCTGTGCCTGCCGCATCGTCGTGGGTACATCGGCGTTCCCTGAACCTGAGCGGCTGGCGCGAAGCTCAGGTGATGCGCTTGTACTGAGCTTCGCGCCAGCCGCTCAGGTTCAAACACCCTCGGCGCCAGAAGAAGCTCCGTACTGCCCTGGTCCCTCCAAGGTGGTCTGATCCGACTTCGCCCCCTCTATCAACGCCTGTACCAAATTCATCATGGGCCTCTCGTTCCGGCCGTGTAGATTTGAAGAGCCTCAAATAGGGACGCCTCGTGGGCAGAGTCGCCAGCATCTCCTGTCTGGTCGCTCGCGACATACACGGGTTCGCTATGCGTTCCATTCTCTTGCCTTTTTCCTTGGCCCTCGTCATTCCTGTAGGCCCTTCATCGTCGCCTCTCCTTGAATTCACACGCTTATGCTATTCTCCTCCAGTTCATACTTGCTTCTCATGTGCCCGTCCACCACTACAATCATTTTCATCGTCGCCAGACCAATATCTCCCCCCCTCCCACTGACCTTCCTGGAAATTGGAGCTCTGCAGGATGCTACACGTTCGTCCTCCAAATGAATATGATCCTCCTCCATGACCAATACTTGCTCTTTAGGGACAACCCTGCCACACGGACTCTGTCATCAGCCAGTTTCACCGACACGCAGAACATGACTGTCGAGAACTGCGTCACGTTCTGTGACAATCAGGCTTTCATTTTCGCCGGCGTCGAGTTCGCCCAGGAATGCTGTAACAAGCTTTATCATGACTTCGCTCTTGAGAAGTTGCTGATCATGGGTATCTAGATTGCGGTGATATCATCGCTAACGGAGGCACCAATGCAACTGCGTCAGACTGTAACTCTCCTTGTACAGGCAACTCGAAAGAAGACTGCGGTGCCGGCGGCAGGCTCAATCTCTACTGGAGCGGAAAGCAACCTCCCCCGCCTCCTATCACCGACCCAAGCAACGGCCTATGGGTTTCCTTGGGATGCTACAAGTAAGATTTCCTCGACCCGCTTGCTGGCTTCACACTGCTCACTCCGAAACAAAGCGATACTGCCGCGTCTAGGGTGCTGAACGTCCCCACGAACGTCGCAGGAGGAGCATCGAATAATAGCGTTCAGAGCTGCACGGATGCCTGTTTCAATTCGGGCTATCCCCTCTCCGGAATGGAGTTCGCTGATGAGTGCTGTTCGTATCTTCGCCTAGTGCCTGAGCTGCGACGCTGATCGTCGACACGGTACTCTAGATTGCGCTCTGGCAATCACCAATGGCGGGGTTTCCGAGCCCGCTGCCGACTGCAGCATGCCCTGCTCTGGAAATAGCTCCGAGTTCTGCGGAGGTCCTAACAGGTTGAACGTCTATAATTATACGGGAACAGACTTGCCTCCCGTCACCAATCCAGGTGGAGGCGGCGGCGGTAATCCAGGTAGTCCAGTCTTCCCGGTGACTTCGGGCCTCCCCAAGCCGTGGAATTACTCTGCCTGCTATGTGTACGCTCATACCATCTTCATTGCGCGTGTTTTCTCATACGAGATCATACCAGCGACAATGCGTTCGGTCGCATCTTCTCCACAGAGTTGCCTGACAACCAAAATGTGACTGTCGAGAGTTGCGTCCAGTCTTGTGCGAGCCAGAACTTCACCCTCGCAGGCCTAGAGTTCAGCGTGCAGTGCTGTATGTGCTTAATCATCTTGCACGTATATGAGTTACTGATTATTTTCTCAGTCTGCGGAGACACTCTAGTCGATGGCGCCGTGTCCACCAAAGATGCAGACTGCAACATGGGGTGCGGGGGGAATACCACGTAGGGCATACATACTCCTCGCAGATATACGGTGCTGACAGGCACTCCAGTGAGGCGTGTGGGGGACCTAACAGACTTTCTGTCTACACATCAACAGGCAATGTCACAGCCCTTCCAGTGCCAGTCGTGCAATTGACTACTTTGCCCGGACAATGGCAGTACTCTGGGTGCTTGGCGTAAGTTTTCAGTCTTGCGCTTATTCTTCATATCTGAC
Source organism: Auriscalpium vulgare (assembly GCA_019915015.1). Taxonomy (NCBI): domain Eukaryota; kingdom Fungi; phylum Basidiomycota; class Agaricomycetes; order Russulales; family Auriscalpiaceae; genus Auriscalpium; species Auriscalpium vulgare. The sequence continues at coordinate 1,236,295 of JAHBBC010000014.1, forward strand.
GTCGTTTGGCAGCGAACCGGGTGCCGCCCGTGTCTTCCCTTACCAAATCATCAACACCAACAACAACTCGGCGGCGGGCTGTCTGGCACAATGCTCAGCCTTCGGATATCCCGCTGCCGGTATGGAGTTTGGTGACGAGTGCTGTACGTACTGCTGCCACGCCTTTCTGACCGAGTTCTCACCATTGGCAATAGGGTGCGGCGACGTGGACGATATCACAAACAATGGTGGGAAGACTGCTCCCGAGACAGACTGTGTCATTCCCTGCTCGGGCGATCCCATTCACCTCTGCGGTGGAGCCGAGCGGCTTCAACTGTACCTGTGGAATGGCACTATCGACGTATGGAACACACCGACGAACATTGGACGCTATGAGGTGATTTTATATCGCTATCATTTTTTATGTTGATACTCACGCAATTCCAGTACCTCATCCCTGGCCTCGTTCCGCCTCTTGTTGCCACCGTCGGCATCAATGGCAAAGTCAGCTTCCTCGAGAAGGGCGGGACTTCCGAGTTCACCAACTCCACGGGAGCCTACGAGCTCGACCTGAGTTTGGTCGACAACTTTGACCTCGCTTGGCGCGAGATGCATCTCAAGACCGACGTCTTCTGCTCTGCGGCAGTAGTTCTTCCCGATAAAGCTGCGCGTATCCTCAATATTGGCGGATGGTCCCTCGACTCGACTTTCGGCGTTAGGCTCTACGCTCCCGACGGCGTTCCCGGCGTGAACGGAACTAACGACTGGGAAGAAAACGTCAATGAGCTCTCTCTACAGGTGAGGGTCAGCCGTCTCGAAATTTCTGCGCGTGTTTGACATGCTCTTCGGCAGAATGGTCGATGGTACCCCACTGCTATGGTCATGTCCAACGGTAGCATTCTCGTGGTCGGCGGCGAAAGCGGGTCGAATGCGCCTCCCGTACCGACTCTGGAGATCTTACCGCGTATTCCCGGCGGCGACACAACCAAGTTCCTAGACTATCTCAACCGGACCGATCCCAATAATCTGTACCCATTTCTTGTCACGCTGCCCAGCGGCGATATCTTCATAGGTGAACAATTACACCCTTCTACCTTGTCTTGTCGACTGACGATCTTGAAGGCTACTATAATGAGGCCCGCATCCTCAACCCCGTCACCTTTGATACTATCAAGGTTCTCCCGAACATGCCTGGGTCTGTTACCAGCTTTCTCGCTGGCCGAACGTATCCCATGGAAGGCGCTGCCGTGATTTTGCCTCAGTCTCCGCCTTATACCGCCCCTGTGACCATCCTCGTCTGTGGAGGCTCCAACTTTGGCATCGCACTCGATAATTGCGTTTCTATCCAGCCAGAGGCGAAGACTCCGACGTGGGTTGTCGAGCGCATGGTAGGCTCCCCAAAGACTGCGTCATGACGTTCCTGACCTGCGTTCATTTTAGCCATCCGCGAGAGTCATGTCCTGCATGGTCGCATTGCCAGACGGCACCTTCATGATCATGAACGGTGCCCAGCAGGGCGTTGCCGGCTTTGGTTTAGCGGACGACCCAAATTTGTCGGCGCTCCTCTACGATCCCTCCCGTCCAGTCCATAACCGCATCTCTATCCTCAACACCACCACTATCGCACGCCTGTACCACTCTGAAGCCACTTTGCTTCCCGACGGTCGTGTTCTGATCTCTGGGTCGGACCCTCAGACCCTTAATGCCGACGGCACGCCGAAGTTCCCCGAGGAGTTGAGAATCGAAGTCTACATCCCTCCTTACCTTAATCAAGGCTTCGTTCCACCGTCTTTCAACATCTCTAATACCGACTGGACGTATGGTAGCAAGTATCAGATCACTGTAAAGCTGCATCAGGGTGCGACTTCGAATATGAAGGTCTCCTTAGTTGCTGGTGAGTTGTCACATATGCTTCTCGCATTATTTCCTCAGAGGTTCTGACTGTTTGTGAAGCAACGTCAAGCACTCATGGCAACACTATGGGCGGTCGCACCATTTTCCCGACTTTCTCGTGCTCGGGAACCACATGCACAATCACGGCCCCGCCGAACGCGTCCGTCTCGCCGCCGGGATGGCATCAGCTCTTCATCCTAGATGGACCCACACCGTCGTCGTCTCACTGGGTGCGCATTGGGGGAGACCCCGCCAAGCTGGGTAACTGGCCGCAATTCCCGGACTTCACCCTCCCCGGAGTGTAACCGTACTGTAAAGTCATTCGTTCATATGCTGCCGGTGCCCAGGACTTTCCCTCATTCCTTATTACTGTCATTTCTTTTGGGATATATGTACGAAGTGTTAATCGGACAATCTTCTACCAATATGCCTTCAAGTTGAACTGAATCTCGCTAGTCGTTCGACCGGCGGTGCTGCGGCCCGGTCCCGGGCCAGCGCGTCTGGGCCGGGCGCGCTGCTTGCATAGTACTCTCTTCATCACATCTGACGCATCGACTGTACGAGCAGTGACGAGAAGCAGTCGACAATATATTAAATCCGGTGAAAACTCTGGATTTTAAAATGGCGGATGCTTCGCAGTAAGTTCACTGTAGTATCTAGCTCTTCTGGAGGTAAGTCGCATGGGCGTCGTAATCTGACCGTATCATAATCCACTGTACGTCTGACTATCGTTTTAAGGCTCGAGTGGCTTCCCGAAGCAATGAAGTGAAACTGTTTATGATGGTCGAATTCTGGAACATCACAGGGTGACGAGTTGATGTGCCATGATGGTTTCAAAGGTGTATGATCCTGAGCTTGCGAAGGTTGAATAGGCTAGCCGCTCTGCCTCAGGGAGACTAAGTAGTGAGCCTCGCGAATGTTCAGCATGACTCTCATCAGCATTTGTATCCATCGTTCCTCTGCGCTGACAACCACACAGGAAAGGGAACACTACGCAGCAAAAGAGCAGTAGAGGATCATAAAGCCTAGGTAACCAGTCTAAGTAGAGGACGGTCTGGCATCCGACACGACTCTTCGTCAGCATGTGAGACGTATATGTGGTGTGTCTCGTAGGTGAGTAGTCCTAGTCACCGGCACCAGTCTAAATCGGAGCATTGTAGATGCCAACGACGCGCTTTATCACCTAGAAGACATATGATAGGTGAGTGCCCTGTACACGCTGTTGCAATTCGAATCCGACGAGCAGTTTGGTGCATGCAGCATGACAGTCCCCTTTGTTGTCCCTCAAACGTCAACGGTGTCGTAGAGGTGATGTCTCGAACGTGGCAAGGTGAGGCGGCCTACCTAGCTCCCCATCACCCGTAATGATCACTTCGTATGTTCTTAGGTGTGCTTCACAGTGTATCTCACCATCGTTGTTATATCCTGACATCTGCCATTGAACGTCCAGTGATTTCCTCCATATCTGTGTGTGTTCTCGGCGGCCGGTCTTGCACCGTCTAATTGCCTTCGAGAGCTATCACAGACTACTGTCAACATATAAAATGGTATCCGGCACCCTATCTCTGTACCTCTAGCTGTACGCACCATGTTGCTAACATTCACGTTCTTTTCTGTCACCCGGGCCATTCTCCCGATATCCACTAGTATGGCCACACCAAGCCTTCTGCTCATACTCCTTCAAGTTTCACATACCCCCGCGGCCATTCACGTGGCGCGCCAGATTGACCCCAGCATAGTCGGCGAGCAGTGCCAGTCGGTCTGCGCTCCAAATCTCTGTGCGGAGCTGCAGTGTGCCTGCACGTCCGATCGCCTCAATCAACTCAAGAGCTGTCTGAATTGTATGGTCGCCATTGATAAAATTGAAGAATCCGACGTACAGAGTTCCCTCAATGGTACGTACGGGTTTTGAGGATGCTGATTTAGTGTTGATCTCATGCTTGCTACTCTCAGGCGTGATCACAGAGTGTGCTGATATAGGACAGCCCATCGACGGACAGACCGTACGTCTGTCTTTCTCATTCGTCAAGTGGCCAATCTCGAGATTGTCTGGTCGACTTCTACTGTTCCGCCTTCTCGTTTGACTCCGCAACGTCGTCTGCCGCTCCTACGTCTGCGGAGGGAGGCTTTGCGAGCAGCCTGAGTGTCTCGACAAACACCGGGCCTGCCGCTGCCGCTTCTCCTTCTGGATCCGGCGTCGCAAGCAGTGCGCCCGCGAGAGAAGTGGGTGGCGGGATTTCAGGTGCACCCGTCACGCTCAGCAAGCTACTAGTGCATTGGTAGCCGGCATACTTGATGGCGGCAATTGTGGGCTTTGGTATGATTATGTGAGGCTGCACCGCATGGACAAGCACCAGTACGATAACTTGCGTTTGCTCGCCACTGAGGCGGACTTGCGTTGATTCCCTCCTCAGTGTTCATGAATCGGGGAGTTCACTTTCTGCCACCGGGTGAACAAGGCCCAGTGCACAGGCTTATAGGGATCTGGCAGGCATCATTTGATCGACGTGCCAAGCGCTGGTCACGTCGGCCGTCGGCCTGCCGGGTGCCCAAGGCCTGCCTCAGTCCTGCCAGTGATGGAGACTTACGCTGCATTTCACTAAAAGCGTTCTAATGTTGAGTCTCGTGCGCTGGACACCAATACTGCTGCGTATAAGGTGTAGTATCTGCAACCAGTGTCATGCGAAGTCTTGGCAGTCGTGGCATTCGCTCGTATATGATTATCCGTGTTATGTACTGTAGATCTAAATTGAATCCAAAATCTTCAAACTTTAGCCCACGTTAAAGTTCAACGTTCAGCGCTCGCACAGTTCTTGACACCATCGTCGACAACTGCAGGGCCTACATAAGACTACCTTCAAAGGCTTGCACCCGCGTCTGATACTTACTGTATGGACCCATGCGATATTTTATCACTGTATGCGTCCCTGTACCTATCCACGGCCTTGGCCTCTCTTGTTCGTATCTTGACAGATGTCAGACGATTTGTCTTGTATTTCAAAGGCGCCGTCCGATGGACCATAAAAAAAAGCCCCGCGAAACGAGTCTCCTCGCTCCCGTTCACCTTGCACTGTCCCGCCATGAAGTCGCCGACGCTCTTCCTCGCGCTCCTCCCGTTGCTTGCCGCCGCAACGCCGAACCCTTCGCCACTCGCGGGGTTCCTCGCGCAGGCGCGCGCTCTGCACGCGCGCCAGCTGGACCCGAGCGCGCGCCAGCTGGACCCGAGCGCGCGCCAGCTGGACCCGAGCGCGATCCCGCTCGCGTGCAGGCCGACGTGCACGGTGGTTCTCGATGATCTGGACGTACGGTGTGCTGGGTGTGTACACTATTGACTTGTGCTGACTCCACGACGCGTCGTAGGCGTGCACGACACCCACGTGCACCTGTAGTGCCGCGAACGCGAAGGGACTGGCGGTGAGCCACTCTCAGTCTTTCCCCTGTATGTATGCAGGCCCTGACGCGCTCATTCGATAATCCAGGTGTGCGTGAACTGTATTGTAGGCCTGGACCCGTCGCAGGCAGTTATCGACCGCGGCCAGCTTGTACTTGTTGGTACGTGCAATTTCCTCCCTGACGCACGCCCGATTATCATCGATTTTGCAGACTACGAAGACGCCTGTGCAGTTGCTGGCTTTACTGAGACTGGACTGTCGGTACGTTGCCCGCATCGCAACAGGGAGTCGACTGCCATCTAACCACCCGCGTAGGTTACCATTGGGCCATCCGCCACCCCATCGGTGACCCCGACTACCGACCCCTTCTCCGTCGTCTACACCGCCGTGAGCTCAAGCGGTGGTGTTGTGACGTCCGGTACAAACGCCCCGCCGAGTACCTCCCCATCAGGGGTCACTATCAGTGTACCAAACCCGACGTCTAGCCCGAGCGGTGGGGGGCTCGGAGGACTGCCGGGGCTTGGCGGCGGTGCACTCTCGAATGGAGCTGGGCTGGGATCGATAGTGGGTGCATTCATTGTAGAGTTTGTGGGGATAATTGTGTGGTGATTGAGGATGTGAGAGATTTGACGAGGATCCCCTCACGATATATACCCATACCACAATGAACAGAACACACTACGGAATGTTGCATTGTCCTACGGGCTAAGGCGTGATAGGAATCGCGAGTATGACTATCAAGCGGTCCACGATGTGTGCCTGGGAAACGCTTCTCTCAGTGTTATTCGTCGAAGGGCGTGCATGAGCACTCACCGCCGCAACTCGCCCCCACGTGGTTCAGGCGACGAAGCCCTTGTAGACGGTGGGACGGGAGCAAGAGCTTCCAGCTGCTTCGACTTCTTGCGCATGGGACCGCGCCGGCTAGCTGCTTTTCGGTGCAGTAACTCGCCTTTTACCCTATCACCCATAGGATCCATGGGGACATCATCTTCATCCGACGAAGGGGTCGGGTACCGCCAGTTTCTCGGCCGTACACTGGCGTCTTCGGAAGAGCATGTGCTGATACTACGCTTGCGCTTCGCACTAGTAGTGTCGCCTGTGTTGTCTTCCACGATAGTCGGGCTTGTCCCACGAGTGCTCGCCTGCGTGAGCAATCGTAAGTAATCTGACGATGAAGGCGGCGCTTGCGTTGGCTGTCGTGCTGCCGCGGGGAGTGGTGTAGGGTCTTCGATCTGAACGAATAATGCCAAATTAGCACGCTGGAGATGTAGGAGAAGGAGCCACGCACACTCTCGACGAAGAGTTCTAGGGTCATGGAGCTCTCCTCGACAGGCAGCAATACAGATTGCCTCGTCTCTTGGCCATCAAGACCGATGCGCAAGATCGCCTGTCGATACTTCCCGCGCATAGTGAACACCTTCCCCGAGCCTGTCTAGACATGGGCGCTGCGCATTTTGTATCAATGCAGCGAAGACTGACCTTCAATCCTCGACGGCCCGCCTTGTAATTGGCAACACACATCGCCTGCGTCGACCCAGTAGCATGGACCCAGCGTTGGATCGACACCGGTATCCATGCACACGGCCAATTCGGCACGCTCGGCGACGCCTCTTCGCCAGTCTTCAATGAGCACGATAAGAGTGCATGGTTCAGGCGGGATGGATGTCGTGGCAGTAGATGTGGGTACGGTATTGAATGTAGCAGCACTCGAGCTACCTGAGAGAAAAAAAAACATGGGCCTGTCAATCGCTTGACTACCACTCGAGACAAAGCTCACTAGTACTAGCAGTCTTCGCTACGCCGAACATACGCTTTGACCTCTTCCGCCGAGCCTCAATGAAAGCTGCTTGTTGCGGTCGCGATGATTCGGAGATCCTGTTCGCTGGGTATAGATGTACAGAGCAGTTCTGGCGGGTCTTGATACTCTGCACTGAGTTCACGGATTTAGGCTGTGACGACAAGGATACATCCGAGTCCCACATCATGGCAGACGTGCTTGACGCCATTTGTCGACAGAGGACGGGAACTTTGAGAGCAGGCTGCCCTGCAAGGTGGGGATATAGCGAGGGAGGTCTGGCACAGGCGAGGAAGCATATTACATATGGGTCCTGATAGACGCACGAGGCTGTGAGTCTCAGCGGCAGTGTCGGCGGTGTGGGCACATTCGTGGTTCAGATAAACATAAATAATTTGGCCATAGCTGGGATGCGAACGAAGGGCTGAGCTGAGAAGGCGCAGCTGATGAGGGCACAGACGTGTCAAGACCGTCTTGACAAGACGCGTTCAAGTTTTCAAAGAGGCTGCGGTCGAGAGAGCTTCAGAACGGGCCGACTCGGCCGACCTGCGGGTGCCGGCCCGTTGTCACTGCCTGCGCGGGCAAGTGGCACACCAAGAAATACTGTGGAAATAACTGTAAAAAGACTGTCACAAGTATTTGACGAGAAAAACCTTGGAAATACTGTAAAGTATTCATAAAGAATTAGTACTGAACCCCGCGGCTGTGGGCCAATTTGTCTAGATCGATCTGCCTTAGTGTTTCTTATGCAATACTTAAAATACCTCTCACAGTATTTCTGGTAATATACGTAGAATCCTTCTACAATAATTTCCACGGTATTTCCGCTGAAATACCCGGCTGTGCAGGCAGTGTGTCGAGCGTCGCGACGCGTGAACCAGGCGATTGAGGTGCATCACTTCGCGAGTCCTGAGCACACACCGAGATCTAGAGCGAGTTACTGACACCCTCTGACACCCCCGCCAGTACGATGCATCTAATACGAGACCGAGACCGCCGACCGACGGGAACGTACGCCGAGTCTGACTCTCAGGGTGTCGGGACATAGTTCAAAGAACCATGGATTTTCCGTGGCTCAGATGTCCATGTCACGATGTCAAATACCAATACGTTTCACAGCGACCTGCCCAGGCAGGCCATAGAATATGTTTGGAACCGACATCAAAAACTCACATAACTCAAACTCCACATCTCAGCCTTCACCGCCCTAGCATTAGCGTCCGTGCTGAGCACCCTCGCCCCCAACCCCACCAGGACATCCACCGCATCTCTTAGTGCCAGACGCTCGCGCGCGCTCACCGGCTTCACCACGCGCAGATCGAGCCCCTGGAACGCTGGTGTGTACGGTATGCACGCGCGGCGGGCTCCCAAAGCGAGGAAGACAGGCGGAGACGCGGCTGGCGCGCTGCTCCCACTCGCGCTGTACTCGCTGCCCGCCGAACCAGAGCCCTTCTGGTCGGATGAAGATGGGTTGCCGGGTAGCCAGAACTGCACGGGAGGTAGGGGCGGAACAGGCGGGAGTACAGGCGGAGTCTCATCCTCCTCTTCGCCGTCTGACGCACGCGTTGACGGCGGTATCAAAGGGTCTTCGGCGACGGTATTCTTGTGGTGCCGCCGGCCGTGTGGCGAGGATGGTGGCACGGCAGGGATGCGAATTGCTGAGCGCGCCGACGGCGCGCGGTGCGTGCTCTCGTCATCGTCCTCCGTGGACGATGCCGCGCCGCCGAATAGCCTGAAGGGGCGGTACGAGCGCACAGGAGTGGGCACGGGTAGCGCGCGTTGCGTCGCAGTACTCGCACTGGCACTTACGCCGCGTTCGGACGACGAATGCTCCGGCGTCGTGAACCCAGACGACGCGCCATGCCGCTTTCTCCGACCGTGATCGCGTCGACCTTGCCTGTGTTCACGGGCCGGAGAGCGCGCGTGCACGACGGACGGGCTCGGTGTCGTGAGGCCGCCTGATGAGGGCGACAGGTCGGACGAGATAGCGATGTCTTCTAGAGAGTTGGTGGGGGAGCTTGCGCGGGTTCGCTCGGGCGAGCGACCGCGTCGACGCGGAGGATTGCGCGGGGAATCGGGTGCTGGACGGACGGCAGGAGATTGATGGCGTGAATGGTGCCTGCTGCCGCGGGGAGAATCTTCTTTGGCGAGGGCTTGTGAGCGACGCCGTAGATCCTGTGCAAGGAGTTCCTCGTAGGAAGCGAATTGCTGTTCAGGCGTTGGCCGAGAAGAAGGTGTTGAGTTTCCTGGCGTAGGGGCCTTGGACTGGGAGACCTTGGGTTGCAAATCCTTCCGAACAGGTGACGCTGGAGCAGTAGGCTGTTGCGAAGGACGTCGGGGTGCTTTGAGCGGAGCAGCCTGTACTTCTTGCCTCTTCGAAGTAGAGGCCTTCGTTGAAGGCTGGGGAGCTTGGGAAGTAGAAGGTGGAATGGTCTCTTTAGGAGGAGGAATGATTTTGGCTTCTGCCTCTGCCGGAGGGGAAGCCATCTGGAGAGCAACTGGCGGCTGCGGTGACACAGGGGAACTAGGCAACACCTTCTTTGCTTTGTGTGGGGACACGGCTTTCGCTAGCACCTGGGACACAGGGCGTGACTTCGGTTTTGTAGTACGCTTTTGCGGCGAGCGCCGGACCCAGAGCGGCTTTGGCTCCGGCGCAGCAAGCAGCGGCGGGGACTTCATACCATTCGCTTTCCGGCGGGGGTCGCGCGCGTAGAAGTCGGCGTACGAGTCGTATTGGCCTTCAGTGATGGAGGTGACGAAGTCTGCAGGTGTCGGCACGGGCTTGGAAGAGGGCGGGGGCTCGAGCATCGAGTCATCGGGCGCAGGTGCAGGAGTGGGAGTGGGATCCGGAGTCGGTGTGGGATCAAGGGTGGGTTCGGGATGAATGGCAGAGACACTGTATGTGAGGAGGGCCGGGCTGGGTGTTTCGCCGGAGCTCGTATCGGCTTTGGCAGGATGGGGTAGCGGTGCGGGTGACTGGGAAGGAGGTGGGGGTGAGGGAGCCAGAGCTTTGCCCTTACCTTTGCCGTCAATCGAACCAGAGGCACGAGCGACGCTGGCAATGCGCACCGCTTCCTCCTCCTTGCCTATGCCCACGTCAAGGCTGTCATCCTGGGCACTCTCTGTCTCCAAGTCATTTTCCAATTCCTCTTCGTCCTCTTCCGCCTCACCTACCCATTCCTCGCCCTCTTCCCGCGCGCCTTCCCGCAGTAGCTCGTTCAGCAACCTCGCAGCTTCCTTGAAGGCACCTTCTACCCTCCCATCCGCATACCACTTCGCAAACATCTCCCTGGCCCACATCATCTCTCGCTCCTCCTCCTCCCTCTGCTCTCTCCTTTCTCGTTCCCTCTTGAGCTTTTCCAGATCCACTTCCCCCTCCGCTCCCGCATCCTCCCACTCGCTGCGATACTCCCCGTCTACGCGCTCGTCAAGGTCGAGGGCATCCCGTACACCACGCACTTCGAAGACGCCCTCGCTTACGAGGCGCCGCCCAGTGCGCCCGAGCTTGACGTACTCTTCCGTTGCCCAGTCCTTGACGTCCGCGTCGTCTGAATCGAGTAGCATGGCGAGCCGTCGGGCGCGCTTCTCGGCTGGAGTGAGCACAGGAAGGAGGTGCAGGGGCAGGTCAGGGTCTCTGAGGGTGAACGGGGATGGGTCTCGCGTTGATAAGTGCGAGAGGCGGTAGGCAGCGAGGAATGCGGAAAAGGGCTCCAGTTGGAGTGCGGGCAGCACGTCGGTGCGGCCGTGGATACGGTGCGGTGATAGGTCTGCATTTGTTTGTTGTGAAGAGAATGTGGACGTGAGTAATGGGCTACTTACGACTGCGATCAGAGTCGGAGGACCTGCTGCGGCGTCGTCGGACGCTGCGGTGATGCGTCCCGGTGCCCGTATATGATGAATACGTGTATCCGGAGGAGCTTGTCACAGAGGACTGTGTCACCGACGACTCGCTCGATGAGAATTCGCTGCCAAGGGTGTACTTTGGCAGATATCGCCGCACAGCGTAGTCCCGCTCCGGGCTGTCCGAGCGGGGTGAATAGGGCACCAGCGCATTGTTTGGCGAGTCTTTCGATTTTCCAGTCGGCTCTGTGCGCGCAAGGGTGTCGCTGCGAGATGTAGAGGGTGAGTACCGTGATCCCTGTCGACGTTTGGACGCATCGCGGGGTCGCCGAGACTTGGACCTGTACCGCCGCCGCCTGCGGTAGTCGTCCGATTCTGAGCTGTAGCTTGAGAGGCTGCTCAACGACGCAAGCGAGAACGATCGGAACATGCTGCGTAGATGCGTGTGACGGCGGGGAACGACGCGGGTTTTATGATGTGAGGGCGGTAGAGAGGGAGTACATATTGGCCAGACGGTCGAGGCTTGATTTACGTGCAAAAAACGTGTCGGGCACGCTGCATTGATGCTGCTTGTCAACGTGCTTCTTCTCTTGTTCTCCCATCAACGTGTACAATGGCCCGCAATTGTCTCGGCAGTCTGCATAGCTGAGAGCGCTATATGCTCAGACGGTCAGACCTAGAGTCATGCATGTCATGTTGGACGCAGCGCCTCATCAACATCCCAACGTCATCAATCTCAGAGTAAAAGATAACAGTGTGCGATTACTAGCAGATCGAACGATGATGTACAACATGCCCTGCCGTTCGCGCAGAGAAGGCTGTATCTGAGCAGGACATGCGAGCTTTTTCGCTGGGAACCGGGAGCAAGCATGTGTTTGTTTTCCTTGCATCGATGCAGTCGTCAATAAGTCACACAACTCATGACCAAGGCTCTCGCGATCGTGGTGGTCTGAATATCGTGGGGAGTCGATTGCAAAGATACAGAAGAGAATGTCAAGAAAGTTGCCTACACTAATCGTCGGTATCTCTACGCATAGCTATCGAAGTAGAACTTCTGGCTATCGACGTCCTGCAACCCTTCGGAGACCGCAAGGAGCCTCTTGGGAAAGCTCCAGGACGGCGGCGGCATGCCCATGTAGGTATCCACCGCACCCAGGGCGGCTGCCAGACTGCGAATCATGCCAGGCGGTCCGAACGGCTCACCAGTCTCCCTGTGGACAGACATCGGCAGGACGAAATCGGCTGGCGTGCCCTTCGCTGTGATAACGATGATCTCATCTGCGTACGAGCGAATGGCGACCGTGAGCTGGCCGTACGTCTTGGAGTTCTTCGCATATGTGCCGACTTCCACGTTCTTGTCGAACTGAACAAAGAACTTGAGAGACACCGGCGTGATAGTCAGCGAGCCGATCTTGTCCCAAGTGTTCAGGGCAGCGTACAGCTGCTCGGCGGCGTTGAATGTCGAGAAGAATTGAGGCTGTTGTACGCGTTGGTTGAGTGGCTCCAGAGACGTGATAAAATAGATGCCTTACCTGGCCCTCGAGGAATTCGTCCTCTGTAAAGAATCCGAACCACCCCGGCTTGTCGGCGGGAGTATTGGCGGTGAGGGGAAACATGGCCTTGAACTTGTCGCCGACAACTTTCAAGGCCGACAAAGCCCTGTCGGAACAGGGTTGGAACGTCAACGGGTCGCATCCCAGGTTCTGGTCGTAATTGTAGACGGAGACGGTGAGGGCGGCGGAGCCAACGCCGGAGCGACCGAGGGCAACGTCGGTAATCGTGGTCTCAGTCATGAAGCCCTCGACGGGATTCCAGAAGCTCTGTGATGGTTTGTACTGAGTCAATGTACCACTCTGCATGTGAAAGGCGCATATATACCTGCATGTAGTCCAGGACCAAAGCAGCCTTCTTGGGGTAATCGACGACATCGCGCCCGATCTTGTGGCCGAGGCGGGCGCCAGCGATGAGCGCGCGGTACTGGAGTGCGGCTGTCCAGTAAGATCCACCCCACACCGGCGGCCACCACAAGTCGTAACTGCAGGCTCGTTAGCGATGCGAGGCAGTGATCAAGAAAGGGCTTACGAGCTCTGATTCCAAGTTCGAGAGATCCACTGAAGATCGAGGTTGATGGCAGGCCATAAGTTGTCCGCTACCCATGTCCCGTTCTTCTGCGCAGGCTCCAACAGCCAGTCCGCATATTTGATCAGCATGGCCGCGCGGAAGGGAGGGCCATCTGGGAGCACAGAATTGTGAGACGGGGTTCGACAACGGGGACCCGACGAGCTTACCAGCTGCAGGAGAACCGGGCCTGTGGGTCGCGTTGCGGATGAAACTCAGATCGAGGTAGAAGACGGGCTCCTCGAGGCCACCGTTGTGGATGTTGCCGCTGAGGCTATCCACGTGCTGGCTCCTGACCAACGCGAGTGTCACGTCGTCCATGAGGGGACGCAAGCTCTTGTCGCCGAGCGCGATGAGCTCGTTGAGCCATACATTGTAGACGAGGCAAGCGTCGCGGACCCAGTAGACGTTGAACTCGGGGATTGAGGGGTCGGGAATGATGGCCGCCACGACGCCAGGCTGAAGAGGTTGAATACGGTGCGACTGACAGCCAAAGGTGGATATGACTCACGTCGGCACCGGCCCCAGGACCTGTTACATTGTGCAGGAGAACACTGCGACTGACAGGCGCCAACTTGCTGAAGTAGTCGGCGACGGGGTCAGCATTGGCGAGGAGAGGACTCGCTGCGAGCCCCAGCAGGGAAAGAACGGTTGAGAGACGCATGACAGTGCGGTGGGGCAGACTGGTGAGGGGAACAGGCGCAGTACGTGCAGGTACTTATAGTGGCGCGAGCCTGGGACCAAAGACCAGTTGCGATTCGGAAGTACGAAGGTAGTAAGTGGGTAGACATCACTTACTGCAAGCGCGTACCTGGGAGTGTGGAAAGTACAGATTTCCGGCGACAGAGACACTCCATGTGGTCCCAAGCAGCTGCCCTGGAACGACACGCTAGAGCGCAGAACCGAAGTTTGGAATCGAGTGGCCGAGGATCGTTTGAGATAGGCAGCAAAGGACAGCGCCACAGCCACTGTAGACAGCGTTAGATCGGCGGCGACGGAGCGTGGCTCCAAGTTCGATGATGATTCTCCGCGTGAGACCTTGTGAGATCGATACTCTACAGACTACCAAGGGCGATAGCATAGCGCGGGCCTCGTCTCTGGTCCCGCATATTTCTGCGGTCACCGCTGTGGTGATGCGGGCAACGGTTTCCGAGGTGAACAGAGTCTACCAGCTGAGAGTGGTGGAGCATGTACGCTTCCAGAGCAACTGTGGATGTGCTGGAGATCACTGGGGGTGGCTTCGAAGCAGCGAGATGCCCGGCGTGCAACAGAACTGCCGAGGAGACCGTGACAATTCGGATTTCGTAGACATGTACATTGGCCGCGACAGGTGATCTGGTGAGTTTGGCAACGCATGCAGAGGCAAGATGGAACCGACTTGTCAAGCCAGGATGATATCAGAAAAGTGCGGCGCCACCCGGCACCGCGTGCGGCGGATCCGGCGCTATCCCGAGCCGCATCCTTGGCTCGACGCAACCGTGACCGCCTGCTCCCGGCCCCCCCGGGCCCTTACTTCAATTACTTACCCTCGTGGGCTCTCGCAGTGTCCTCTGGAGGCACTTATAGAGGCCAGACGGTCAGGAGCGGTTCGTCACTGGCATACGCGAGCTGGGGACACCGATTCTTACTCCGAACAGACGCGATGAACTAATATTGGCGAAGGTACTTACGAGACTGCAGATGATCCTGATCCTGCGTAGGTTTGAATCTGACGAGGTATGCAAAAGATCGGCGCTCGAGGTCGGACCCTTCTACTAGTACTTACCATCGAGCAGATGAGTTGCCTCTTGGCAGTCTGAAGCGTCAAATGGACACAGTTTGCGAGAGCTCCGAGTCGTGGGTATATCGACAGACAGAAAACACAGAAAAGCTAGTGGATGGTAGGAATTAGACGATGTGAGAGGATGTGAAAGCGGACAAGATTGACAACGGTAACAGCGTTTTAGCAACGCAGTCAACGCCCCCCAACCTCTGCACACCCGCAACGAAGCTCCGTCATTGCTGCGGCCCCGGCGTGCACCCTGACACAAACCCGAGGTTGCTCTCCAACTTGGGACGAAAACATGGTACTAATTAGATGATGCCAGTGGGTATCAGAAAGTCCCGTTATTAAATAATATTATCCTATCCAGGGTAGGGTGTCTCGTAATTGAACATTACAGCAGCGTACATACTTCTCGCAAAGAGACAGTGGTATATTAGATCGCACGGCGTAAGTAGAGAAAAAGCTAGCGCTGGTACCGTCTACTCGCTGTCCAGATGAACTTCCTCTGGCGTCGATAATGATTGAAGGAGAACAGATGTCCTCGTGGACGGATGATTGCTAAGCGGGCCAATGTCATCCTGGGCTCGACTGCGCTTGCCGTTGGCATTGGTTCCGGCGTCCGTGTCCGGTGGATATGCAGCTGCCACATACACGGCTGGGTCTTTGAAGCCCTCCCATCCCGTGCTCTTTGACGGGTCCATGTGGGTTTGAAAGATCTTCATGATGTCAGAAGGCGACGGAGGAACAGCCGTCGCGGCTGTATCCCAAGCATACAGAGGTAACGTCCCTGTGCAAAATCTTCGCCTTCGTGTATGCTTCGAAATGAGCTACGAGTATGTAAGTACTTGCTCTGCAGGAAGAAAGAAAGAGACGCACCAGTGAGCGCGTCATAAATGGCAACCCAAAGCTGCCTCGTCGAAGAGAAGCGCTAGAGCGGTGCACCGATGGTGAGGAACGACATGCGACAGTGGGTGTGTCGGTAGACGTTGGAGGTAAAGCAAGCCCAAGGCTGCTCCTCGGTGACGTAGTCCTGGATACGAGTCGCCAGGCTTAGTTGGGTGCGGTGGTGACCTTCCCGGTCAGTCCACTCGCCGCACACCAGCCTTGTCCAGCTTCTCGTAGACCTTGGCCATGTCTTCAGTGTTGATGCGCCAAGAGTCCTTGAGATAGACGACTCTCTCGCCGTCGGTGCCCCAAGCATAGTAGCCAAACGTTCCCCTGCCTGCCATCGACCGAACAAAGAAACGCTCGGTCGAGGTCTTCTCACGTCGGGCCGGCACCTGCAACTCGGCGCGACAGTGCAGTCTCGGCCCGTCCGTCCCTAAGTAATAGGCAAGCATCGACGTGACTGAAGCTTTCTTGAAGGAGAGAACGGCGCCATCGCTGAGAGACAAGTCCTCACGAGGGAGCTACTGCACACTCAATACGCAGCTGCCAATTACAGTACTGAGGGACATGCTTGGGCCTGACTCACAATGCTCCCCTGCGCACGCACTCCATGTCAAACAATGCAGAGCTACGCTACTCGACCGTCGTCTCACCGCGCACTTCCTACATGTCTCACACACTTGATCTGTTATACACAGCAAGGTAGTCGCCGACATTGCACCAATGAACCGTGGAGTTTCATGGCACAGCCTGGGACCTGAGGCGTCGAATGGATACAGTTTGTGATAGCTCGTTGGTAATATCGACAGACAAGAAACACAGAAAAAGAATGGTGCAGCTAGTGGATGGTAGGAATTAGACGATATGGAAGAGGATGTACAAGTGGGCGAGATCGATGACAGTGACGGCGTTCAATTATGAGGCGAGCGCAGTCAACACCCCCCAACCTCTGCACAGAAACAGAGATCCGTCAACGAGGACCCAGAAATAGGATGTCCAGAAACTTACGTTCTACCATCACATCGATTGTGTCTGCACGGAAGGAAATGAAGACGGCGATTAGGAGGCGAAAGAGGAAAATCAGAAAGAAAGCCTACCATTGTCCTCCATGTCCAATGACGCAGGTGTATCCTCGTCGTTGATGCGCGCCCCATCATACAGGAACCTGCGCATAATTAGCCCCTGCCCAATCTCCCCAGACCTGCACATCAACAAGCAAACGCAACCCCAACTCACCGGATGCTCGACACGTCCTTGCCCACCTTATTCGCATACGCGCCCTGCAGCTTGCTTAGCTTGGTGTTGCGTTTAATCTTGAAGAACACCTCCTCGCCCGACGACGAGACGACCTAGCGGCGGCGATGCCCCTCCGATCAGAATCCCGCCGGTTCGGGCAGTGAGAACGAGAGTTCGGGCGCACCTTCACGCTGATGGGCGCATTGTCGCCTTCGCTCTTCACGTCTTGCCCGGTCGGCTGTGCCTGCTCCTCCTCAGACATGGCGTGTTCCTGATGCTCTTAGGCGTGTACTTGGTTCGTGTGGGTCTGTACGGCACTGCATCGCACAAAATAGTCAATCGGGCGATCAAAGGTGATATACCGCACGGAGGTGCGCACGTACGTTGCGTGAAGTGTCTGGAACGAGTGCAGACGACGAGGGCGGCGAGCAAAAGAGGCGGGGACGCGCCTTGGAGAAGTGGCGGGTCGAGCGATTGCGCTTGTTTGCGCTTACATGATAGCCCCACGTGCCCCCAGTGGTACACCGGGCACCCGCTCGACAAATGGACAGTCGAAAGTATTCGTGGATATCCAAACTATATAGCAGGTAGAGTATGTACGCAGCTAGTTATGTGCGCAGATAAAGAATGGGAATGGGAGGGAAGTATGCGTAAACCCGAGAAATGAAACAAGCAAAGAGCACAACCAGAATAAGTGAGGGACTGTGAAGATGTGCGGGAAACAATACACGTGAAACAGATGAAAAACACACAGAGTGTCGAAAACAAGCTCAACATCTAGGGACGGCGCGCGGCACATCACCACTTCTTCCGCCCCACCTTCTTCAGCGCAGTCTTGGCGCGCCTGTACTCCTCGTCCTCGCTACTCGAGTCCTCCCACATGTCTTTCTCTTCCCTGCCACTCACCTCCTCCACATCAGGCACAACATCGTGGCCGCCCTTGAAGCCTCCGTTCGCGGTCGGCGTTGCATGTCCATTAAGTCCCCACATGTCCTCGCTGTCTTCGTCCACGGCAGGCGGCGTCGGCGAAAATGTCGGCCTCAGAGACATGCGTACGCTCTTCCGTCGTCCAGGCTGCCCGCTGGCGTCGATCGTCGACGTGCTCACGTCCGAGTCGCCCTGCCCGTGCGCGGCGACATCCTTCTCCGGCGGCGGCGGCGGCGCATCCGTCTCCGTGTCCTCCATCTCCTCGTGCCCCGTCTCGTACGACGATATCGACGATGTGTCAGTGTCGTTGTCCCCGCCGATGTTTCCGTTGACAGGCTGCAGAATCTTCGGGGGCGCGCTGGGAACGACGAGCGGCTTCAAAGGCGCGCGTGGGGGAGACGGGTTGCGCAGTGCGCTCCGCAGGGGCATCTTGCCGGTCAGATGCGGCGGGGACGCCTTCGCGCCGGCCACCGCAGTCGAATTCGAGCGGGACACGGGGGACACGGGCTTATTTGTATTTGTTACCGTGTTCGGGCTGGTTGGGGTGCGCGCGGACGAGGCGCGCGAGAGACTCGCGCCGCTGTTTACGCCCGATGCTGTGCCTGCCGGCATGAACACCGTCTCGTACGCGAGACCCTTCCCGCCCTCGCCGCGCAGATTGTACTTGTCCACCGACGGCGGAGCACGAATTGACAGTAGCCCGCCGCTCCCGGACGCTGTGAGAGGCCCGACGCCTGCGCTTGCGCGGTCCCACCCGGCGCGGTTGTCGCGCGACACGCCCTCGACGATCGCCATGAGCGACATCTGGCCGCCGCGCCCAACATCGGGGTGCGCACTGCTCCACGTGCCTGCCTTGCTCTTCGCCTTGCCGTGCGCACTCGCGGCGGCTGGGGATGACGAGAGGGCCGAGTTCGCAGATTTCGACGGCGGCAGGCCGGGCCCACGCGTGACGGAAGCGGAACGGCGGGGGGCGGCGGTGCGTGACGCGCCGTTGATGGGCGCGCTGGCCGCGCTCGTGCTGCTCCGCACGGAGCCCTGCCGCGAGAGCTCGCCGGACCGTTTGACCGCCTCTACGCGCAAGTTAGTCGTTGAGTCCGCTGTGGCCGACCTTGATGGCGACTGATGGGATTTTGGTCTTGGCTTCGGCGGAGGTGTGCTCAAATTGGGAGGCGAGGACACGCTTGTGGGTCGGGACGGCTTGGGAGAGGATGGAGTCTGAATCGGGAGGTTGACGTTCGAGTTACTGCGCGTATTCTGCTCAGTGAGCTGCTTTCGTGACAGGCCATGCTTCTTTAGCGAGCCCTTGCGCGCGCCAGCCCCGCCAACCGTTGCGCCATCACTAATCCACCCCGAGTCGTCGTCCTGCTTTTGCGCCCCACCTCCGTATTCCACCGCCGACCCCGCCTTGCGCCTCAGCTTTTTGTTGGGCGAGCCGCGGGGCTGTACGTCCTCCGACGCCCGCCGACGGAACGCCCACCGACTGCTGCTCCCGCCGGCAGCCTCCTCTTCCTCGTCGCTATCGCTATCCGAGCCCCTGCGCGCGTTCCGTACATTCTGTGCGGTGCGCGTATTCCACTTGTCGCCCTTGCTGCCACTACCCCCGCCGCCGTGGCGGAACAGCCCAGCAATGCTGCCAAAGAATCCACTCGTCTTGCGGTCACGTATAGGTGGCGCGGAAGCCGGGGCGTTGCGGGGATGCGATGACGGCAGCCGCAGCGGGCCATGCGGGGACCACGATTCCTTTGGCGCGGGCTGGACGAAAGACCCTGTTCCAGTTCCCGTCGCGCTGCTGGTCGTCGCGCTGCCGTCCCGATTGTGTTGCCGCAGAGAAAAGTGACGTCGTGCACCCGCTCCACCACCCGCTGGGGCGAGACGGGTCTGCGACACGGACGCAAAACGCGTATTCTCGACGACCTCGACCGGGCGCTGGTCATCATCGCTGGAGTTTTCTTCGGGCTCTGTGACTTCGCTGATCCGTCTGCTCATAGCAAGGTCCACACGTGTCGGGGGTTGCGCAAACTCGGAGATGGAATGCGCTGGCGGAATTTGTAATGTGTACGCGGTGGGTGACTCAGGAAGGGGTGCCTGGGCGGGTGGCGAGAGCGGGGGATATGTCGGGTTGGCGCTGGGATTGGGAAAATATGTGTGGTCTTGGTCGGCGGCGAGGTTGAGGGGCGATATAGGGAGGTAGATCTGGGAGGCGGATTGAGAGGGGCCGAGGGATGAGAGATCTGATCCCGGAGGTCGATCAGGGTCAGGAAGGGGCTTGTTGGCGTCGTGGCCGGCCGCTGTGCGCAATACGTATGTCAGAACACGAAAGAAAGTCCACCGGCGTAAACACATCGGCACAGCCTCAAGACCTTCCATGTATGGACAACTCACCGGGGTTGATACCTTCGAGTGCGCGCAGGCCCTCTTTGCCCATCTCGCCCCACGTCCAACCACACTCGACCATCGCCTTGCACCGTCCCTGCAGCCCGCGCCGCACGGCCTCAACGCGCAGCGCGTCCAGCTCGCGCTCCTTTGCCGCGAGATGGGTCTCACATGCCTGCAGCTCCGCCTGCGCTGCGCCAAGCTTCGTCGATGCTGGTGAGCCAATGGAGCCCATGGAATTCAGCGACGTCTGCGAGAGGGTGCTGGGCGACGGGCCAAGGGACCCGACGAACGAGTCCCTCGTGGGCTTCTGGCTCTTGGACAGCTTGATCAAGCGCGATACACTGAGCGCCGGCATGGAAGGGATGAGGAACTTGACGCGGGAGAGAGATGATGACACGTACAGAATCTCGCGGTCGCGAAGAATGTTGTTGACCTCCTCCTCGAGGTCTTTGAGGACGTGCAGCTCGTCTTGCCATACTTGGACGCTCTGGGCATATCTCCGCAATGCCTCATCCGCGCCGGCCAAACTCCCTGCGACGCCTATGATGACGCGAGAGACGGGCGCTGAGGATGCAGAAGCATATGCAGCGAATGAGGAAAGCGATTGCTGGGAATGGTGGTCGACGAGAAGGAGGAGGTGTTTGTGATACTCCTTTTCGTGTGTAAGGAGGGTTGTGAGCAGACGAGAGTCGCTGGAACGGTGGACCATGGCAGTAAGGAGGGGATGTCGCTCGCCAGGAGAAGGGAGTGTCAGCCTAGCAGGGGCGACATGGTTGGGTCTTAGACGAAGAGCCTCCGGAGCCGCGCCGTCCGCCCGTTCGATTCCGGCCGCCGTCCGATCACGATTCGGCCCTCTTATGACGTATGCCTTCAAGTCATTTCGCGCGTATTCAAGCTGGCCTGATGCAACCCAGCCCGGGGCGCTTAGCCGCCGCGTGGCACGCGGTATAGCAGGGTATAGCATCTGGACGGTATAGCATCTGGCCTACCCAAGTACTACCAGCCCCACCTAGCGACAAGGGAGCTTCCTTGCCTGCCTCAGCGATGGAATCCGACTCGGACGAGTCTTGCATCTCTACATCGAAATCTATGACCAGCATGTTCAGTGTCAAAACCAAACTGAACGAATCGCTGCACTATCAGTCCCCGGTGAGACAGGTCCTGGGCACCACAACATCCGTCCAGAGCGGGACTCTCGTGCAAACTGAACTCGGCGTAGACCGTCACATATGTGCGTCGTATCGTGGACCTCGCTGACGATCCCAGGCTCATTGGCTTCTCAGATGCCTCGGAGTTGATTTCCCATTACCCCGCTGCCGATCCACTTCTAACCAATGTTTCCTCTCCAACGCCCAACCCTTCCACCATCATCGTCCTCATCGAGGACCGTCGCACCGGCGTCGCGGAGCGCGCTGAAGTCAGCGTCCCCCTCGTCCGCGTCGACGGCGCCTGCTACACGGCCAATGCGCAGGACGTGTGCGCGCAGTTGCAGAGCAGCCCTTCGCGGATCGAAGGTGCGGGTAAGGTGTACACGATGCGTGGGGCACACAGACAGGCGATCATGCGCATAGACGGGGATGGGGGCGAGCTGTGGGGTTCAGTGCCGCTGCCCGTCGATGAGGGGAGTATGACGTTGGAAGTGTTTATGGAAAGCGTGCGTCTCCTTCACTCCTTTGTATATTCTCTTCGTATCTCATCTTTGTGTGCAGTTCGACGACGTAGTCTCGCCCAGGCCTATCAGCACCGCCCCCAGGACACCATTATCCAGTCGCGAGGCGCCTGTGCACATCTTCGGGATGTTCACCCCCGCCGCCACCCCACACAGCACGAGCATACTTGTCCAGCAAATGCTCTCGCCAGGCATAATGAAGCGCGAACGGACATCTTCACCTTCGTCTTCTACTTCCTCACCCCACTCGAAGCGCGCACGTACGCTGCCAGACGCCATCAGTGGCGGCCGCCCAGACACCGACCACCCAGTCCGCGCACTGAGCACGTCGTCGTCGTCGTCGTCCGCACAACTCCGGGCATTCCGCGCGCTGCGCGTCAGTCCCGCTGCGCGACGGCAAGCCAAATCGGCTCCCGCCCCAGCACGTCCTGTTTTCGGGGTCAAGAGCAACGAGCTCGCCGCGCAGCCACGGCTGACGTCGCCTTCGGACGGAGACGATGAAAACAGCGATGGCTCAGCAAAGAGACGACTTGGAGTGCGAGACCGGAGGGAGAGCTTGAAACGGTGAGTCTTCTTGCGCACTGCGTGAGAAGTTTGCTGATTGAATGGTGGTAGTCGGGCTACGGTGCGGTGAGGCGATGGGCTGTTAGGCTAGCGTCAGCGCGCCTCCACGCCGCTCTCAGGACTTACCGCAGTGTTCTGTTCAACGTCGACAGGGGCCAGCCTCAGCAGCCTGTGACGTCAGCGCACGCGCAGGAACGATACGACCGCGATCATGATGTCGATCCTACGTTTTCCCTCTGCGGCATCGGCAGTACAGTACACTGAGACGCATTCCAGGTTAGAGTCAGAGACATTTTCTCAGTCTTATCGACCTCATCTTGAGCCTTGAAATCTAACGAGAGCGAAAATGCACCAAAATAGCGATTTAGGGCCGGTCGATACGCGTTGTGCTGACATAATGATTTGTGGAATTGTCTGTGCGATCGCGGTTTCAGACCAGCCTTGACCGCCTTTCCTCTTCTTCTTCGTCGTTCTTGGCCCTTCGTACTCCCATGTCGTCCATACCCTCCAGCCGCAGCATGTCTGCCACACCCTTTGCTATGAGCTCTCCACCGCGCTCGAGCACACTTGCGTCCTCGCCTCCACTCGACGACGACGACTACGTGGAGGATTCAACTAAGTCTGTGCCGGCTGTAAGACCCTGAAAGCTTTTGACACGTTCAGAGGAGAGGCTCATTGGTTATCCAGGGCGCGAGTGGTTCTGCAGCTGTCGAGGTATGTCTGACATGGTTTCGTCCACCTACATCTGTCTGACTATTGTGGCGTGAAGGACGTCAACTCGCGTTACCACAAGCTCCAGTTCCTCCTCACCCGCTCCTCTCACTATACCAAAGTTGTGGGTGATATAATGAACAGTGCGCGCGAGAAATACGCGTCCGTCGCGTCGCAGCCTCCCGCGCCGATTAAGCGTGGCAGCGCAAAAGCGCAGGGTCGCAGACAGGGGCGTGGCGCGCGAGGACGGGGAAAGCGAACGCGAGTCGAGAGCGACGAGGAAGAAGATGAAAGTCGCGTCTCAAAACGCGCGAAGGTCATGGAGCCCGAGCGTGAAAAGCCGGCTTTCATCCAGCCGGCGTTGCTGACCGGCGCGACACTGAAGGGCTACCAGCTCGAAGGTGTTGCGTGGATGGTCAGCTTATGGGAGAATGGGATTTCGGGGATCCTAGGTGCGTCCCAAGCGCACTTTGCTGTGACGCAATCTGACTTTGCAATCAGCGGACGAGATGGGTTTGGGAAAGGTACGTTTCAGTGCCCGTGCCATTTGACAGTCTCCTAACATTTTGAGTTAGACAATACAGACTATCGCATTCGTTGCGCACCTCCGGGTAAACGCAGAAGCGCCAAACTTAATTGTCTGCCCGCTCAGCGTACTTCACAATTGGGTCGACGAATTCCAACGCTTTGCGCCAGATGTACGCCCCCTGGAGACTCACGGCACGTAAAATACTCACTACGCGACAGATACCCGTTTGCATGTATCATGGTACGCCCGCCGAGCGGGCGGAGCTGCGGGCCACCGTTATGAGGAAGGAAGAAACGAAAGAGAAGACTGCAAAGCAGCAGCCTGAGCGTCGTAGTAACCGTATGCGCAAACGTCATCGCGCAGACAATTCGGAGGAAGAAGAGGAAGACGCGGATGTAACCGAGGACGATACAAATAAGATGAACTCTACGAAGCAAGTCTCGAATTTCCCAGTCGTAATCACGACCTACGAGATGGTCATGAAGGACCGTATCCACCTTGCTCAGCATGATTGGGGATACGTCGTCGTGGATGAGGGCCATCGGCTGAAGAATACGAACAGCATCCTGATGCGCGAGATTCAGAAGTATCCCAGTGCTGGGCGAATGATCCTCACTGGCACGCCGCTGCATGTGCGTTTTTTTTCTTCTAGGATCCGAAATCCACAGGCTGACATATGGTTAGAATAACCTGAGCGAGCTCTGGTCTCTCCTTAATTTTATTCTTCCTGACATCTTCGACGACGTTGATTCATTCAAGGATTGGTGAGCTCATATCTTTTGTGACAGGCGCAACACCCTCAGCCTTCTCATCCAGGTTTGACCTTCCCTCGCTTTCGGCCGACATCGGCGCCAGCGATGGCACCGCGGTACTTCAGACTCTCCACGATATTTTGAAGCCATTCCTGCTGCGCCGGCTCAAGTCTGACGTCGAGCGCACACTTCCTCCCAAAAAGGAGTACGTGCTCTACGCCCCCCTGAGCAAGCGACAGCGGGAACTGTACGACGCGATCGTGAAGGGTGGCCTCCGGGGCCTCCTAGTCGGCGCAAAGCCGGACTCAACCGAACTGGAGAAGCAGCGTGCAGAGGAGGAGCGCGTGGCCAAGGAGGCAGCGGCGAAGGATGGGGGAAAGCGGAAGTTCAGGAAGCGTACCAGTGGCCGCACCTATGATGTGGATGGCGACGACGACGATTATTTCGCACGTCTGGAGAACGAAGACGTCCATGGCCGGCGCGATGCCATCTCGGACAAGACAGCAGAACAGCTCGGTGCTGAGCACGCATTCAAGGCGAAAGGTGCGCCTCCTCAACAGATGCCTGCCCGCTTTCGTGTCACTAACTTTATCGACAGTCAAGAAGATCAACAACCTGCACCTGCAGAATGCTGTTATGCAGCTGCGCAAAGTGTGCTCCCACCCGTTTCTGTTTGACTGGCCCGTAGATCAGGACACCAATCAGTACGTTGTGAACGAGGAGCTCGCCAGCGCAAGCGGGAAGATGATGGTGCTTGAGCGGCTGCTCGACGAGCTCTTCAAGCGCGGGCACAAAGTACTCGTGTTCAGTCAATTCAAGACAATGCTCGACGTCATTGAGGTTCGACTTTGTTCATCGTGACTCGTGGCTGTTGATCTTGACATATGTCGCAGGATTGGGCAACTGAGTTCAAGGGGTGGCCGCTGTGCCGCATCGACGGGTCGACGTCCGCGATGGATCGCCGCGAGCAGATGCTGCGCTTCCAAACGGGCGGAGATGCGCCTGACGCACCCCGCCTGTTCCTCTTAAGCACCCGTGCCGGAGGTTTAGGTATCACGCTCACAGCAGCGGACACCGTGGTGTTCTACGACCAAGACTGGGTACGGCGTTGAACTATCGTGTCCTCGGTCACGCTAACGTGGTTGCTATCCCAGAATCCTCAAATGGACCTGCAGGCGCAGGACCGTGCGCACCGTATAGGACAGACGAAGCCGGTGCTGGTGTTCCGCCTCGTGAGCAAGCATACGATCGAGAGCAAGATCATGCAGCGTGCAACGGAGAAACGCAAACTCGAGGCGCTCGTCATCGCCAAAGGTAAGCCTTCCATCCTCCTCGCTACAAGATATGTCACCCACATTGATTCGCAGGCAAATTCAAAATGCCCGCTGGTGGTTCCAAAGCCGGCAAGCAGGAAACGATGGCCGAGATGGCTGCGTCACTCCTCGCGCTGGAAGGCGAAAAGATCGAGGTCGTGCCGAATACCGAGGCTGGCAAGAAGAGTGTGATCAGCGACTCAGACTTGGACGTGCTACTGGACCGCAGCCCGGAGGTGTTCGAGGGCCGCGGTGTGGGTTGGACGAGCAAAACTGCGCAGGCCGAGGCGGCGGGTGCGCCGCGGAAGAAGGGGAAGAAGGTTCGCGGGGCAGGCGGGGACGGGGATGGTGGGGCTTTCGAGGTGTACGAGGCACCGGCAGATGAGGGCAACGATGCGTTGGCGAGAATGCTAGGGGAGGATGTAGATGTTCCCCCCGAGGAACTAGATCAGTGACTTCATGATATGTATCTTCCTTGCTTCGCTCTGTGTACACTACATTAATGCGATATACCTACCTTCTCAAAATATTGGATCTAATGTACTTTGCGTAACACGCAGCCTGATCCATCATGGGCGAACGTGTTGACTTAAGCACGACGGGCTATCCATGTTCTAGTAAGTTAAACTAGCTTTCTTGCATCCCTCCATTCCACTGCTTGCCGCGACGTCGACACCTAGCTATATTTCTCAATCTGATTACCTGTCGCAGGGGCAGAGCCGAGCTTGAATCGACAATCAGAGGGTGGTGTTCTCATCCTGAATTCGCCAGCTCTGGCAGGGAGTCACGGTGTCTGGGAGCGGTACGGCCGGGCCGAGCGAATGAGTCACGGGATGTGAATTTCGCACGCGTCTCTACTAAGCTGTTGCTGCTTTGACCTTTCGATCTGTCTCCCGCAGAGCTTTGGGACGTCCGCCCTGCTCCGTATGACACGCTTTGCCCATCATCTGATTACTTGAGGTGAATATCACCCGCTTTGCCCGCTTTGCGCCTCGTGGCACGAGCACCCTCCGTGGCTTGACCTGCCCCGAACAATAAGGCCGCTGTACTCTTATAGTCGGTCGCTCTCCTTGCCTTCGCCCATCTTCTAGCTCTGTCAATATCACCATCCCCCCGAGTCCAATCATGTCGACCACAGCATCGCTCCCCGAGGACACCATAATGGCCGAACCCATTCACGATATGCCATCGACGCCTATACGTCAAGACACTGTCCCAAAGACTCCTACATCATCGGGAAGAAAGCGTACCCGTGCTGAATTCACTGCGTCACAATCTCCTCACTCTCCATCACCACCCTCAGCGTCCCCGTCGTCTCTCCCCTCCTGCACCTCCGGTTCACCGTGCCGCAAGCCACCCGTCCCACCCCTCATCCTCACCTCCGAAGCAAGGCCACTCAGTCATGACTCCCCAGCGCCGCCCTCGCCCACCGGTACCGAAATACTGGAGGACCCCGAGTCGCCCGACGTCATTCGCCGCACGCTGGAGCGCGAAGGCATCAAGGTGCGCGACTTCGCGCTCGAGAATCCCTCTCATGAATTGCGCGCGCCCGAGGTTTATAACCCTATGCCGGCGCTCATCTATAACGACTGGCGTATCCGCAATCCCGTGCGCACGGGCAAGGGTACGTCGCCGCGCGAGCTGTGGCGCCTCATCAAGCTTGGCTGGGTGATGCTCGAGGAGATGGCCCCTTACTGGACGCCCGAGGAAATCGCAGCGGTTGAGCGCTATGGCGCACGCACGGACCCACCACCGTCCGAGTTCGTCGTGGTGCCGCATGCTCACCGCGAGTTGCCCACGCCCCAGGAGCGCGTCAGGCTTCGAAAGGTGTCCGGCTATCCGAGTCATCCAGACGACCTACCGGATTCACACTTTTTCGGATCCGATTATGTGGAGGAGGAACCCCAGGCCAAGAGGCCCAAGAGGTCGCCACAGCCCCTTCGGCGGACCAAGCCCTTGGGGAGATCCTCGTCTCGGAACTCGTGCTCAAACGTGATTTTATAATATCAGGGGGAGCGAGGTGTACGATGGAAGGCATTTGTTGTACCTATCAACTACAGTGGATTATATTCTTATATCAACTAGCAATGTGTGTACTCGCGCTCTGTATCCATTTATCCATCACCCATTCAATCTAAAACCGTCGATTCCTGACCGTGCTCAGTGAAATGCAGGACATCGAAACCTTGACCGTAGCCCTGCTCCCAGTCGAAGTCACTTTCGTGGTTCTCGCTGCCAAATGCAGAGATCAGCCTCCGCGCCTCTGGCCCGCCGTTCACGACCGGCCACGCGTGCGCTTTGTCCTTCGCCTTTGCGCCTTGTCCCCAGATGCGCTCCTCGCCGCGTGTGAGGAACGTGCCGATGAGGCGGAACGTGAGGCTGATGCGCTCGCCCCCGCACGCGCGCTCGGCGGCGGTCTTCATTGTGGGAGGACGCTTGTCCGTATGGATGCTGTGCATCCAGCGCGCGTTCGTCGCGAGGCCCATGACGAACATCGAGTTGTGCGGAAGCGGCACGCGCTGCGTCGTGCGGCCCGCGCCGCCAGCAGTGAGCGCATCCTTCTTGGTGCGCACGAACATCACACGCTGTGCGCCGATGCTCACGTTCACGATGCTCGAGCCGCGCACAACGTCAACGGTCTTGTCTGAGTGCTCGGAGATGTAGTCCGCGCCAGTACGGTAGTGCTGGATGAGCACATGATTCACGGGCTGTTTGAGCACCTTTTCGACGTGCTGCCGGATGAGCGAGACTGTGGGTGAGAAAGGTAATAGTGGCGGCGTCGAGTCGGCTGGGTGGCGGTAGATTGGAAAGCTATCACGCCAAACACAGATGAGACGTATGATCTAGGACAGGTAGAGAACATGGGCATACCTGCCATCGGGGTCTACCTCGCCTTCGACTGCGACCAAGCGCGGTACCTCGCCTCCTGAACAGGCATTCAGCACCGCCGACGATAGTGGCCTATCTTCGCAACTCACCTCGATGATGCATCGTGTTCCATGCAACCTCTTCCCTCAGTTTGGCGAACGCGACCTCAGCCAGGTCTGACGGGAGAATGTCCTCCACTAGGAAGGTATCGCCTTCGCCCATCCGGTCTCCCGCGCGCATTACGCCAGGCATCGTCGCCGGTCCTTGACTCTCCGGTGCCCCGTTGATGCTGTTCATCGATGTGTGTCAAGTGGAGGTAAGAGTTAGGGGGTGCCCGCACGAGTCGCCACTTAAAGAGATCATGCCGAGTCAGACTGGTCCTTCTTAGGACTTCTATGATGTTCACAGTCGCGTCCTCAAGCTTCAAGGCTGGTCGTGGTCGAGTGCGAGGTCTTCGCCCTCGAGTAAGTAGCAGTGTTCGGCCGGCGGTCCTCAAGCTCAAGCCCTCAAACCAGAACGCTGAGTGAGCTTGGGTCTCGTTCAAGAGCTAGCTGGACATACCGAGTCCTTCGCAGCCTCTCTGGCTCTCTCCAGGTTGCTTGAGGGCCTCATAGGCGCAGCCAGAGGCCCCGCGCTCGTTGCTGCAGCTGACTGTGCGCTGGCTCCAGGCTCAGGGCTCCATCTAGAAGAGCACGCCGTGTACTGTAATACGTACTAACTTACATACTACAGTAGCTACAGGCCTACAGCCTACTCGCCTCCTTCCGATATAACTCGAACATCGTTCAGCATACTGTACCGGCCGCTGTGCCAAATAAGCAGAGGGGGAAAAAAAGACGCGTATGTAATTTCCCGCGTGAGCCGTTGTCATCTCATTTCGCTTCCACGTCCGCTGCGTCGAAATCCCATCATCACCCGCACGAATCTTCAACATGACAAGAAGAGCAAGATGTTCTCCATGATTTGGCTGCTTCCTGACTATGGCTGGCGTCTTCGGGGTTTACTTTGACGCCGCTGAGGTCAGGCACTGTGCGCGGGGCCGGGTGCGCAGTCACTGTCTTTCCCAAAAAATAGACAGCCGAACAGGACGCCGACAGCTTCTTATCGTCAAGGAACAATCATCGAGTTCTCCGGATTCAAATAAAACATCTTGTCCTCTTATCTCCTGCTCCAGAGGTCGCCGGGCGGGATTACAGCATGCCTACTTATCAGAAGCTCGCTGGTGGGACTTGATAGAGCCGCTCTTCTTTTCCCGCACCTTGCGAGGATCTCACTCAACTCGCTCTTACCGCCATGCCCTCCTCGAATGCGTCGACGAAGGATGCGACCGTCACCGCGGTCATACCCGGGTTGGATATGCAAGCAGATGAGGCGGAATTGGCGCGTATGGGTTACAAGCAGGAGCTCAAGTAAGTGTTCGTCTTTTGGAGTGGTCATGAGACTCTTATGCCGACGCTTGTGAAGACGAGACCTGAGCTTGTTGCAGGCAAGTGACCTTTGGCCTGCATTGGTCGATGTGGCTCTAACCTTGATTCGCAGAACTTTGGCGTTTCGTTTTCTATCATCAGCGTCATCACGGGTATCCCATCGCTCTTCCTGTTCGGCCTGGTGAGTATCCATATGTGTTGCGCATCTGTGTATTCTAAATGGCATCATAAAGACGACAGGCGGCCCGGCAGTTATGGTTTGGGGTTGGGTGATCGTTGGTGCGAGCTATTCCAGGCGCAACCCCACAGCCACTAACCTCAGTCTTTGTAGCGTTTTTTACGTTCATGGTTGGATTGGCAATGGCAGGTGCGTGTTGTCAATAGGCGTCAATGTGGTGATGTCCTGACGAAGTAGCGCAGAGGTCTGCAGCGCACATCCGACCAGCGGCGGACCGTACTTTTGGGCGGCGATGCTCTCGAGTCCGCGGAACGCTGCGTTCGCTTCCTGGATCACTGGGTGGTTTAATTTACTGGGTCAAGTGGCGGTGACGACGGGAATCAGGTATGTCAATGGAGCGGCTTGTGTGGTCAAATATTCGATGCTTATGGCGGCCAGCTTTGCATGCGCGACCTTCATCTCTACGGCGGCTACCATTGACAATGACTATGTTCCAACTGCTGGAAAGACAATTGGAATCTACGCGGGGGTTTTATTCACACAAGGTATACTCCCTTCGCCTTGGCGTCGTCACTTGCCTCACATATCTATATAAAGGCTTAATCAACACGTTTGGCGTGCATATCCTGCGGTACCTCAACAATGTATCGGTGTGGTGGCACGCCGTGGGCACAACTGCGGTCGTCATTGCCGTCCTTGCTTCAGCACCAAAGCATCAGAGCGGGAAGTTCGTATTTCGCACATTTATTGACGGGACTGGCGTCGACGGTGCGGAAGGCTGGTCGAAGCGCGCGAGCTCGGCTTATGTTGCTGTCATTGGGATCCTTATGGCCCAGTATACGCTGACAGGTAGGTTCTATTGGATACATGCCACGAGGGTGAGATGCTGAATGAATTGCTTGTAGGTTTTGATGCCAGCGCCCATGTGAGCTTCAGCTCCCTCGACTGCATCTTGAAACTCATCATGTCTGTAGATGACAGAGGAGACGCACAATGCTGCCCTGTCCGGTCCGCTGGGCATCATCATGGCCATCGGTGTATCTGCGGTCCTCGGCTGGTTCTTGATCCTTGGCTTGCTCTTCTCCATCCAAGATTACGACGCCACGGTTGGGACAGCCACGGGGGAGCCCGTAACGCAGATCTTCCTTGACACTGTTGGAAACAAAGGAGCGATTGTCCTAATGGTATGTCAAGGTATAGTAGAGACCATATAAAGCTGACATATTACTAGGTCATTGTGATCGGCGCTATGTTCTTTTGCGGGTTAGGCTCATACATGCAAATCTTTCTTTGTAAGCTAAGCATATTGCAGGACGTTCTCAATCACTTCCAACTCCCGAATGATGTATGCATTCGCTCGTGACGGCGGTATCCCAGGCCACACCTTCTTCCACAAGGTAGACCGGCGCTGGCAGTCGCCCATCCGCACCGGTACGTAGCGTCCAATGTTGCCTTAGAGTCTACGCGCTAAATTCAATTTCGTAGTGTGGCTCGCGTGCACTCTGAGCTTCTGCCTTGCTCTTCCGAGTCTCGGAAGTTCTGTGGCTTTCTCTGCCGCAACCAGCATTGCCACCATTGGCCTCTATATCTCATACGGTACGGGCTCCCGTTCGGCCTCCTTTGACAGTCTCATGACATATACTCGACGCCTAGGTATTCCTATCGCCCTTCGAGTAATCAATCGTGCCGACTTCAAACGCGGACCATTCCACCTGGGTGCTCTTTCGTACCCTATCGCCATCGCTGCGGTCACCTGGATTGCGTTCATCGCGATCGTGTTCTGTCTCCCAGAACTAAACCCGGTCAACTCGCAAACGCTCAACTATGCCCCTGTCGCCGTCGGCATCGTCGTCACATACAGCCTCGGCTTCTGGCTTATTAGTGCGCGCAAGTGGTTCTCGGGCCCAATGAAACAAATTGCAGGTGCGGTGCCACTTTGCTGTTAGTATTCAATATCACCCTAATGATTTACAGCCGAGGAGATGGGAATCAACATCACGGACCCGTCGGTGTTGGCTCAGCACCCAGAGTACGAAAAGTCATAATTTCAAACACTACAGGCTACCGGCAAACCGGCGCCTGCTTTCATGTCCACATAGATGACTTCAATGATGCACGAACGTACACAAATATTTCGATGTGATGACTTCGTGTGCGGCGTATGTGTGACAGTGGTGTCCGCAGTAACGTGCCGGAGAGCGGACAACGGCTCGGGCGATTCGGCGCTGTGTGCAAGGGCAAAGGGTAAATACGGATGATTACTTTCGCAATGTAGTATCTGGCCATTCAGTGGAGTCTTATCAATCCCCTGTGCGGCCCATGCATGCAACTACGGACTTCAATGTGCAGACCTGTAAGCAGTGTTTGCGATGGGAACGCCACGATATATGTATTGCCCAGCAACTGTACCAGGTCAACGTCAACGTCCGAAACTCAAGAGGTCCCTCTCGCTGCGTTGTGATGGCCTGCACTGGACTGCACCGTCCCAGGCCATCGACAATTGCAGATCAGCCGTTGCGGGTCGTTGACGTATTGACGGGCCAAGTCGACCATACTTAGGCGCAGGGTTGTACTATTGCAACACACGCAACTGTATATATTGGCAGGATATCGTAAGCTACGCGGTCTTAAGAGGACAGGTTGAGTTGTCTTCAGTGCATCTAACCGTCTTCGAAAATACACTCGTATCGGCCTCTCACTACGTAAGATGCGCTGTGTACTATGCGCCGTGCCGCTCCGTAGCATCTTGTTGTCCCCGTCGGTGTCGCATGCGACACCAATAACTGCGAAAGTCGTCTAGTCCTCGTAAATACCCCGTCCTCCGTACTCAACTGGAATTCTGTCCAGCACGAAATCTATCATCGTCACACTTAGCGGTTTCAGCATCGCACTGGGCATGAACATCACGACGGAATGCACTCGCTGCCCCAGCCGCACATTGCTATGCAGTTGCACGCCTTGTCCGATACTCTTGCGGTCAAAAAGCTCGCTCATTCGACACAGGCGCAGCCGCACCGGGATGACGGTGCAGTCCACCACAACGCAGCGAGTCAAAAGGTATCGAGCTCTGCTGGGCGGACCCTCCGATGCAAGGGCGAGGACGGACGCAGCGAGAGCCTGGGCCTCGTTATTCAACAGGAGCCAAGTGAGCTGGAACTGCTGCTCGTGGACGTTGACGACGCCGTCGAGCTGGACTGAAATTCGTCAGGGCGACGGAAGCGCCTGTCAGGAATTGGGCGGTACCTGTAGGCGGACTCCACTGCAAGCACCGCACCTTGTGCACCTTTCTCCAATCCGCCTCTTGGCATCCGACTGAGCAATAGTGAGACATACGGCAGCGAGAGCAGCGCCGGAATGCATATTTGCTGTCTTTTCTGGCACACTGTCAACGGGCTGTGGGTCAGACTGCGTCGGTAAAAAGAAGTGCATGCCCACATTTGCGCATCGCAGCATCGAGAATGTCTGCTTGTCCGCTATGCGCTCTTGAGCAATCTTTTTGAGTGCAGCCCACGAGTCAGCGAAGAGACGCGGGAACGGCCGACTGAAGTTCGGGCCATTCGCCAGCTCGGCGAACGCCAGCGCTACGGCCTTGATAACCGGGCGAAAGAGTAGGTACCGGGGGATAATGTCCTGGATGAGTGCCATGTACGCGTCGTGCGCGTACTGGTCCAGCGTGTGCATACTCGGCGCGATGTTGACTAGCGCTGCGAGCAGCCCTGTGCGCACGCTCTGCGCGACCCACGCAATTCCTGTGCCGGTCTCGACGAGGTGGCGAAGGGTGCGCAAGCACGCGCCAACGATCTCGTGTGGGCCTTCCACAGCGACGTCTCGGCGCGAGAAGCGCAGCAGCGTGCGGGTGATGAAGCTCACGGCACCGCCCTCGAGCATTGCGGGCACAAAGGGTGCGGCGGGACCCGGCGTGGAGAACTCTTCGATTAGCCAGACGTACGAGTGAAAGAATCCGTCGTGCGGGTGTGGGTGCGTCTTCAAGGCGAAGCGTAGAGGGATAACGGCATGCAAGGCGATGAGGTCCATATTTGCGCCAGTGGAGGAAAGGAGAAGGTTTGTGATCGTCTCTGGGGAGTAGTGGAGGAGGAGCGCGAAGGCCTTGACGACGCCGGGGTATACTGGCAGGACAGTCTCGTCATCAGTCGCCAACCACATGATGATCGCAATCCTGGTACTGTCCGGCGTTTCGAGGATGCGTGGTCGAAGCTCCGGATCCTTGACGAGGACATAGATGATGTGCATGTATGCGCTCATCGCGCCCTTGTCGCCCAGGGGCAGGCCGCGCGAAACTTCTCCAACAAAATAGATGAACCATTTGACCATCTTGGGGTACGCTTCCATGACATCCGGTAAGTGGCGGAGATTCGGCCGCTCTATAAGGATGCTGAGGCCGAAGAAACATTGCACGATGTCGTATGGATGTGTTTTTGGTCGAATGGGCGTTTTCCGGATGTGTGCGCAGAAAAATGCAAGCACTTCTGGTTGGTGGGCCTCCGGTATAACATCAAGGGAGTTAGTGCTCAAGGCTTTGATTGCAGGAAACGAGCCGCGACGAGCGGCTGCGATTACCTGAGCAATAGCAAGTCAGCGCTATGATCAAGAAGGTGGTCCAGGTCAACGAGACGTACTGTGGACGGCTGGACGCGTAGCAGCCTTTGCATGTCCTCCATCAGGCTCGCTCAGGTGGTATTCGGATTAGTGGACTGTACGAGCTGATATAAGGCGTTATCAGTATCTGATCTCAGAGCGTAGCACCCACCTTGGTACTTTAGTCGCTGTTGAGATCATATAATCAGTGTTGCATCAGTATGCACGAGAGCGTTGCACAGAGAGAGTTTTGGTTGAAGTGACGAGTCCCCCGCCCACCTTCGCCATCGCAACCTTTGCTCACTCTTTCTGATGCCCATGAGATTCTATCCTATCCCGGGCCAGAGGCACAATCGGAGCAATGGAACAATTGATTTGTTCAGTCATGTGATCATGTTGCTCAAGCCGGCCTGGCTTTC
This sequence comes from Auriscalpium vulgare, assembly GCA_019915015.1. Lineage (NCBI taxonomy): Eukaryota > Fungi > Basidiomycota > Agaricomycetes > Russulales > Auriscalpiaceae > Auriscalpium > Auriscalpium vulgare. The sequence goes on from JAHBBC010000014.1 coordinate 1,271,530, forward strand.
GCCGAAGTTGGCCCATCCCACTTTGCCAACTCTTGGTGCTATACTTTCTGTACCCGCATCCCGCTCGCCAATCCGACTTTTTGTGCAAGTGACACTGTCCGCTGTCAAGTTCTGTTGGATCGGAGGTCAAGGTTTGAAGTACGATTGGAAGTTCGACGCACCCATATCCGATAGCTCACGGTAGCTTGCAAATAGCTTAGTTTGTGACAGGTACGTAGACTCTCTGGCTCTGTGAGTTCATTGTCTTGTGCTTATGAATTTGTTCGCGAAGCGAAGTCCGCATTCCAGAGATGTCTACGATAGGCCTCGCGCCGAGTATCAAGATCCACTGTAAGAGGACTACCTCTATTCACGCAGGGACTGAGGCATTCAGCTGAACTGGACTATAGCTCCATCAACCACGGACGATGTAACAAGATCTACCCACAGTGATGATATATCGCGCTCTCCTACCTCGTTTGGAGACACGCCCATCGTGCAGCGACCTCTATCATTCCAAGCTTTCCACCGCGAAGAGTTGTCCAACAGCAGCATAACAACGCCCATCTTCTCCCCTAATCCTGCTCTTAAGGACGACGATGTTTCGTCCATGCGCACGCTCGAAGACGTGCGCGACCAAGTTGCGGAGAAGCTCGCGGTGCGCGCCATCCGCAAATTGAAGGTCGTCGACAACACGCGTGTGGCAGTAACATTGACGTTGGCAAAGAAAGAGGACGCGGAATTCCTGCGCATGGTCGCGATACACTTGCGGCGCATTCTAGCGGAAAAAGACCATCTCATGGCGGTCGCGACGACCGGGGTCGGAGACACCTCCTTGGTAGTCTGTGGCTCATCTCCTGCGCAGGTCCACCGCGCGTCGCTCCTCGTCGCGTCGAAATTCATTGGGCGCATTCAAGGTCTCTACGATGAGGGCACGCTTTGGATAGCGCGCGTGCACGGCGTGGACTGGACCCCGTATGATGAAGCCGCGCTCTGGGACGTCATGCAGAAGTCCGCACGGAACCTCATCGACCCCTCCCAGCCTCCTCCAGGATCGCGTTCCATAGCTGAGATCCTCGCCGCAGCACGTACCCGTCTCCAGCGTCTCACAGCGCGCCAGGCGTTCGAGGAGCTGCAGGACACGTCGCTCATCATGCCGGTCCTCCTGGTGGACATCCGCCCACAGGCGCAGCGGCTGCAGCACGGCAGCATACCCGGCTCGCTGATCATTGAGCGCAACGTCCTCGAATGGCGATTTGATCCGCGCAGTTTAGACGGACGACTGGACATAGCCACGCGGTACGACCTGCGAATCATCGTGATATGCCAGGAGGGATATACGAGCTCGCTGGCCGCGGCTTCCTTGCAGGACCTGGGACTGCTCAATGCCACTGACATAATCGGAGGGTTCAAAGCCTGGAAGGAAGAGGGCTTACCCTTTGAGTTGGAGTCGTCAGATGGTGCGGTCTAGTCTCGTCTCATTGCATAATTGTGCATTGCTTGTATTTGCATTCTTGTATACGCGCTGTGTTCTTCATCTTGTGTCCTTTGTTCTGAGAGTCGATTTTCTTCACTAGTGACAGCAGGACTCGTTGCCCTGTTGTATTGCCGGAGCCTTCGAAAGCGACATGTCAAACCTCTACGCTCGACGCAGGGCTTCACGGTCGGCTTAGCATGAGCCCAAGAGATGTCGATGGCCGGTGACCCCAACGTCGGGATAGAAGGGTCTGTCCTAGCTGCCAGCCAACCCGGCCCAACCAATAGACTGGTGACCAGCTTTATATCAACAGTGACGACGGGGTGGGTACTGTGAGATATACCCAACCAACAAAAAGCACTGTAGACTCGGAGAGGTCATGTGACGTTGCCAGGAGCGCCCATGTATCCAAGAAAGGAAAGCACAAATGCTTTTACTCTCTTTCTAGCTGATCTCCTTTCATTTTCACAGGCCGCCAATACCCATCCTCATTCGTTCTCACCGTGCTTACAGTGCGTACTACTAGTATAACTGACTGGGTCGGACATCCTATCGACGTTCGCTACGACAGCAGGCGTCGCATTCCCAGTCCGTCGCGGTGCAACTTGAACCAACCGTCGCCATGTCGTTCCTGGACCTCCCAGTCGAGCTTCAATTGCTCGTTATTGGCTCCCTAAACCATTTAGACATACTCAACTGCTCACTGGTGCGTTGTCCATTCCTACGCCATATTGGTCTTAACAAAGAGAAAGTCACAGGTATGCAAACACCTCCACGACCTCGTCTTGTCCACCGCAGAGCTGCAGTACCGCATTGAACTCGCCTATGATGGACTCATCGATGGTCTGACATGCGATCTGCCCATCGCAATGCGCCTGCAACGCCTTCTCGACCGGCGCAACGCATGGCGTACACTCTCCGCACACTCCCACTCCACTGTCTCCGTGCCGGGGGAATGCCGTGCATACGAGCTCGTTGGAGGCGTCTTCGCGAAGGTTCTTGAGACGAACGGCTTCAATGCCGCGTGGCTCCCGTCAACAGGCGCACACGAGTTCGTGCCTCTGCACATAACCCTACTGGATATACCCGTAAAGGACTTCGCCCTCGACCCGACGCAAGACCTCATCATGCTGCTGGAGCAGACACCCGTGGAGGGCGCAGCTCAAGAGGTGCGCGTTCACGTACGCCGGCTATCCACGGGCGCCAGCACGGTGCACTCCGACGCGAAGGAGGGCGTTCTATACGCGTGCACAACGCATCTACGTGGGTGCACCATACAGGTCGTCGAGGACGTTGTAGGGCTGTATAACTGGTCGCCAACTCACGGAGCTGTGGTTTGGAATTGGAAGACCGGGGAGACTCTCATGGCAAGTCTATATCTGTCAATAAGCGCAGGGAGAACTGACAGAACGAACAGATGTTCGACGAAGCCACCTCACCGCGGCACATATGGGACTTCGCCTTTCTCTCCTCCCGCTCATATGCCGTCACCATCATACACAACGGCCGGGTCGATCCCCGCAGGTTCGGTGGCTCTATCGAAATCTACACCTTCGGCTCCGCACCAGGTCCCGTGCACGTCGCGACGCTTCAGTTCCCGGATATCACTCCGTGGTGCCACGTAGCCGAGCTGAACGCGATGAGCGGGCCGTTCACCGCGCGAGTGTCGCCGGGGAAGCCGTTTGGCACGGCTCCAACCACACGCGTGCATACATTCACGGTGCGCTATGCACTGCCCTCATTCGGGGAGGAGGCAGCGGTGTGCTATGCGGTGCATAACCGCACATTGATAGGGTACGGAAGGGCCCATGATGGAGGAGGTCCACGTGTAGTTGCCTGGGAGGAGTGGGGCGTGCAAGGCTCGCGTGCTTTTCGGTTGGCTGTAGCCGTGAGATGGCATCGGTGCGTTGTGCTCAGCAAACATTCTGACTCACGCCTAACGTCAATGTCTCCGTCCTTGTCAGATATGTATATGGCGAGCACTTTGCTTACCCCTTGGGCGAGCCTACGGACGAGCAGAACGTGCCGAAGTACCATCTGGTGGACTTTAACATTCACCCGAAACGCGAGCCGGACCAGGACGGGCTTGTGGCGGGCCCGTCGACGGTGGACCCTGACAAGTTCTTCTGCGAGCCCATTGTCACGGAGCTGCCTTACCATTCAATCGTGATTCCGGACCATGACAAGCCGTATCTTGGGTTCATGGTTGACGACGAACGGCTGCTGGGTCTTTCGGTGCGTCCATTGCGGAGTCGCATCATTTGTTCTGTGCTGACGCGCTGTGGCCTTAGGGCGGCCCATTTTTCGATGATCTGGGGCTCATTGACGTGTTTACGTTCTGAGTAGCCTCCACTCTCAGTCTGCGCAGAACGCCGACGCGGCCATGACATCAAAGTCGTCGCGTTAGCATCAAATAATGCTTGACCGCACGCATATTCTAAAGCATCTTGCACTGCTAGTTCATCAAACGTGTCGGAATGCCGCAACAAGCTTTTTGATCCCGATACCTTTGTGGCACCGTCACATCGATCACAAATCGATCACTGCTTTTTGGTCCCTTGCGGGGCGACCCCAAGTTCTGGTGCGCGCAACGCGTAGACCTTTCGGGCTCCTGCACCGCCGGCCACTGCCCAAACGATGAATGTTTTTTAATACAAAGAAATACCCAAGTAGAGCAAACATCAGAAGAAGCTTTTTTACCAGAATATTGCGCGCCCGTGTTCATGGCAACGGACTCGTCTAATGCAGGCTCGGACTCGAGAATTGTGCCGCATGTCCGCAGACGCCCACAACTCTTCCGAAACCACCACACTCGTTTGCGCTGTGCGCTCGCCTTTGCAGCGTCGTTGAGAGACGCTGCGTCCACACTCGTTTTTGAGCGCGTCATCAGTCGTTATCGCAAAACCTCGTGGTCCAGGGCGCCTAACACCAGGGCCGGAAGCTTATTAGCGAACTTCCTAATCTGGCAGGCCAGTGAGTCGCGTGTTGTTCGCGTTTTCGCCTCTTGTTCGCCGTTGCCCTCGTCGTTCCCCCGCGTTGGCAAGCCACGAGGCTACTAATAATCGCTGCACGAGGCGATTAGCACGTAGCTGATACAAGACGTCCTTTGTCTTGCCCTTCGCGTCCTCCTCCATCATCCCCCCAAAAAATCCCCAAAATCATTAACGCGACACCCCACGTCTATCCGCTAATTCTTCACGACCCCCTCCCTTATATACGGACCTTTCTTGCGCATTATTTGTATACTTACCATGTCACGCCCACAGACTTCATCTAATTCTCCAACCGACTCTCCGACCGACCGGCGTCAGGCCGAAGACACCCGTCTTCAACACGTCAACACAAGCGCGCTTGGTCGCCAGTCTGCCTCCTCCACCCCCGTCTCTGAACCCCGCGGCAACAATTCGAGTGAGGGCTATCCCTCGTGGCTCCCCAAGCGTCCGCCACCTCCCGCGCCTGCGTCGACCTTTCGCTCGTCCACCGCGAACATGTTCGGCGAGGGCCCCAGCGACGCGCCGCCCGTCTTCGGCGGCCGCAAGCCCACTCCGCGCTCGGTGCGCATTGTCAGCCTCCAGGACTCGGCGCGTCGGGAACCCACGGAGCAGACGCGGGTGAGCAGTGCTCCTCTGCATTCTCGCGTGTGGTCTCGCGCGACAGGTGCTGGCGTGTCACCTACTCTCTTCTCCCAGGCGGGCGCTCCCCGGCCGCCGCGCCCAAGGTTCAATGCCCAGGGCCTGCACCTGGAGCTCCTTCGCAACCCCTCCTGGAAGTCTCGTCTTCACTTCTACCTATTCCCCTTGCTTGTATTCGCCCACCTTCCCCTGCAAACATTCTTCGACTTCAACGCTGCATTCATATTAATCGAGTGAGCAATCAATCCTCGTAGCGATTTACTTGACTGATCAGTGTTCTCAGGGTTGCCAAGTTCCCCAATCCCGACGCTCCCGGCGTACCCGGTTCTGGTCGTAACTGGGCTTTCGCATTTGCTGCCTACGTTGCGTGCTGGGCAATCTGGGTCTTCGCAATCTTTATTGGTTACGAACTGATTTACTCCTTCTACCGGCGCTGGAGATTCCGTGAGTGCCACCTTTGCGAATGATCTCTGCGTGTTTAACTTGGCTTCCAGGACGCCCCCTTATGCTTCCCCTCTACCTGTCGTCTCCTGCATTCAACTTCGTCTCAATGACATCGTACACCAACTTCTGTGTCATGCAGCACATCCGCAATTCTGCCTTCCCCCATGTCAATCCCAACGCGGCCCTCCCCTCGACAGAAGGCTCGTTGCGAGACGCGCTTGCAGAGACGTGCTACTTCTACGCGCAGAACCTGCCCACAGTGGTTACGCTCCTCCCGCGCGCAGGTATCGCGCTTGCCGTGCTGCTCGAGTTCTGGTCCCCCGAACACCTCCCCGGCGGCCTCTCCCTCGGCGACGTCGATCAGAGCATCGGACGCCGTGACGGCACCTTTTTTGACAAGAGTGATGGCTCGCTATCTGGCTACGCCAAGGGCGTCCTGATTGCAAACGCCGCCTGGACGGCATGGAGAGCCCTCGTGCTGCTCTTAAGCTGGTAAGATGCCGTCATGCCATCATGTGTTAAAGGTCGAATGTATGCTGACATTGGCGTATGTTAAGGCTTGGTCTATGGATCTTTAGCGGGCACGGCTGCGCCGGGGTCTGTGGCCCCGCCACGCGCTGGGACGAGGAAGACGCGGAACGCACACTGTCTGTCTACAGTGAGAAAGAGGAGGAAGTAGGGGAAACGCTCCCGTGGAGCTGGAAGGAGTGCACCTTTGTTCGCGTGCAGGAAGCGTACGACTTCTGCCTAACGCTACGCCCGCCTCGGGCTGTCAAGAAGGAGGTGTCCGAACTGGCTGCCGGTGAGCCGACGTTCGAAGGCATCGACCAGGTGCTGGCAGCGGTTGGACTCGGTGGAACACCTGCACCAGCCAAGAGAGGTATGCTCTCCCAGGACCTGTTCGACAGTCCGAAGGACATGGTAGCCCGTAATAGCTCGGCCTCGCTCAATGCAGCCGGACCCGCTGCCACTTCCGAGCCGTCACCCAGTGCAAGCGTCAAGGAGGCCGTACAGCAAAAGGGCCCGTATCCGTTTACTGGTTTTGGAGCGAAGAAGTCCGAATCTGATCTGGAGCCCATTCCGTTTCCGCCGTCGCCAGGGCTGCCTGACGATGATGCAGAGGGGGCACCGGGCGACGACGAAGGAATTGAGTACGAGATAGATTACGAAGTAGAGGAAGAAGAGGCAGAGCCGCGCACTAGCGGCGAGCCCTCGTCCTTCTCTGGCCGCGCATCTAACTCCCTCTCAAGCCTTGGGCAGCCCATTCCGTCGCGCTATCCCTTCCATTTCCGCCATCCCGGCCGAGGCGGCAGCATCTCGTCCACAAACTCACCTGGCGCGCCATCGCACGCGACGCCTCACTCCAAAGCCACATCGCACACTACGCACAACTCGCGCTCGTCTCGCAGCACCGGCAATGCCGAATCGTCCGACTCGCCGATGTCGGTGGGCGGCTCATCGAATGCGCCAAGCCCGCTTGGACGGGCGAGCATGCCGATGCCACCGCGCCATCCAGGGTCAGGCGGGCAGCGCAGACAGCGATCGGGCACGGTCCCCATGCCGACTTCTCCGTCGCCTGCTGGCTTCGCATACACGCATAGTCGGTCTCGAACGCGCACGGACACATCGGGGACGGATCTGGAGCCGAGCGTGGTGTACGAGTCGGATGGAGAGGAGCCGCTGACAGTTGGACCTCTGGATCTGGAAACGGCGTCGCGGACTGGGCAATCTTCTCCGGAGCCAGAAGGTTCGCAAGAAGCACTTGAGCGCGAGGACAGCGTCGGACTACTCTCTGGTGCTCCCAGCCCGAGCGGCTCGTCGTCTGGCCCCCGGAATCGTAACGGGAGTGCGGTATCATTGACTCGTCTGAGCATGTATAACCGGTCTAGGTCAAGGCATGGCAGTTCGGCGTCGGAATCGCGTAGCGGCTCAAACTCACGACACAACTCACACCACTCCTTGTCTTCGGTATCCGTCGGGGTCGGTGCTCACAGCGTAATCCGATCGCGCACTCAGTCGCTCATCCACAGTGTGGGCTCTGCCTCGCGCTCGAGTATCGATCTCGTGCTCAGCAGCCGGACGCGTACGCAGTCGGTGATCCGGCTGGAGGACTACGATGAGGGCGCGGAGAGCTCGAGCTCGCCGTACTTTTCCGAGGAATTGAGCGGCCCGGAGAATTACACCTTCGGGCAGCCGGTCTTGGGCGGAGCGGGCATGGCGCGTCGCGCCGCACGGGCACGCAGGAGTGATCCAGAGTCAGAGAACGAGAAATCCGCGAGCGCTGGTGAGCAGGCACGGTCGGAGTCCTCTGGCTCGCCACCCCCACTGCCTCCACAGCACCTTCGTCCTTCACCGTCGGCGCTATCTCAGGTGACGCCTTCCGAGCACAGCACATCGACACAGCACGCACCTCCACCGACCTCAATACCGAGCATCCCCATCCCGAGGGCCTCGGTAGCGAGTCCCACAAGCATGCAGTTCTTGTCGGTTGAGGGTAGCGAGAGCAGCCCCCCGGGCATCAGCACCGCGCACGCGTCGTTCGTCACCGCGCCGGCGACCATTGAGGGGCAGACCGAGTCGAGTGGGGCGACGCCGTCGAGCTACGGCGGGTTGGAGCGAAGAGAGGGTTACGTCCAGGGCAGGGACTTTCAGCCTATGTAGGCTTTTGGATCGGCGTCGCACGAATACCACGCGTGTGGCGCATGCAAATTGATGATCGACACCGACTTGGTTGAGGGTTATGTTCTTACGTCTTGACGGAGCAGGTTATGATTACTGTCTTGCTTAGTTACTCTAGTTCGGATTTACTTACACTCAGTGTTTGGCTCACGCATGTAACTACTTATTACTTCATTTAGACACCATTGACCATGCTCGGTTTTTGACTGCCCTCTGATAGCTTGTATCGACATTTCGGTACTTCGGTGGGACAGCCGTCGCACTACGTGACTGGATATCTCGATCTTTTTTGCTGTCGGATAAGCAAACCCTCAGCCCTACGATGCAGTAGAAGTCATCAACAAGCTACTGAAGCGGTGCTCAAGAAGTCATATACATAGCCACTGACAACCCGACGATAGCCCGACGCCCAGGCCGATTCCAACGAGATGATGTCGGACGGTTTCCTGACAGCTGTCTCATAATGACCGCGCAGAACTTACATGTCCCACCACATCCACCGAGTTCAAAAGCATGAGGCTGTCTTGTACAACATTTAATTTTGTCGCGATTGGGGGCTTGTCCGTCTTCATAAGTATCCCTGTTTGTTGAGGTACTCCACAATCATCACGACTGCCTCTTCTACGTTGCATTGGTCGGTCTTGATATGTATATCCGGAATCTCGGGCGGCTCGTACGGCGCTGTGATTCCCGTGAACTCTACATAAGAGGTTGTGCCAGTGGTCAGTGGATTGAGAGAATGGGGACATTTTCTGACCTCTGACCTTTGATCTCCCCAGCACGAGCCTTTTTATATAGCCCTTTGGGGTCGCGTCGTTCTACAACGTTCAGCGGAGCATCTACGAAGACCTCGACGAAGGCTAGGCCCGCCTTCTCATGAATTTCACGAGCGATGGCACGATCGGCACGGTAGGGGGAGATGAACGCCGTCATAGTGATGCATGCCGCATCGGCAAAGAGGCGGGAAACCTGGTCTGCGTTCACAATATTCAATCTTAATACTAACCGGAACACACACCTCGCCAATCCTCCTGATGTTCTCATTGCGCGATTTCTCGTCAAATCCGAGATCCCGATTGAGACCAAACCGAATGTTGTCTCCGTCTAGTCTGTAGCTGAACTTTCGCATGTGGAGAAGATGCTGCTCAAGTGCACAGGCGATTGTGGACTATGGACGTGGTCAGCGACGGAAGACAGCGTATGGCTATAACCACACCTTGCCACTGGCACTCAATCCTGTCAACCATATGGTGACACCCTTTTGCTTCAAAATATCTTCGCGTTCGGTCAAACTGACCGACCCTGAGATCACGGCAGTAAGCGCACTACTGGTTGCAAAGTCTGTGGGTTCGCATACCAGAATGAAAGGTGATGTCAGTTGCCATCCGACTCCGAAGTGTGGAGTGCCAGTGAAAGAGCGAGGGTACCTTCAATCTGTGAAGCTTGAAGGGGTAAGTTTTCGACCAGTGACGGGTGGGAATCGATAGACACGTGTCACCATGTCACCCCCCAGTAATTAGAATGCCTACGCTTCATTGAAGTTCACCTCAACTGGCCTCTGTAAAATTTCTGTTTGGCCTAAATATAGGGAGAGCTTCAAATTGACCAGTGTCAATCACTGCTGGGCCGGCAGTCTTCATGATACAACTTGATTGCCGCAGTGCATATCTGACATCCCTACATATCCGGATCCCAGCAATACAGTATCCCAGCCCGCAACATCGGCACTTAGCGGTACTATAGCCCCCTCTGGTCCAGCGTCTTACCAAAGCGCACCTGTTTTGGTGTCGGTCTGGCCCAAGGGCCGATCACGGCACAGCGTCGCTGCTAGCACTCGCCGCCCGCTGCTCAATATTGAGTACAGTATGCCCCCGGAGTGCGCCCGAACTATCTCAGACAGGTGCCCCTGCCGGTGTTGGACAAGACGTGGCATTGCCTGTCTACGGACACTGTCCTCGACGTATCCTCCCCTCCGACATCTCCATGCCGCCGTCGCCGTCCGTCGCGACCGCCCCCCACCTATACTCTTCTGGAGCTGCCGGCTGCCCGCAGACAGGCCTTCCAGGGAGACAAGTATTCTGTTTGCATAATGCGCGGTGCGAGCGAATAAATGCCCCGACCAGCGAACCTTCTACCAGTATTCATGGATGATCTGTAGGTTGCTTTGCTTTCTGACCAGAGCTGGAATGGCGAGCACGTGAGGCCCTTCATGCAAGCTGTCCCGAACCAACATACCGGTCAACATACCGGTCAACAATCGTATCACACAGGAGCGAAATCCAGCTTCGCGACATTTTGTTGCAGTTCAGCCAACCACGTTGCATCCCGATAGGTTTCCGGAATTTGCAGGATTTGTAGGGTGAAGCCTTCCGCACGACGCGCCGCCAAACAAACGGTCAGAGTTGTGGCCACGGCACCGGGTAACGGGCCACGGAGGACGAAAGTCTTCAATGACGGAAACATCACTGACATACGCGCGGGCCTTCCAGTTCCGTCCTCAAGCTCCGAGTATGGTACCATCGCCGACAAGATAATACCCGTCATTGTGCCAGACAGCACAAGCTGGCTGACCTGCGTGGCCGTCTGGAATATCGACGTCCATGTATGGACCGGCCAGAAGAGAACTGCGTCTTTCCCCCCATTATCGATGTAGACCTCCCGTATGTTCTGGAGGTGTAATGGAGGAGACGTCAAGGTGCCGGGCAGGACGAATCTGTGGTTCCAGGAGTCGATGAGTGCGAAGTTCGGTTCATCTTCAGGTATCTTGTAAGGGATAAGGGCCGGCGATTTCTGTCCATCCGTCCAATACTCGAAGCGCACGTCTTCGGATGAGGGTGTGAGGGTGATACCGACTGCCTTTATCTGCGCCACCGTTGCGCCCCAGCGGGATACAGGAGGTAGAGGCGTCGGAGGAGGTTGGTTGCGGGTGTTACGTATCCGACGGTGTGCCGTCGGCGGTGTGATGAGGTGCTCCAAGATGTATATGCAATCAACGACATCGGCCATCAACGAAATCGAAGTTAGGAAAGGGAGAGAGACAACTTCTTCTGGGACGGATTCGCCTGGGAGAGGAGCAATGCGGCGAAGGGTATGATGGAGAAGAAGGGTATCAAGATTCGTTGCTCTAGACAAGAAGTTGAACAAATCGCGCCTCGTGGGAAGGTGTTGACTCTGGGATGCTGAGCACAGACTGATGTTGAGATGTGTCAAGTTATCGAATAGTGGCGAATCCCAGTGAATGATGGCATTTCTCAGTGACAAGCTGCGCAGGCGAGGCGTCTTCGTGGCCACGAAATGTGCCGGTAGAGTTACGTTGAACTCCCACCGATGCTCCACTGTAAGGGACTCCAAAAGGGGCGCAGGACCTCGTGTGTCGTGGGCACTGAGCTGGCGCTTGACAAGGTTGTTGTCACCCTCAAGATCAATGTTCAGGTCGTGAAACAGAGTGAGGATACGAAGACGGCGGGTCTGCCCAGGATGGAGGGCCCATTGTGCGGATGGCGTGATCATACGGCCGTACTGTGCCCAGTCTATAGAGACAGAGAGCGGGGCAGTTGTCCCCTTCGCACGCTCAGTCATCACGTCGAACCACCTCCACGAGAGGCGGCGGCCGTCCAGCTTGCACCACAGACTACCATCTGAAAGTGCGGCCTGTCCTTCAATGAATACGATTCATGGTCGAGCAAGAGCTGACGGCGCTCACCTGGCGCCATTTCTGACACACATGGCTTGCCTTGATCCATCCGAGATCCCATTGCCAGCGGTTCGTGCCTAGTTTCGCAAGTAGCGGTTTCTTCCTGCTTGGTGGGTCGATGACTGATGCCTCCAAGAAGATGCGGGATAGTATTTCAGGTGGCAGCTGGGAGGCACCTGGGGTGTCTGCGTTGCGCAATGTTTTCGCGGAGTGTAGGATTCGGGCGATCTCCTCGATCTCTCTATCCCATAGCCTCCATAGTGAGGCCGACTTCAGGTGATCAGAGCCCTGGACACGACGACTCGGGTTTCTGTCGATGAGAGCAGCTGTCCAGTGCTCTCTAAGTAATTACTGGCGTTAGTGGCGATGTGCTTCTCAGAATTTAAAGAAGAATGAACCTCACTGCATCTACCTCCGAATTGTACATTTCAAAGAGAGGGTTCTTGGTGCCAGCGACCATGGAGTCCTTGGAACGAGGTGAAAACGAGGCTGGCAGTGGCCGGGCAGGACACGTGCAGAGTTGAAGGACCGACGGTGTGGTACCTTACGGTGGTCTCTTGTGGTACAGTGTATTCCAGGCCATTCATTTCCAACAGTCGACACGGCCTCGCTGGTCGACCGTCTCTATGTATGCTTTCATGCACCCAAACCCCGTCTCTCCACCAAAACTATTCTCCAGCACCCTGCACACCGTGACGACAAGTCGGTCCGCACGATTCCCGTCCTGGCCGACGACATCAACTGGTTCACCGTCTAATCCGTTATACACCGTCTCAGCGACGCCAGCTGGCGCTACGCCTAGGTCATCGTCGCGTATGTCGCGTCTATCTCGCAGTCTTCCACTCCCTCTGTCTTCGCTTTGGCGTGCTCAGCGCGTACTCCAGCGGTTTCTCTGTGGCGCAAGAAGCAAAGGCAGAGGGGTCTCGCCAGTCCCGCAAACAGCCTATCTCCCTTCCCTCCAAAGCACAACTCTTATGCCTCTTTTCTGATCACCTGCGGCTTCATGTTCAATGGCCCCGATCACATCTCTCTCGTGAAGAACCTCTGGCAGCTGCTCGGCGCGGTTTTGCCTGACTCCTTCTTCCCTCACCAGCCGCAGCACACAATTCCGAAGGCCTGGTGGACATCCGACGGACGGGCGTTGCGTTTGCGCTCTTCCCCCTCTGCATTCTTTTCGCCCTGAAGGTACACACCGCGTTCTGGAGCAAAACGACAGGCGCGTCGGGACGGGCTACATGTACGTGTATGCGTGGAAATACCCATTTATGCCTGGACGGTGCGCATCTACTCTACCTCTAGCTCAAAAGCCGGCTGATATATTCTTGCAGACGTTCGGCATGCTGACATTGATCATCCTACTCTCATTACGGCACAGAGTTCATGAGTCTTTCTAATTCTTGCCACACTTACAATGAATTTTATTCAATGCGTAGTGGAGCACAGACAGCGCGAGCACGACTAGCTAGGCTAATATGCTGGGACAGTATCTTCACGGATCGCTGACTGCGAGCGTGCGTAGGTCCGCTTGGCATGTCGGAGCAAGGCGACAATACCTTTCGGCGTGATTCCCTCCATGCGCTTTGCAGCGCCCTATGGGTACCATATGAACAGCAGCTTCAGGACAAGAGGAAGGGACACGCACAATGCTACGCGGCTGCACGCGTTCAAGGCGTTCCTTCTCTTCAGAACTCAGACCTTCGACGAAGGCGTAGTCCAGATCGGACTGCAGTACTAAGGTCTCATCCGCCATGAACAGGCGGACATCAGCCTCCTGACGACGGAGGTGGAAAGAGTATTTGCCTGGTTGAGAGTTGTATTTATGTAGCACGCAACGATGAGTTACCAGGCGTACCATCAATATCCACCCTGGCAAGAACGGAGGGTTCAGCGTCCTTGAGTTGAGGAATGACATCTAGGAAGGAAGAGCTGCGCAGATGAGGTAGAGCGATCATATTGTACGCGCTACATGCAAATTCGATCAGAATGGGCTATATATAGACTTTGCCAGGCGTGTACGAACCTACGCAAGACGCCGTCATGATTAATTGTGATGCCGTGCTGGGCCCAACCTTGTGGACTGAGCGAGAAGTTCTTCAGAAGTTCCGTTACCTGGTTCAGTGCGGCCCGTGTGGTGGAGAATGTGCGCCATCTGGCCGCAGAGACAGCGCCGGCCTCGCAACCTGGATTACATATACGTTAATTTAAAAGGCTGATAAAAGTCAAGGAAGTTGGCGAAACCTTTCTCGGTCAATCGCAAGTCTGCATTATCGCTGCGGAGCGTCATGCGGTACTCTGACCTCGATGTGAACATACGATCTCCAGGGGGTGTGAATGCAATAGGTTGCGAACGGAAAGGAGAGGCTCACATGGCTCCTCAGCGCCTCGCGTAATAAGATCGTCGATCATCACGCCAGTGTAGCCATCTGCGCGTGTGAGTAGGAGCGGGCTGCGGTGCTGAGCAGCTAGACCAGCGTTGATACCGGCGACGACGCCTTGGGCACCAGCTTCCTCGTACCCTGTGGTGCCGTTTATTTGCCCAGCGAGAAACAAGCCCTATGGATGTTGATGGGTCTGAAAAGGGTTGGTTGGGAAAAAAAGACCGACTTTAATCCGCTTGGTCTCGAGAGTCACTGACATTGGTTCAGAATGAGAACCTCAAGCTAAGGCTGGCCCGACTTACTGGTTAATTCCCTAGGATCGACAAAATCGTATTCAACACCATACGCCGGTCGCACCATTTTCACGTTCTCGAGTCCAGGGATCGTTCGAAGCATGGGTTCTTGGAGCTCTTCGGGCATGCTATTCGACACGCCGTTAGGATAGATAACATCTAGAGGGACAGTTTGTGAGGAATTGCTTGCGGGATGAACGGTTAGCTCACCAGCCTCATAGCCTTCCGGCTCTAGCCAGATGCTATGGCTATTCTTTGACGAGAATCGCGTCACCTTCGCCTCCAGGGAAGGACAATATCGTGGCCCTACACGCGATGAAATACACGCTCATATTCGATTTCCAGGTGATGAACTCACCTTTCTTGGTTTCCTGTAGATGAACGCTGAAGGGCATGCTTTCCCGGATGAGCCTGTGCGTCTCCGGCGTTGTGGCAGTCTTGAAGCATGAGATTTGGTTGTGCTGCATATGCAGGCTGATCAGGATCGCTCACATTAAAGACATAATGTCAACGAACCGCGTTATCCACACTTTTATGAACGAAGCTGAACGGTTGAGGTTCGGCGTCCCCAACCTGCTGCTCGAGCCCATCGAAATTGACGGTCCGGCTGTCCAGTCGCGCTGGGGTGCCGGTCTGCAACCGACCGAGCTTGAAGCCAGCGCTGTGTAAAGAACCCGACAGCCCCGTAGAGGGTGCCTCATTCATGCGGCCAGCAGGGAACCGCTTCATTCCTACAAGGGACCGTTAGTTCATCCTACTACCAGAACTGAATGCAACGGACCAATGTGGATCTCGCCTGACAGGAAGGTCCCTGTACATACAACCACCTGAGAGCACTTGATTACCTCTCCGGAGTCCAGTCGAACACCTTGGACCTGTCCCCAGACGCGTTGACTGGTGCTAGGCTCCCCTGGTTGAATCGAGTGATCAAATACAAGGTCGAAGACGCTGCCTGCTCGAGCCTCGAGGTTGGGGTAGTTGAACAAGGTATTCTGCATGTGCTTCTTGTAAAGCGCACGGTCGATCTGTGCACGGGGCCCCCACACAGCAGCACCTTTGGAACGGTTCAGGATTTGGAATTGGATGCCGGCCTTGTCTACAGAAACAGAATATATAAGCGTGAGTTGAGGGGTTTGGCAGTGACACACCTGCTACCCGAGCCATGACTCCGTCCAGTGCGTCAATTTCCCGCACAAGCGTCCCCTTTCCCACACCTCCAATGGATGGATTACAAGACAGCTCGCCAATAGTATCGAGTTTCTGCGTTAGAAGCAACGTTCGAGCTCCCGTCCGAGCTGCACCTGCAGCAGCCTCGCAGCCAGCATGGCCTCCTCCAATGACGCACACTTTGATTACACATTTAACTGTCAGCGGTTGCAAGCCACCGAATGTTACGCACCGTCATAATGCTTAGCAGAAAAGCTGGCAGACGCGTAGCCACATTTGCGCGCGAGTACGGGGCGTATAATGGGTGGTGTTTGACGAAACATCGCTTGATTTGTCAGACAATATCAGCCGGATTAGGGCCAAGGACAGGCGTTGTTTACCGCTGTTAGGTTGATGAAGCACTTAGTCTCCGTGGCTGACCTTTACCTTCGGAGGCCTTCACAACCTCTGTTTCCAGAGTCCAGACTCTATGTCATACAGGATCAGGGCGCTCCTCCACCGACACGTGCCGCCACACATGATGGAGGAGGCGCCGGCCCCGCCGTGTTGTCCGGGATGGATCTTATCTCTCTCACGGCCATGGCGATAACGTTACAATGCCTTGCCAGGGATCCTTGTCAGCCGGGTACTATATATCCCATCTACGCTCTGAAGGGCGTCTCAGAGCTCATCCCGATCTCTATCATTCATCTAGGTGCGTTTTGCGCATGACCTGGCTATTTGAACTTTGCCCTACTCAGGTACATCCTGACGGTAGCGGTCGTGTAGCTCAATCTCCCAAGTCCATATCACCCGATAATGGCCCCACACGATTCACATGACACACCTGTCGCTCCCGCGACGGCGACCACCGTACAGCGCGAGACAGTCACAGGCAAGCCCGTTCGCCTACCTGCGCACCCTCTCGATCCTTTGACCGGAGATGAGGTACGTTGCAGGTCCACGGGTCCATCATATCCACCCTCGTACCTTCTTTGACCGTGGCATATCTAGATCGTGGCGGTATCACTCGCCGTCCGTCGCTACATCGCGGCAGAGACGTCCATTAAGGCCGTGCGGTTCATCACCAATTACCTGCTTCCGCCGCCGAAACGCGCTGTCCTCGCGCATCTCGGAATCCCCCTTTCCGTCGGAGAAAAGGTGAAAGAAGAGGATGAGGTAAACATCGTGAGGAAGGCAGAAGTCGATGTGAGTGAAATTATACATGGAGCCTGTCCAGTTATGTCGGCGCGGTCTTGGCTCAGGCAAGGTCATGTGTAGCAGGCATGCCAGGCAACTGGCCTCGTCTCTACCTCAGTCCAGTCTCTCGGACATCTTGATCTTTATGGATCAGGTTCCCGAGGCAAACTGTGGTCAGCGGTCATACCCAAGCCAGTTGCTTTTCAGCGACTATCGGATGGATCTCAGCCACCTGCTCTCTCTCTTTTTCTCTTTTTTTTTTTCGGAAGCAAACTGACATGTCTTTGCCGACTACATTAGTTCATTGATGTCATCGCCGGGTATGCTCTACCATCTTTCTGGAGTGTAACATCTACACATCTTTGTTACCACCATTAGAGACGCGTACAATGCCTTCGTAGCTCTCGAGGCCAACACTGGGACATGGAGTGTAGAGAAAATTGACAAGCTTCCCGAAGGCACTCAGCCGCAACTCTCTCCCGGAGAGTTGCTGGCATGTGAGGAGATTGTCAAGAACGATCCTGGTGTCCAGCAAGCTGCCAAAGCCGTTGGTATGTGCGTCGCATGACTCTCAATGCGTCAACTGAACACAGCTTCGAATAGGCGTCGAGCCGCATCAAATCTTTGCCGATGGGTGGTCCATCGGTTACGACGATCGCTTCCCTAAGTCGCAGCGCTTGCAGCAGGGACTCCTGTTTGCACGCTTTTCGGAGCATGATAATCTGTATGCTCACCCGCTGGTAAGTCACTCTCACCAACAAGAAATTGTCCGAGGTCTGATTGATGTTCCGCGTCCTTCCTGCGCAGGACTTTGTTCCCATTGTGGATATGAACACGAGCAAAGTTATTGCAATCGAGTTCCCTGCTACATATTCTACCACGGCACCGGATGCAGTACCTTCGCTGTCTGTGCCTACGACAAAGCCTCCCGCCCTTGATGTAGATTCCCTTACGGCATCGAATCGCGCGCGCATCCCGCCGCCGTTAGGTCCCTTCAACTTCTTACCCGACCTTATGAAAGAGGACGCTGCTAAGGAAGGAAAGGAGTACAAGGAACGCGAGGCTCCGAAACCGCTGCATGTCGTGCAGCCTCAGGGCGTCAGCTTCAAAATGGACGGGAACGTGCTCGAATGGCAGAAGTGGAAGATGCACATCGGTGAGGCGGTTCTTATTCCATTGTATATTTCTATTGACGTTCTGCGTCGCAGGCTTTAGTCATCGCGAAGGCATCGCTTTGTCCACGATCACGTATAACGACGACGGTGTCATTCGTCCGCTATTTTACCGCCTTTCCCTGGCGGAGATGGTAGTGCCGTACGGCGCTCCTGAGCATCCTCACCCGCGCAAATTCGCCTTCGACACGTATGTTCTACATTTCACACAGGAAGGTCACATCGTCTCTTGCTGACATATTCAATTCAGCGGTGAGTATGGCATGGGAACGATGGCCAACGAGCTCTCGCTTGGTTGCGACTGTCTAGGACAAATTCACTATTTGGTACGCATCCTCTACCTTCCAAGAAGGTCTTGACCGACGCCACCATGCACAGTCGGGAGCTTATACCGGCCACGATGGTTCTGCGGTCGTGATTAAGAACGTCATATGTATTCATGAAGAGGATGCCGGCCTTCTTTGGAAGCACAGTGACTATCGTATCGGCGGCCGGGCTCATTCTGTGCGTAGTCGGCGGCTGGTCGTGAGTATGGTATGCACTCTCGCAAACTACGGTACGTGTTCTCATCCACATACCTCCTCGGAGAAGACCAGCTGATATAAAACCCGCTTTCATTAGAGTACATATGGAATTACTACTTTTACCAAGACGGCTCCATCGAACTCGAGATCCGGCTCACAGGCATCCTTCAAGTTTATGTCGCAGGCCAGAATGAGCCCACGCCGTACGGCACACGTATTGCGCCAGGCATCGACGCGCACAACCACCAGCACATCTTCTCCGTCCGCATCGACCCCATGATCGACGGGCTCGCAAACTCCGTGATCGAAACCGACGTCCTGCCCGTGCCGTTCCCCACTGGCTCCACGGAGAACTTCGCCGGCAACGGCTTCGTCACGCATGACCACACGCTGCGCGCCGCGAGCGAGGGCGGGCGCGCGTGGGACGCAGCGGCGGACCGGCGCTGGCGCATCGTGAACCCCGCGCACAAGCACTACGCGACGGGGCACCCCGTCGGGTACGCGGTCGGCGTGAAGGGCGGCGCGACGCCGTTCCTGCCGCGCCCGGACGGGTGGGTCGGGCGCCGCGCGACGTTCGCGCACAAGACGCTGTGGGTCGTGCGCGAGCGCGAGGACGCGGCGGGCGGGCGCATGTGGCCGTCGGGCAAGTACGTCCCGCAGGCGCGCGAGGAGCCCGTGGACAGCCTTGCGCGGTGGGCGCGGGAGGACGGGGAGGAGAGCATCGATGGCGAGGACGTGCTCGTGTATGTGACCGTCGGGACGACGCACATCCCACGCCCGGAGGATTGGCCTGTGTACGTCGTCCCGTTATTCTGTGTCTTCGTTGGCCCCATAGCTTCCGCCGCCACCCGCCCGTTGGCTTTGCGAATTGGCAATGGCGCCTCGGGCGATGCCATGATGCATTCCCTCTCCACCGTTCCTGTGCGCTGGCACTGCGGTTGTATTGCTTGCTGACTTGCCCCTGGGTGTGTGCCGACAGGATGCCTGTGGACCACGTCCGCCTCACGCTTAAGCCGGTCAGCTTCTTCTCGGCGAATCCCAGCATGGATGTGCCGGGTGTCAGGGACACGAAGAGCGTCGCTGCGTTCGGCGCTGCATCTGCGGGAGGGGAAGGTGAGAGCTGCTGCACGTAGAAGGCGCAGGCGTGGTGCGAGTTTCAAGCGTTTAGATGGTCCCGGATGAGATGTACGAGAGCAGCAGCCTCGGATGGACATCGGAATGTGTTTTGTGCGAATGTAGTACCTATCAATTGCTATCTGACTGAGGAAGATTCACAGAGAACGGTGCGAAACGCGATAGATGCCTCGAGGACGTGCTCACCGACGTGACGATGAGCCCGGATTGCCGATGGAGCGATGAAACAGAGATAGTGGGAGAGACTGCACGGATGGAGAAACCGATCGCTCGACGTGACCAGACGCGCGACTGCGATGTTCACGTCCAGCGCTCGCACACTCTCAAAGTGTCCTGCTCTGCAGCAGTCCTGGTGATCCCGCACCGCCCACGCCAAATCTGCATTCACGCGCGCACGCCCTGGCGAGGTGCGCCGCCCACGGTATGACGCGACGCCCTGCGCACACTTCTGCTACGTACACTGCGCTCCCAGGAAGCGTGTCACGCGCCGCCTTCTCGACCTCCGAGTCTCGCGAAGCCCTGCAATCGGGAGAACCGACGTCAACATTGCCATCAACGCCCGCCATCGCCATCCACACCCGCATCCCATATCGCGGGGCATCCATTCATTCAACGCGTGAAAACCCTCTCACCTTATCCTCTAAGCTCTATATCCAGCGCGCAATCTCGCCGCCCATCGCGCGGGCCCGGCACCCTGCGCTCGAAGCCCACGCGCGCAGGCAGGTGCCCTGGGCGACCACAGCAGCGGCACTGTGCGTGCTCGCACCCCGCGAGCCCGGCGCGCTGGCAGTGAGCTGTCGCCAAGCGCACTGCGCAGGCTCAGAAGCTCAGGCCGCCCTCCGGCGCAGGCGCCCCGTCGACGCGCCAGACGCCCTTCTGCGGCCGGCGCGGCCCCCCCGCCGCCGCCGCCGGGACCTCCGCCTCCACGCCGTCCTCATCCCCGCCCGCGGCGCGCAGACTCGCGCGCACGCCGACGGACGCGCAGAGCGCCTTGTAGCGCGAGCGGATCTGACGCAGCATGCCCGCCATGTCGACGCCGTCCTCCTCGCGCGGGTTCGTGCGCGGGAACTGCGCGATCTGCACGAGCAGCTGGCGTGCGTGATGCATCGCGCGGCTGCGGGCAAAGGGCGTCAGTCAGTATGACGCAGCGCGACTGCGGTGAGTAAGAGAATTCGGAGATTGCGCGCGGGGTAGATTGAAAGGGACAGAATGCGAAGTGCGCGAAAAAATGGAAGGGACGTGCGCGGAGTCCGGACGTCGGTGTCGATCACGGGCAATAGAAGACGAAGGTGAGGGCCAACGCAGCCGCGGGTGGCGTCGGTGCAGGTGCGGGCGCGGGCCCTCGCAGCCGACGCGCAAAAAAGGTGACGGAGACAAGTCGAGCAAGGGAATGCACGCACTCGGCATCGCGTCCCCGCGCCGCATAGACGGCCGTCCACATGCGCGCCGCGCCCTCGTAAAAGCCGAGCTCCTCCCATATTTCAAAGCCTTTTTCGCGGCCAAGCGCGCGGCCCTCGATGAGCCCGTGTATGCGCCCGTGCGCGTGCCCGTCGGCGTACCCGGAGTCATAGAACCTGCAGGGCAAGTCAGGTCAGGGACAGCGAGATCGCTGGAGGGTCCGTACGTCTGCTCAACGTGCACAAGATCCTCGAGGTCAAAGTCGGCCATTGCTGCTGAGCTAGTAGTTGGATGACTTGCCGTGTGCAAGGGTTGTGCAACTGGGATGGAAATTGGACAAGCCACTTACCGGCGGCAATTTGGCTTATCCAATAATCTGACATCTGTGGCAAGTCCACGTACTTGTGTAGTACTAGTACTTATATATGACAGATCGACTATCATCTGTCATTGAGTCAGCTAAGTATGGAGACTATTCACATCTTCCACTGTCGACTTCACATAAAGCAAAGCTTCGATCTACCGTGTGCAGCGGCGCCACGGCCGCGAGGACGATAGATTGTTACCGCTGGCAAATTCCATACACAAATCCTAACATTCCCTCGGGCACAATAAACCTGCCCCTCTTGCAATGTCATCGTCCACGTACGCCGCGCAAACGCAGAAAGATAGACTCCAAAAGGGCGAAACGGTATTTGCAATCGCAAAACGTTCGAGCGGGAGCAATCATATGTGACGTGAATGCGTGAGCTTCTCCAGCCGGGTGCGTCTGATGCATGCTGCGAAGCAATATTCTGCGGTACGGCAGTGACTATTTGCGGCCGATTGGTCGATATAACTCTGATTTTTGGATGGTGTGATCCATCTGTGAGTGGACTCATGGGTGGGTGATCTGTGTATACCCCGTTACGTATCCTGCATCCGATGGACCGAGTCTATTCGATTTCGCAGATGAGGCTTATAGTTATACATACCATATAAAGAGATCTCACCGAGCGGGATGACACAAGTCAAGATCACTCGCGAAGACGATGCGCCGGAGGTACCTCTTCGAAGGCGAGGCGCGGCAAAGCCAGGAAGTTGAAGAGACAAAAGAGGTTGCTATTACGACTAAGTAGACGATGTGTGGGTATCCGTAGATAATGCATGCATGCACCGTGACTGTAACTTGCGCACAAAACGTTGTCAACAAAACACCGAGGAAACACCAGAAGTTTACGTGGGCGCGCTGCGCGGAGAATATGGCTCGTGAAGGATTGAGATACATCGGATGGATGGGATGAGATGGGTCATAGGCGAGCGCGTCATGTCGAGGCGAGCCGGGGAAAAGTGCGAGGATAGCCGATGCTGGCGGCTTGGTGTCGGCGGGATAGGGTTCAAGCTCAAGGTTCAGACCTGGCAGGAAAGGAAGCACGTTAGCAAAGATAAGCGTCGCGGAGCGCGCGCAATTGGGTAAAATGCGGAAAATGAGAGGGGGAAGGGCGAGAAGAATGGCGGGAGGGGTTAGGAGAGGTAGAGACGCACCAAGCTGAGCTCGAGGGTCCACACGCGGCGCGCCCACAGCTTGATGTTGCGTTGCGCTTCGCCGGGCTGCGCCAGGTCGACCTCAATGCCGTCCCACCAACACTTGCGCTGTATCCCCGCATGCACCACCACGCAATCACACCACCAAGAATCAATCCAGCACCGACACAATCAGACAGAAGAAGCAGCGTGACGTCAGCGCCGCGCTCGTGCCGCGAGGCAAACAGAAGGCACGCACCGCGGGCTTGCGCCAGAAGAGTAGAAGCTTCTGGGCGGTGGCCATTTGGTTGTAGTCGACGGTGACTTGGGGTTGTTTGCTGTCGGGAGTCGGCGGCGGGTGCACAATGCCGGTTTTGAGGAGGACGAGCGCGATGGAGGAGATGCAGCACCGCGAGGGCTCGAGCGCGCGGAAACCCCACTCGTCATCGCGGTCAAAACCGCTGGATCACGCGCAGGGGATGAGCCTTCACGTCGATCAGAACGAAGAGTGGAGCGCACCTCATACACAGCATGTCAATCAGGTGCTGCTCCGCAACGTTATTCTCTTTGTTCACGTTCCGCTGGAGTGCAGTGAATATGCTCTTCTTGTCGAGCAAATACCGGCCGCACGCGCGCTTGAGATCGAGCATCGCCTCGTTGGCGAGCCCCGCGGAGTCCGTCTGGGCGCCGCCGGCCTTGGGGGGAATGGAGAAGTACTCGAGCTCCTCGCGCAGGACGATGATGGCCTGCTTGGAGAGGAGCGGGTTCTGGTTGGGGGCAAAGTCGGAGATGGGGGTGCTGTCGACGAGGTGCTGCTGGGCGGCGTAGAGGCCGGGGTTGCCGGCTGAGCCATAGAACGCGTCGGAGGCCTGGCGAAAGAACTGGAGGACGTAGGAGAAGCAGTCTGGGTCGAACTTGCCAAGGGGTTAGTTGGATTGGGGAGGAGAAGCGGCTGGACGCACGTCGACGCCGTAGAGCTCCTCGTCCTCGGAGTTGTCGCCGCCGTCGGAGAGGGCAGCGCTCTGGCGGGAGAGGACGAGGCCGTTGGGGAAGAGGCAGAGGAGGACGGACTCGGGGAGGTTCATGATGGTCTCGCGGTCGACGGAGAAGCGACTGCCGCGGAGGTCGAGGGAGAGGCGGGTGAGGAGGGGGGGCTGGAGGTTTGCCTGGACGGGGGTCTGGGAGACCTGTGTGATGGGCGAGGAGGACGTGATGGCGGCCATGGCGGGCGGGGGGACGGGGACGGGGACGGGGACGGGGACGAGGGCGGGTCGACGGCGTGACGGGCGGCGGGCAGGCGGGGGCGGTGTTTGCGCGAGGCAAACAGAGAGGTTCGCACGGGTGCCGGTGACCGGGGCGCAGGGGCGGGACGCGGTGCGGGGACGCGAGGCACGGCAGCGCAATAAAAGGACGTCGAGGGCGACGCGTGCCCAGCCCCGAGAGCTGGCGACCCCCAGCGGTGCGTCGGTCGGGTCTCTCCCCCTGATGGCTACTGATCTTGTCTTTCAGCCCCCGGCCCATGCCACCGTGACCCTCGCCCACCAGCCACCCTCGCTGAGCCTCAGCCCCCGCCCCCGCCCCCGCCCTCGCCTGAGCCTCAGCCCCCGCCCCCGCCCCCGCCCCCGCCCCCGCCCTCCCGCCCCCATGGCCGCCGTCCCCACCGGCATGTTCAAGCCACACTCCCCCGGCCAGTCCGTCGCCACCCTCGTCCTCATCGAAAACTCCGCCCCAATGGTCCCCCGCTGGCCAGATCTCAGGGATCGCTACCTCCCCACCCTCCTCGGCACCATGCGCATGGCAAACCCCGTCGTCCCCGTCCGTACCCAGCCTTTTCGCACCCGCACCCCGCACGCTCACCCCGCCCCCGCGCAGATACAGGTCCTCTGGCTCACCAGCAACCCCCCGGCCGCCGCAGACGAGCGAGCCTCCCCGCCGCCCCACGGCTCGCGCCAG
This sequence comes from Auriscalpium vulgare, assembly GCA_019915015.1. Taxonomy (NCBI): domain Eukaryota; kingdom Fungi; phylum Basidiomycota; class Agaricomycetes; order Russulales; family Auriscalpiaceae; genus Auriscalpium; species Auriscalpium vulgare. The sequence continues at coordinate 1,296,136 of JAHBBC010000014.1, forward strand.
TTCAACCAGCTCCCCGAGCTCCGCTTCAACACCCAGCCCCACAACCGCATATCCCCAGCCACCATGCACCACGGCGCCGAGGTCCGTGCCCCGTCTGCACCGTCCGCCGTCTATTCATCTTCCCCTGCAGTTGCTCGCCCGGACCTATTCGGACAGCCAGACGGCACGGCACCTCATCATCGTCGCAGCCTCTCCGCCGTCCGACAGCGTCGAGGGCTTCCCCGGCAATTTCGGCACCGACACGAACGCTGCTTGGCTCGCACTTCGGAGCAAGCTCGTCCACGTGCGCACGTCCCTGCGACCCGCTCCTCCTCGTCTGACTTTCGTGCGGCCCTTGCAGGAGAACATTCACGTCCATATGATCCTCAACCCGAACGAGAACATGCGCGGCTTCGTCGACCTCTTCTACGACATCGTGAGTTCCTGCCCCCGCTGCGCTGATCGTCCACTCACCCACCCTCCTCGCGCACCCCTGCTGCTCTGCCCGGAATCAGATGGGCATGCAGAACTGCGCGGAAGCCCCGTCGTGGTTCCCGATCGACCACCTCAACTACCACTTTTACCTCTCGATCGGCCAGCAAGCTGCCCTCCAGCCAGGTGAGCTGCGTCTCGCCCTCTTATCTTCTACGCTCATTCCTCCACCCTCCACCCTCCATCGCCCATCTTCCCCGCCTGCCGCCTTCTCCCCGTGCCTGTGCCTCTCTGCATGCTCCCTAATCGCCCTCATCGCTCATCGCATCCGTCGGCAGGCCTCACGGCCGCGTCCGTCCTCCCCCTTCTCCCGGCACCGTATCCTGACTCGCACCCGCACACGCACTTCCATCCGCCGTCGCATCCGCCGCCAGCGCGCGCCCCGCTCCCGCGCAACGACTCATTCCCCCCCGCAGGCCACTCATCCCCCTCGACCCGCAATTCGCGCTCTCCCTCCGCCTCTTCGCCGCTCGCGCACGCGCATCCTTCCTCCGCCGCGACATCTCCAACCGCGGACACGCCGCGCCCGTCGCTCGTGAAGCACCTCCAGAAGATCCACGGGCTCACCAAGAAGCGCACGTACGGCCTGCAGCCGTCGCGCCAGCCCTTCATCCGCGACGATTCCACCGACCCCGCCTCGCCCGCCGACGTCGAGCCGTCCCCGCCGCCGCTCGCGGGCTCCCGCGCCGCGCGCCGCGCCGCGAAGCCCGGCAGCCGGCGTTCGTCCGTGCACTTCGCCGGCGCGGCGCCGGTCCTGCCCGCGCAGCGCGTGTCGTCGCCCGAGTCCGACACGTCAACGCCCGCGTCGTCGCCCACGTCCGCGCCGCTCGCGATGCGCCGCGCCCGCGCGATGCTCCCGCCCGTCGACGTGCCGCCGGCGCGCGTGCCGCCGGCGCGCGTGCCAGAGACCGTGTACCCGTCCGCGCCGTCAAGCGACACGGTCGTGCCGCCGCCGCTGTGGTCGCCCGAGGAGGCGATGCAGCTCGCGCAGGTGCAGGGGTCGTACGCACCCGCGTACGTAGAGCCGCCGCCGCCGCCGCCGCCCGCCGCAGGGCCGGCGTATGCGGCGTACGCGGCACCGCCTGCGTATCCCGCGAACGGGCACGCGATCAGCGGACTGAGCGGCGTCGCGCCGAACGGACTGAACGGCGTCGCTCCGAACAGGGTGAACGGCGGCAGCGCAGGCGGCGGCGGCGGCGGACGCGCGAACCTGACCGCGTCGCCCGTGCAGGCGCCTGCGCTGCCGGTCGTGCCGGACGACGGCGACAAGCCATTCATCTTCTACCCGGGATACGCGGAGCCCCAGCCGCTTTCTGCTCAGCTGTCCCCGCCTCAGCCCCAGTTGCAGTCCCCGCCTCAACCGCAGTTGCCACCGCAGTCTCCATTGCAACCTGCACCCCAGAACTTCGCTCCCGCGCTGCCCTTATCGAACCTCCCCATACCCATCTCCCCGATATCTCCAATGTCTCCTGCACCCATGTCGCCACTATACCAGCAGCAGCAGCAGCAGCAGACGGTGGAGTACGCGGAAACGCAGCAATACGCGCCGTTCGCGCCGTGGGGTGCGCCGGCGCAACCGGCGGCGGATTACTCGCATATACTCAACCCAGCGGTGTCGCCCGGGCTACTGCGCAGCAACGCGCATTCGCAGGGCGCGGGCATGAGCGTCGGCGGCATGGTGTACGATGGGTACCCGGCGGAGCCGTCGTCGTCGCTGCAGTCGTGGGCCGCAGGCTATTAGCCCGGCGTGCTGTGTCTTCCACGAAAATGCTTGTGTGTGTGCTGTTTCTGTAGCGCCACCGGGTCCAATATTCATCGTCATCGTCATCACTTTGGGGGTTTCTTGGTCGTCACTACCTGCTGCATCTTTCACATTGCTCGCTGTCACCATAGCTGTTGCTTTCCATCACGCATCCCCTCATCCCCTCACCCCCCCCACCCCTACCCTCATTCCCCCCACGCTACCCTTCGTCGTCTCACGTCGTCTCATGCTTTCGAGTTGTCGCTCGTCTTTCTCTTCTGTCTTGTCTGTCTTGGTTTGGGCACTTGGGCGTCCTTTTCTCGTGGCTCGGCTGTATGAATACTTACGCGTAGCTAGATCACTTTTTCCCTATTATTCTTCCACATCGGCTGGTCACTGTACTAAGTTTCCTGTGCATATGTAGGATACCGCTTCTGGTCATCCATACCCGGACAGCGCTGTAGCCACCCCATTCCATTCATTGTCGTCAATTGCTTATTTATTCTGCTATAAGCTCCGCCGACGCCGGCGTAGCTGGCTGTATGTACGCTTGGGCACCTGGCGCTGCCCGGACTAAGATTTCATTTGCAGCGCATGACGGCGCTCCGTTATTTCCAGTGATTCCTCGGAAGGATTGGGCGCGTCTCATGATGATGCCACGCCCGTTCGAAAGAAACGCGCCGTCCAGCCAAGCTTCTGAGTGGAACCGGCGTGACTGCACAGCGCGCCGGCCAGTGCACTTGCAGCCATTGCGTTGCCCGGCGCGTGTTGCTCGGCGGTGTTCATGATCGCCCCCGTCGCGCGCGAAGGAAGAGAAGGGCAGATATGGCAGAGAAGGCGCGTCCGCAGAAGCCTCGCGCCCGTGCGTGAGAGGCGACTGCACTCCGCGAGTGATAGGGGCCGACACGCTGCAGGACGGATCATCCAGCTGCAGCCTGCGCGGCCCCAGCAAGAGCAGCGAACAGCGCAGAAATGCACGGGGCCTGCGCGCGATCAGGCGGACAAAACAAGCACGGCCTGCCGTACGCGTTGAATGTATGGCGCGCTTGCGGTCGACGTCACGGAGGTTCCTGGCGTTGTAGCGCGCTCGGGGGGCCACATACCGGCGGGTGCAAGGCGCGCAGGTGCTGATGCGCCCGCATGCGGACTCCGAATGGCGGCCGTGCAGGGTCACCCGCAACAAGTCATGCGTAGTCCGAGGGAATGTCTTGTCGACGCTTCGCTGATCGAAGTCATCTGGCACACTCGGAAAGGCGTATGGATGACGGTGGGATGGCACAATGGGGGCGTGCGCGCATGCCGCATGCCGTATGTACGTGATGACTTGCTAGGTGGCGGGAGGTTAATCGATTATCAATTCATTGACTTCGGACGTGCCTATGATGCGAAGCTATGCGGGCGTTGGCAGCGCTGGACAGACAGTGAGTTGGTGGACGTGTCATCATTCGCTTCCGTATGTATGAGCATGTATCTTCTTGCAGACGACTTTCGAGTTCGCCGCCTCCGATGTCATCAAAACAAGGGACATCCATGTACTTCCATATACCTGTTCCTCAGAAATCACGTTCGTTCGGACGATGATGAATAATTCTCCACCGAGGAAACATAATTTACCGTGTATAACCAGTCCCAGGGGCTCCCCAGGCTACGATAAAGGTACGAAGATTACCGGCGTATGTTCGAGTGACGTCGGCTCGACGCTCAGTACACACTGGCGTTTTCTGAGAAAGAGAAGGGAGAGAACGGGAGTCGTTACTGGCCCTGAAAAGCCCCGTTTCATCCAAAGGGTCCTTGAGGCCAGCACTAAGGCCAGCACTAATAGTAAGATGCCACGTGCGGGCTCATACAACGACAAAAAGACTACCTCAGTTGCAGTTTGGGTTGTCTAGTGCGCGTGGATCCCGGCGGTCGGCACCCACAATTAGATCCTGAGCTCGCGAAGGTCTCTGCCTCGGGGAGACTACCCACAATGTCGGCTAACAAGGCTCCGGTGTTCTAGAGTCGATCGAGTAGCGCCATGTTTTGACTGGAATACCATAGGTGTGCTCACCCACCTTCACCCACACGCTCATGCATCCACCATTGGACGAAAAGCGGCTACATTGCGGCGACGGACGCATTACACCGAGCAAAGTGTAGCCGTCATGGTGGCCACTCGACAAAATGACGTGCGGCAGTGACACTGTCTGTCGTGTAGCACCTTGTAGCACTGGCAAAGGTATCCCAAAGCTGCAAGCCTTTGTAGCCGAAAGAACTCCGGACAACGTAGCGATGCTGTCAGGTCATAGGTGTGCGAGTGCGGGTCCAACTCGAGATATGAAACAGGGTAGTGACCCCCAAGATCCTCGATCTTGCGGTCCAGACGATGCAAACGACTGTTAGTGATCCAGGGTTATATCAGTGATGCAATGCAGCAGGACCAGAGGGCCAGGCATATCGAAGGCAAATGAAGCTCGATGCGTTTCAGATTCTCCAGAACGTGGGCAGGACTCGGACAACATCTTGGGCGATCGTTCTCCCACTTAGAGAACGTGGTGACAAACGGAAACGGCGCAGACGACTGAAGGAGCTACCGGTCATGGATTCGTGCATGCCGAAGTAGTGTGTGAATTGGACGATGTCCTCGAGCCGTAATCAATTGTACAGCGGAGCGAAGTGGGACAAGAGCATTTCCTAAGGGGCCTAAGTAAGTGCGATCGGTGGAATTAGCATCGAGAACCGACCCCACAGGACACAAGCACACCAAGTTAATTCCCCTTCATGATAGAGTCAATGCGGGCCGTCTGAATGCGCCGGCGGAGGTCGAATAATACAGGGTAACCGAACACGAAGACGGTCAGTACGTAGGAAACCTGTAGTCAAGCGGTCAATTCGTCTCAGGGTTCCAAGGCCAAAGGGTACACACAGCGACAGTCAATGGCATCCGGTGCTTCCTCGCGAGGCGCACGGTCCACAGAGCCTCTCCGGAATGCGCCAGCGCCACAAAGCCCCAGCTCAGGTTGAGGAGGATGGGCTGCGCGAGGAAGCGCGCGGGGGTCCACAACGGGGACGGGTCGTGTTTGGGAGCAAAGGAGACATAGCACAAAAATGTGAGCAGCGCCGCGGTCTGCCAGATGGCAAACGGCAGGTGGAAGGTGGTGACCTGTGGGGATTTCGCCTGGGCGCCAGGAGCAGCGGCATGAGTTAAGGTACGAGATGACGAGACTAGGTAGACACACCATCCCGAGCGCCTCGTTGGCGTCTGCGGTCATCCCGAGTAAGCGCGGCTTGACCTCGTCGTATCCGAGGAGTGGGGGATCGAAGGGGACACGGACGGAGAGCTGTCCCGGCGCTGAGACCTTCGTCTGATACGACAAGTCCATGCCCTGCGAACACTCAAGTGAGAGGTACGCCATGCAAGCGACGAGGGAGGTACCTTGGAGTCGATGGTCGTCATCTTAGCGCTCACGACGTGCTCCTTGATCTTGCCAAAGTACTTGACGTACGCGACGAGCGTGTCGGGATGGTTCGACATGTACATGCACAGAAACCCAGACTTGTCGGCGACAGGGTCATCGGACATGGTTCAAAGAGATTCTCTGTCGGCGTGGGTGGTGGTCGTTTCAAGAGAAAGGGCGTCGTGGCAGCTCACAGAGCCGACGGGTTATGTACAGTCGCCGGGCAATGCTCGCGTTCGGATTGGATGAGCATAGCCCCAAATCGGGTGGAGGCTTGCGATCCTAACAAGCACAAACAACGTCTCTTCGACTCCTCGATCAGGCTGATATATAATGACTAAGCATCATCCAGCCAGCATCAAATAATCGTCACTAACATCGAGTTACGAGACAGCAAGAGAAGAACAAATTAGGACTGGCTTTCAGTCAGGGGGCGACGTCCTGGTTCAGGTTCGGCAGCTTCCTGATGACCGCGTGTCGATACCTATCAGTACCTATAATGGGCTCAAGGCCGGACGGATGTCGCGACACTGCCGCACGTATATCAAGGCGGGGCATATGATATTAAGGTACCGCCAAAGCGGGAAACACAAGAACAACGCAATGATGAAAGCGAATGCCGCTCAGTCAGTATCTCTGTGAAGGCAAAACCATACACGAATAGATGTTAGTGTAACAGGATCAGTATAGACCGAGTCGCCAGTCCAGCGCATGCGTTACAGCGTCTTCTTAAACCACGCGACGGCCTGCTCGAGCGCCCCCTCCCAGCCCGCCTTGACATCTGGGATCTCAAGGTTGGGACGGGCGGCGAAGCCGTGAGCCGTGCCTGCATCGCATCAGTCACTGGCATGGTGGTAGACAGGAGCGCAACGCACCTTTGTAGACCTGGAACTCGTAGTCGACGGCGTTGTCCGTGCCCTTGCGCTTTTCCAGACTGCTCTCAGCCTGCGCGCGCTTCTTTTCCGCAAATGCCTCGTCCTCTGCACACGTTGTCAGTGCGGGGAGAAGGGTCAAGAATAAGGGCGAGGGGGTTACCTTCTGCACACGCCCACGAGATGGGAACCTACCAAAACCTATTCATCAGGGGAGGGCAACAAGGGGAGCAACGGGCGCACCTTGATCGCCTCAATCTGCGCAGCGCTATTGCCACCGGGGTGCGCGATCACCGCGGTCGAAATCAGCCCTGTGCCCGCGAGCCGCACTGCCAATGTCCCTCCGAAGCAATACCTGCGCAACACGTGTAAGTTTCTCGTCAGCCACGGGCACGCACGCAGTAACGCACCCGACCGCCCCAAACTTCGTGTAGCCCTTCTCCGCCTTCTTTGCCTCGATGAACTAGCGTGTGCGCAGATCTTAGTAAGAAGACACCGTGTGAGAGTGAGGAGACACACGCACGGCCTTGACGCGCCCATCGACAACGGCGGCCCGTGCGCGGTATAAGGCCGGAATTGCGGGGATGATGGTGGTGGCGAGGAGACGGAAGGTCTGGCCATAGGTGCGCTTGTCGCCTGCTTTCTCCGGGACGAAAGGCCCGAGTTTCTCGACGGTCATTGGCGGATGGCCTGATAGCGTTGAAAAAGTCAGCGCTGCGTCCCGGGGGGCAAGGGAACGGGATGGATGAGGATGATACGATACACACCGTCGAAGAGGTCCGGCACCCACACGTCCACCCCAAGTCGCTCAGCGAATATGTCCGCCATGATCTTCGAGTTGACGAGCGCGAGTCCGAAGATGTCTGTGAGCAGCAGGACAGCTTTCTTCTCCGCGCCCTCCGTCTTGTCCCCGCCCGCTGCGGCAAAGTATGCGCCGTCGATGAGCGTGCCTTTTGGCTCACCAGGGATCACATGCCCTTTGAAGCAGTTCTCGCACGACATCGGGCTAGAGCAGAGTTCGGAACTGGTGAGAGGATAAGAAGGTCGAAGATCTGCGAGCAGAGGCTAGCAGAGCAGAGAGTAGTAGAGCGAAAACACGAACGAGGAAACGAAAGAGGCCGAAGCAAGTGTTTATATTAGGCGCGCTGTTTATGTGCGCCGACGGCTTGTCGACCGCGAGCACTAGACATGGCCGTGACCATGCGCAGGAGGAGGCAGAGGGAAGCGTGAATCTCGTAGATAAAGCCAATAATGAGATTGCCGATCCGTCGGGCACGTGCAGTCCCGTCGGCTGGTCGACCGTCGCGAGCGGAATACACCATTACTACCAGCAGCCTAGGCAGCCTTACCCTCGTACGCTCGCCTTTGCTCGTCTTCTGGAGTTTATCATCTGCTTCGGTCAATCTGCCAGAGGACCTTCGGTGATTTGTGCCATTCGGCGCCTTGGTTTGCGGCGGATTCTGGACTGGCAGCGTGTTGTCCTCGTTCATGGACGGTGTTCTGAACGGAGTGCCTAATCCAGTCGATACTGCGAGGATGTGTGCGTTTCCCTGCTTGTCTATTATGCCATATCGCTGACGCCGGTCGATGAGTTGTGGGCAGGCATTTCACCTTCTATGATCGAGAGTCAGCTACGGAGACTATTCACCTCCCCCTGGAGGTCGGCATCCTTGTTCGGAAAGTGAGGGAACTTTCAGGATATCTGCGTCGAGATAGAAGTCGTATCCGCAGAGCTAGCTTGATGCTAAACGGGGTCTAAACTAAAGCTTGGCCTATGACCACATGAAGGCAGCTTGTCACGCGCTCGAACTCTAGGTGGCCGATGGTACACTACTCATGCGCCTTCTACCACAGACTGGTCTCGCGCCTTCTAGGTCAGAGATTGTCTCAAGCCGAGGACGGCCTATGGCCCGTAGACCTGATGATAGCTATCTACTCGCTCATGCATGGTCTCCAGGGCGCGAGCAACACCGAACGAGGCAATCCGCGGGGTATGCCTAGGCGCGGTGCGCCGATGGCCTTCTTATTCAACATTAAGCCCCCTTAAGTGTGCAAGCGCAGTAGTCTCCTTCATCCCTGCAGACACAATTTCCAGGAGGAGTCCCTCATGACCAGCGACTGCCCAGCAAGTGACGTCAGTGGCCAAGACTCCACGTGGTTGCCACATGCACAAGCAGGGCAATCCACCTCCCCCATGCTCGCACCACCCAAGGCAGTATCGCGCCCACCTGAGCGAACGTTCGAGATCCATCTGATGTCATTTCCTCGTCATGCACCGGGACGTCATTCGTGGTGGGGCCTGCCATGTCGCCGTATAAAACCTGCCAGCGGTGCCGGTGACAAAGTTCATTACAACACCCACCGTCTTATCCACACAGCACATTCACATCCACCTTTTCTCAACTACTTTTTCAACAAATCATAATGGTTAGCACATCTGCAGCGTCGGATGAGTCCAACCTGATTTTCCATTTCTACAGGGCTCCATCTTCTCTGCCATCGGCGGTGCCATTAACACCATCATCTCTGCCATCGCCGGCATTCTCGAGACTATCGTCGGGGTCATTGTCACCGTACGTCCTCTAAAAGTTCATCGTTTACCTCGACTTACACATTTTGCGCGCAGATTTTCGTAACCATCTTCGACGTCATCATGGACATCTTGTGCTGCCGCTGCTTCGGCGGTTCTCGACGCACAGGCAGGCGCTCAGGACGCATGGGCCGACGAGGTGGAGCGACTGCCGGCGGGGCGTACTGAGTGCCCTACATGACACTGTGCGGACTGGACTGTCTAGATACCCAGGCTCACGATACACGCGCGAGTCGACTGTATCATACATTGGAAACTTACGATACCTTATGCACTAATAACGCTTAGCTAGCAACAGTCACAATTGAACAGTTCCTGCTATATATACGTGATATTCGTGAACACAAGGAGAGAAAGTGTACCTAGATCAAGATGAGCGCCCTCATCTCCGTAAGTGCAAGTTACTCTCACAAGTGAACCGCTGCCTGGGCTAACGCATTTGCCCAACGCTCCATTTCTGATTCACAAGCAGAGGCCGTTTTGCCGCGGAGTGGTGTGCGGAAGCGCAGTGGCCGTGACGACCATGACGAGGGTATTGCACGTCTGCACGCATGAAAGTGTTCTTGAACGGCTCAGCTTGCTGCGCGCGGGGTTCGCGAGGCCTGTCAACAGGAAGGAAAGGCTCAGGAGTCTTCGCGGCAGATCAGCAAAGGAGTTCGCCGACACGCACGGCCTGCTCACATTCGCAACTAGCCGTGCCCTCGTCGCGTCCACCGTGAAAAATTAGACACCGCACAGTTGAGGCCGAAGCGCTGAACCCCCACATCGCTATCTCCATGCCGCGGACGACAATCGTGCCGCCAGTACACACGACGCGGGCGTCACCATGAGCCCACCGAGAAAACACCTACACTCAGTAAGATGATTCGTGCTGGGCGATCGGCGTGAGGTGGACACGCCACGCCGCACGCGGGATTGTACGAGCGCGATAGGGCTACGCGTGCAGGTCGCATTCCCGTAGATGTAATGAGGAGGGCATGTTGGAGGGTGATTGATCATCAATGACGGTGCGCAGGGCGCGACATGCCTGCGGAAATGGTGAGAGAGGAGGGACGCGTAGGAGTCGGCAGGCAAGCAGCGCTTGCGTGCGTGCGTGTTGCTCAGGATGTTGGGTGGATGACATCCGACCGTTAGCGACGCTCGGATGTGCAGATCCAGAAACATAGAGTATTTTTGCAAGGCCATAATGGTTAGCCCGCATCGAGGGGGACAGCAGAAAGGCAATAAATAATTTCTGCCACGTCAACGCATGAGATTCGCCGTGCAAAAATTCGGGCGCAGGATGTGCTCAGTCTAAATTGCAACCAGATCACCTTCGCCAGCGGGATGTAGCAATAGAACCCGTTTCTCATGCGTTTCTTCGGCGGAAATCCTAGCTGGATGTCAGAGAAATCAAAACCAGGGTCCCAACGCAGACAGACCACGTACTATAAACAAAACGAGCGCGGACGTACGTCCATAATGCAACCCTCCTTGACGACGGCCTGCAAAAAATGAAATTGCCTCGGCCTCGGGATGACACCCTCAGTCCTTGCCGGAAATAAGGGTGCCCGTTCGTGAGCGTGAGCTGAGGAGTATTCGGAGGTTCTGCAGGCACGCGATGCGAATGAAGTCTGAGCAGTGCGACAAGGTTCGACTCACTCGGCGTACGCATGAGGCATTAGATGTCCGCCTCTTGATGTTACAAGTAACGTGGCTCGCCAAAAACGAGCGTCAGGACAACGAGTCGCCCCGCCTCCGCTCCAGGGAGCCCCGTCTTCGTCAGTGCTGTCACTATCACTGCCGGTGGGGAATGGGACGTAGTTGGGAGTGAAACGCGTGTTGAGAGAACAGTGCGATGGCTCTCCCTGCGGAATCGCGAACCTGCGGACTAGAAGGGCTTGGTGGGGACGCGATGTCTGCTGCGGGATTGCAATTCTGAGCCAAATAAGTGAAACGATTATGGAGGTTGTAGATGAGCAGTTGCCACAGCATGTCGACGTCGGTCGCTACGCGGTGCCCCGGGTGAGCGCGAGTGCAATGGAATGCAATGAGGGATGTCTACGACGGAAAGAGGCGTTCCGTGTTTGCAGCCGCACACCGAGGTCCTCGAGGTCTACTTCGCTAGCAGGGATTTGAAGTGATGCAAAGTGATGCTTGAGTTCTGGAGGCTGTATCACCTACAGGCACGCGTACGCCGTCATGAATGCATCGAACCAGGAGGTCAAAAGTGGACGTACTGTCAAGTCTCCGTTCTAGATGATAGTGAATGTGGGAGAAGGGGAGGGGTGCATGCCATTCAGAGTAAGGAAGTTATGCTGGAGGTGGGCGAGGCGATGATGAGGAGTCTTGAGTGCGTATCGGTACTAAATCCGGCTGCGGAAGACGGAAGGAAAAGCTAGAGCGTACGAGTTGACAGGCCGGGTACCGATGTCTGCGTTGAAGAGCATCTCGACCACCAGCTCTTGTGGCCCTGGGTTATATCTTCTGTGCCAAGGTCAGCCACGGAGACTAGCCCTGGGTAGTCTCCGTTGCCGTTCGTTCCGCCACTTTGAGTCCATGCTCAATCTACATTGCGAAGTACACAGCTCGAGGTGTGTGAGGAGGCACCGCCACTGGGCATGAAAGGCTTCAATGGTGAGCTAAGATAGCAATACATGAAGATGGTCTGTCACGGTCGATGGTTGGAAGTTAGGCTTCCTGCAACGCCCAGACCTTTTCCCTTTTGGGACAATATTCTATGACTAATCGTGACGTCAGAACTTAAGGGCAGTGGCGTCATGGCTCAGCAACGCCATTGACATCGTACAGCTGCAAGCCTATAAAGCCTCGACGGCTGCGATCCGAGGATGCATCAACCCACGCATACCCTTCCCACACAAACAAACCTTTTTACCGAACGCATCTCCTCACCCACAAATCACAATAATGGTGAGCAGCCTGCTGGTGCTTTTCGTGTAGACATACTGACCCGTATCCCTCCCAGGGCTCCATCTTCTCTGCTATAGGCGGTGCCATAAACGCCATCATTGGCGGCATTGCAGCCATCCTCGTAACCATCGTCTCCACCATCGTCTTCGTACGTCCTATCCTCATCCTGCGCATCCGCACATCAACTCACATACGCTCTGGATCAGATCTTCGAGGCAATATTCGACGCGTGACAATATTCGACGTCATCCTCGACATCCTCTGTTGCCGCTGCTGCACTTCGCGACGCCGCGCAGGGACCCGTTCGTACGGTCGTCGGCGTCGTACGGCCGGCGCATACTAGTCGGCTCGCGCATACGAAGGGGAACAGATACCCGCAAACCTACATAACGATATAATGGCTGTATTTTTATCACACTGAGTCCGCGCACAATACCTATGTAGCTGCAGCAACAACGTTGCGCATATCATACAGAGTTTTCTAGCGTGTTGCGATCCTTGTGTGATCGCTAGCTTCTCGCGATCGTACGGTGGAGAACGCGAGGCAGGTGCAAGCTTCCAGCGATTCAGATGGTCAGCGACATATTCCCAGCGAGGGCCGAGGCCCGAATCAGGCCACGTGATTTGCGAAAAGAAAAGTTGAGTCCGACCTTTCATCTGAACTGAACTCGGCCTAACTCGTCTCTCCAGCACCACCTCAGCGCTCGTTGAATACAAGCTCGCCCAGCATTGACTCTCCCACACCTGTAGAACAGACCTCCGACTGCTCTGTTGGCTCAATGCCTTCAAAAGATAGCGTCCACCACGGCCCGGCTATGTGTATGCGCATTGCGTTGTTCGCTCCCGAATGTCTCGCGCTTTGTCTACCTCCATGAACATCGCAGGCGCTCTGAAGTCTTCTGAGTGCTTATATTTCACCTCGGCCTCGAACTTCCGAGTTGTCCCCCAACCCGACGTCTTCTGATAACCCGACGCCCTTCCTTGCCCTCCGACGGAACTGCAGACACCTCTAGCGCCCGCCTTTCCTCGCTGTCGACACATATCCCGACTCATAGCATCTCTGGAGGCGAGTAGTGGGGATGTTTCATGTCCTTCCAGGTCGACATCGTCCGACGGTTGCGGTCGCCGCCTGCATCCGAGCATAGAGAATACCTGCCTACTCTGGAGCTGCAGAGATCTAGATTGAATCGAGACCACCTCGATTGTCGAGTAGAGTCATATTTTTCTTGTCACTGTCGACGGGCCCCTCATGCTCACACCCAGAGATGCCGTTCTTCAGGATTTTCTATGTCATGGCGCTCAGGTCATGGGAACACATTGGACCGGGTTAGCCAATCTATCTCGAATTTGATACACGCATACACCACTGATGCTTCAAGGGACCGCGCCAAGTGCTTTTGATCACATTACATTCGCGAGCGTGTAACTGTGTTACGCTCTATCTCCTATAGACCCGACGGCGGTATCATCACATGGACTTCTCAAACCAAAGAGGTACAGAACACGCTCTCATGGCTTTCGTGAAGAGAAGCATATTTTTGCGCTCAAGCAGGTAGCAAGGATCGACAATCTTCCTGAAAAGTCAGTCAGCGCCCGTCAGCACTTGCGCCCGACCCGAACACGAGCCCGCCTACTCATCTTCGATCACTTCGGGAATTTACAAGGCAAGACATCTTGGAGCATAGCGCCCGTTCCCTCACGGTTGCTTTTCTCGAGTGGCAGAATGGGGTTATTGTCTCCCTGGGCCTCCGGCAGGCAGTTACTTAAGAGCAAGCTTCGCGGCGAGGTAACAACTGCACTTGCCATCTAGCGCGTCTGTCGACCATGTCGAGCGCGGCCTTCTCCCCGGCCAGTTATGGCTTCAGTTTCGACTCGAATTCCTCCGCCGTCAACAGCGTCGTGTCGCGGGTCCAGGACAACCAGACCTTGGTCATCGGGATCGCGGTTGCGCTCAGCGTTCTCTTCACGGTTCGATACCTCCAGAGCCCATGGAGGAAGCTGCCCCCTGGCCCGCGCGGTCTGCCTATCCTTGGAAACGCACTCGATTTGCGCAAAAAGCCGTGGATCAAGTTCATGGAGTGGAAGGAGAAATATGGTGCGTTTTGCGTCTGCGTCGATGGCAGGATTGCTAACCTGGCGACCTGTAGGTGACGTCGTTTATGTGAACGCCGCGGGGACACCCATGATCGTGCTCAACACCCAGAAGGCTGGCGGTGATCTCTTGGACCGTCGCGCGGCCATCTACTCGGACCGCGCTAAGAATATCGTAGCTGGTGTCCTGACGAAGAACCTCATCCTTCTCCTGCAAAACTACACGCCATTGTGCGTGAATCATGTAGAGCTGTTGCGCTGCCCACTTACAGTATCAACTTTCTCAGGTGGCGCCGCATGCGGAAGGCATCCCACGAAGGCTTGAACAGCCCCGATGTCGAGGAGCACATTAAGCACGGCTCAACGGATGAAGCGCTCATTCTTACGCTCGGAATGCTTGAGAACCCCGCTGAATGGGACGAGCATATGCGCCGCTCCTCCGTCTCGCTCATCATGTCCACCGTCTACGGAACGCCCCCAATCGCGAGGGCGGACGACCCCCGCGTCCAAAGCATCAACGCTTTCATTGAACGTCTGGGACATGCCTGCATGCCCGGCGCATACCTCGTCGAGTTCTTCCCGTTCCTGCGCCATTTCCCGTCGTGGTGCGTACAGCCTTCACACAGGGCGATCTGCATGTTGATAAGAATGCAGGCTCGCTGGTTGAAGCGTGAAGCTGAAGAGTGGCACGTCAAGGATTCGGCTAAGTTCGAAGGGCTATTCCAGACCGCTAAGGCCAGTGTCGTAAGTGTATACAAATGTATCGCTTCCATTCCATTTTCTGAGTGTTCCACAGAATGCTGGAGATGAGCGCATGTACCTCACTAGCAAGATCATCAAGGATCACGCTCGTTATCAGCTGACTCCACCGGAGACGACTTGGCTAGCTGGACAGATGTTGTGTGTTTGCCATCCTGTCCTCTGTTCAATTCGCTTTATCATCTCACCTCAACATCTTTCAGCGCCGCGGGTTCCGACACCACGTCCGCCACTCTCGCATGGGGCGTGTTGGGGATGCTCGCGAACCCGCACACGGTCAAGGCGGCCCAGGCGCAACTCGACGACGTCGTCGGACGTTCCCGCATCCCGACGCACGCCGACATCAAGAACCTCCCGTACATCCGCGCAATCGTGCGCGAGATGCTGCGCTGGCGCCCGATCGGCCCCGCCGGCCTCCCGCACGCTGCCGCCGTTGACGACTGGTACGAGGGCATGTTCATCCCGAAGGGCGCGATCATCATGCCGCACGTGTGGGCCATGAACCACGAACCCGCGATCTACGGGCCCGACTATGCGGAGTTCAAGCCCGAGCGGCATCTCGACGCGACAGGCGAGATTGCCCCGGCCCCACCGGAGACGAAGGAGGAGGGCCATGTTGGGTATGGGTTTGGGCGCCGCATCTGCGTGGGCAGGTCAATGGCGAACATCTCGCTTCTGATGGACACGGCGCTCATACTCTGGGCATGCAACCTCGAACGCGAGAGGGACGCCGATGGCAATCTCGTTCCGCTAAATCTTGATGACTGGGATGATGAGGGTCTGGTAACGTGCGTTACGTGCCGTTTCATGTCGATGGTGGAGTGGCTGACCAGACTGAACTTCAGGCGTCCGATGCCCTTCAAGCTCGGCGTGAGCTCTCGTTTCCCGACGCTCTCCATCTTTTGCGCGAGGAGCGGACTCTTCGTGCCCAGTGAAGATCGGGGGCATAGACATCTGTGGCCGCCCGGTAAGACATCCATTCACATCTTCATCTATCTGTACATCACTACGGCCCGTGTCTGCGTTGTTTCGCAATGAATAAGCATCATCTTTCCAGCAGGAAAATCCGACATGAGTGCGTAGGAAGAGTGAACTTGCCGTGTCGAGGAGTGGAGCCGGTGCTTTGTATTCAACCAAGGTCGGGATAGCTTGCCGTAGACTATAATATCAGACTATTAGTCAGTCAACCCAGCGCGGCTAGTTCCACTGGCGACAACTCACCTCATGGGGTTCCCGGTGTGCGCACAGCTTTTCGAGGATATCTTCGTTTACTTTTTGTCTGTTTGTCGACGGTAAGGATCCAGAGACTGGCAGGCAGTTGGGGAAACAATGGAAGACATGGTCGATGATTCTCGTTGTCGTGCTGGTTCAATGATGGTGTCGGTGATGGGACCGACTTCAAGGCGAGGTGTGGGTCTGGCTTCACAGAGAGCCTATACAGTGTACATGGTGTGAGAGCGCATACCAAATTTCGCCATTGCTGCTGTGAAGTCAACGTCATTCATGACATGAAGACCTCCAAATACTGCAAGGAAAGCTCGCAATAACCGTTCCAAACCGCGCGTTCGAGTGGACCCGAGGCGACAATTGTCCGAAAAGGGTGAGAGGTCCTATAATTGTCCTTCGTGAGGTAGGATTGGGAGAGGCGCTGTGTTTCGGGGATGGCGCAGTGTGTCTTGCGTCTTGTGCCGCTTCTATTTGGCAAGAGTACTTACTTACATTGTTGTCTAGTACGTGCTGGTGACTAGGTCCACGCCATCGTCAAGGGAGACACTAGAGTGCCACCTGCTAAGTTCGTGTCGTGGACGACATGATCTGTAGGGTGGTGCCATCGCGTTGCGCGATCACAAAAATACTCGGCCAAGCTTCAGTCACGCAGTAGTCCACGCACAGATGAGAGAGCCTTGCAGCTCAGATGCAGACAGGTCGAAGGGCAGTTGAATGCTCGCCGTTGCTCTGCCTGGACAGAGTCGATGAGGCGCAATACGATATTGTGGGCCTGTTCTATGAGACCACTTCACATTGACTCTCGGTCATTTGACTGCATCAGAGACGTGTTCGGACGCAATGCACGAATTTCAGGAGGGATGGGGATGTCAGCCAATAAAAATAGTATCATAGTTCCCAATTGCAATCACCCAGCAGCCAAATGCCATGTATGTTGCGCCATGTTGCATGACGGGCCGTCCCTTGTTCAAGGCAGGACTGTGAGTACAATCGTATGAATATAAATGGCCTTGCAAGTATGTACGTCTAGTGGGTGCTGAGGGAGTTCCAATTGAAACAGAATGCGGTCGTGTGGCAAGAGCCTGGAGGGACCCACCAGATTCAATTAGAGAGAAGGACACGGAATTCACCCAGATCACCGGATCCGAGCCCTGCAAAATATGATCGGCCGCAGAGTACTGCTTCTGTGCCCTCCGTCGTGGGGCTTCCCTGATAATTGGAGAATGGCACTCACGAACAGTTGTTCCGCTCGGCAATCGAGGCCGTTGGATGAGTCGATGAGGTCTCGAACAGTATACCCGAGCATAGTTAGAAAGGGAGGCTCATCAGTGGCTCATCTTGTCTTGAATTTTCGAGACATGCTGAAACGCGGAAGGCATGGATCTGCCACGATATCAAGGTTTTAGTTGCCGTGCCGTGACCACGATGCATATGCGCACCGGCCACTCCTAAAAAGCCGGGTCGCTATGAGCGGTGCACTGGCCGAAAAGTCAAAGGAAGTTAAGGCTCGTTATGAACAGATCTGCCGATGTGTATCTCCGTCCTGCGAGCCGCCGGGTGTATCCGAGACAATGATGGTGGTCTCGAGGACTTGTGGATCTGGGAAGATCTGGGATCCTGTGGCAGGGCTGATTAACGGTTCTTAAACGCGTAAAAAACGCACCTAAAACTGAGGCGTGGCGTATAGCCTTGGACACCAGGTGCAGCTGAGCTTGGTGCGCGGCCCTCACTCAAACGCATAACAAAGAGGAGCCGTTCCTGGATTCACAATCTTTATCACGGACGCCGTGAGGATGACGACACATGCTGTGCTATCCTCGCGTTCGGCTCCAGTCATACATCAACGGGAATCTTGCAAGACCAGCTCAATGGTGCTTACTCTGTCGAGTCTGCCGTCCGCGATAGTATGTTTACTACTCATTTGCGGCATGCATGATAGAATAACATTCTCAATATCGAGATTTCTACACAGTAAAGCCTCAGATGTACACCAGACACTGTAGTCATTGCAACAGAAACGTACCCTTATCTCGTGGCTATAATGAAATCCACTCGATGACATGCGATCTGAATTGTCACGACAACTCTCGGTCTCTGTGATCCTGTCAATCAGCGCGCTAGTACTGTGCCACCGGCAGCAAAATGATAACGAAAAATACGGAGATTGACACACTTTGCGAGGCGAGGAAGCATGTTGAATCGAACGGGAAGGCGGGAATGGATTAATGATTGTTTGCCCGGCGCGGGACGGGAATTGGGGTGGCCGAGGCTCTGTGCGTGGGTGCCCGATTTTGTCGCAGGCGACGTGCCCCTGCATTGCTCTCCGATCACAGATTTGCGGCGTCGGCAATCTCAGTAGAATACCGGCCAGCTGGAGCCAAATTCCACATCAAAACATGTCGGGCATGACGGACAGCTCCTACAGGCTCCTATAGTACCTGGCAATTTAATGTCGGGGAATACTTTGAACCACGGCTAGCGATATTGTGCATGAACGGCGCCGTCCGGTGGGTCAGTCACTGTGGGAGCCCGAAGATTCGACGCACAAGATCAAGAAGACTTCGCTGTTATTTGGCACACACCCGAGGAGTCAGCACAACGGCTGATAAGATGACACTATGGCCAACCGGTGCATCATCGTCTCCTTGTCGATGGATAAACGGCCATCATTAAACATCGCACGGGATTTGCACATGGCTATGCACGTTCTATCTTGCGGTACACGCGCAACGCCAAAAAATGCCGTGGAACGACTCGAGCAGGCCAGACGACACGACACACATGTGTGAAAACATCTCGTAGTGAAACATCTACACACCTTCACTGCACCGGCAACGCCGATCTCGAAGCTAGTTGGACAGCCAGAAGAAAAGGCACACCGATGAAGCTGATCAAGAAGGCGAGCATCATAGTACCAGTCGCGAGCCAGCGCGAACCACGCAGCCTGCGGTGTTCCGGGTCCCCCGCTCTCTAGTAATCCGACCCAGTCTCATTGACTGCCTTCCGCCTCAGCTGACGGTCAATTCTGAGGATACTGTTCATGTCCAGGGAGTCGTTCCCCAACTATGCCCCATTGCACCGTGAGGTCGATTATGACATGAGGTTAACGAGAAGCTACAACGGTGCTACTAGTAGGCAAACCCTAACGGTTCGACAACCTGCGGGCATCCGTTTTGTCAATCGAACCGAGCTGAGAAAGCTGATGCCTGTCTGAGGTCGCAACACGAGCTGAACGGCACGGCGAGTTTCCTAATTGCCAAACTCCCTAGTTGCTAAAGCGCAACCTTCTCCAATATCTTCGCCCATCAAGACTTCAAGCCATGCTGTCATCCTGCTGCCATGTAGGATGGAAGAATGTTCGCTGAGTCGCAATTGTCTCAGTAAACCTGGAATCGTACCCAGGGTGCGCGTCCACGGTTGCCAATCAACTTCCGCCACACTGTTTCATGAGGTGTTGGCCGACAGGCCCCGCGTCGACCCTGGCTTCCAATCTGAGGAGCGACTTAAACAACCATCATATGCAGACGCACGCTCAGGCTCACCGCAAAGCTGCAAGCTGCCCAGAGCACCCGATGCAATGCACCGCATGGCCAACGTGCTTCCGAGCCTTCCCCGTGGTAATATCCGTCACTGCTATGGGGGGTTCTCGGTCGACGCTTCTAGACCCAGTGCAACGGTGGACATCGCCACTGGGCAGCGACCGCCGCGATACGCCGCCAGTGGCGTCTGAATCACCCACCTGTCATCCGACTCGTCTCCATCTGCAGCTCCAGCATAAAGCTACAACTCGTTGCGATACAGAGAGTGCGTTAGTCTAGAGGCTCATCTATCTCGAAGCGGCCGCAATAATCGTTATCAGCGCAGAATCGGACCTCATGCAGCAATTGCTCACACGCCCCCGTCCTTCCCTTCCACATTTTTCATTTCTATCCCCCGTGCCCGCGTCGTTTCCAGTAATCCCTCTTCTAACGCCGCTTCACCGGGGAACTCCAGTGAAATCTGTGTCGGCTGCTTAGGAGTCGCATTGTCTTTCGTGAGCTGCGTATGGGGTCAGTCGCCAGGATAAAGCAAAAGCGCGGTGATAAGAAGCAAATAACTTACGGCGACGTAGATTGCGGATGACATGATGATGACGGTTCCTGCGATAGATAATGCCGATGGAGTGACATGGAAAAATACGCGCTCAAGGGCGAGAGCGAAGATGATCTACAAGAAGGGTCATTAGTGGCGCCGCTTACAGATGCCGTACCCCAACGTACCCCGATGTAGAGAGCGAGGGTGCCCCTCCCCGCTGTCTCCCGCTGCAGTCCCATTGTGAGCAGTGTCTGCCAATTTTTAGATTTTACTCGGAAGTGGCAAAAGTGACGGACTCACCTGCGCGATAAAACCAAAAATCCCTATAAGGAGAAGAGCCGCCAGCCATTCTATCTTGGTGGGTATCACGGGGGGTATCCGTAGCACGATCATCCTGCGGTCGAAGATGCATCAACAAGGGCACAAGCAAGGAGATAGCGGCGGGGATCACGAACGCAGCGGAGGCGACGACGACACATTGTGAGGAGAAGAAAGTGAGAGAGTGCAGCGGATGCGCGCGTTTGCCGATTGCGCGGATGGATGTATCTACGCCCAAGGCACCGTGAATGAGTGCTATTCGTTTCTGAGACAGTGGTTTGGCGACTTACAGGCACCAGTCGCTCCGAGCACTCCAATGAGCGCCACGCTATAGTAGGTATTAGCAATGGAGGGGAGGGGAGGCAAGAATGTAAACGTACCCAACCGCGACTAGCCTCTGATGCGGTGTGACGAGATCTGTCTCGCCCACATCACCTTGCTGCGCAGTCTTCGAGCCAAAGATCGCTGCCGGGCGAGCAATCAGGATGACTCCGAAGAAACTGCACACTGCGGAAAGTCAATCACCACGTCAAGCAATATTTCAGCGAGAACATGCTCACGGCCAGCCAAGAATTCCTTCCTTGAGAAGGGTTCTTTCAGAAATAGCGCGCCAGTGAAGCCCGTAAAGATCGGCGCGAGAAATGTCAGGACCGTTGCGTCCGACAAAGAGAGATATTTGAGCGAGAAGTACATCCCGAACAGGCCGAAAAAGCTGTAGGAGCACAGTGCGTCAAGAGGGAGGGCACCGCACGACTTAGTCGAACATGGCGTACCCTATGAATCCTCTGAAGAGCAATAGTAATCTAACGCCCTTTGGCCCCAGAATTGGGTCGGGGACCTTCTGCCAGAACCTGCCGACGTCATCAATTCAACTCGTCAGTTTGACAAGGTCACTGAAGCAAGAGCGACGACGCACATGTATGACATGCAGCAGACATATGTGATTGCCTGCAAGCTGCTCAGCACGCTTGCCTTCGCACGATGCCCAAGCAGGTAACCCTCACCATTCGCACGATGACCAGCTGCAATCACACAATCACAATTCACACCACCGTCATTCACCCGCGCGACGGTATCAAGTTAAACCCACGCACCTCCAGCGTTGGAACGGGCTCGTCGAGGCCGTTCAGCAGCTTTACGGACACATTCATCAGCGAGAAGAAGAACTGGGACGCCGCGACGAGCAGCAGGCCGGTGTTGTTGTCAAACACCGTGCGCGCATACGCTGCCATGGCGCGCCACTTCCATAGCACGGAATGCCATAGCGAAGAGGGTGGCGATGTGGGGGCGGGGGCGTCGTCTTCGTCATCGGGCTCGGGGGCGGGGATGAAGGTGACGGCGCTTGGGGAGAAATGACCGACTTCCGGGGTGAGCGCGGTGTATGCGGATCGTGCTGCCATGTTGTAGGGATTCGTGAACTGTCGTCTCACCGCAATGAAGAGGTAGAGGCTGGTCGTGTGAGGAAAACGAGAGGAAGATGCGGAGCAAAGCCTCAGCCTGTCGGCTATAGCGATTGCGTGCGGAGAGATTTGACGTAAAAATATGTCGGCCGTCTGTTCTGCCGCACCGTGCGGGGATCGAAGGACAGGCACCGGCCCGGGGCATCATGTGCGTCGTCGCGTCCTGGGCGACTGAATCTCGGACCAGTTACCACTTCCTCCTCCCGACTTACCATGACCACTCATCCCATGGTTGGACAAACCGCTCCGCTCTCTCGCCACCTATTTTCAGAAGGCTGATGCCTTCGATTCTTGACCCTCCAGGAAGCTTTCCAGTGGAAAGTGGCCTCGTGGGTGGGCTCTGGCCCGCAACGACGAGGATGGCGCACCACAAATGCCGCTCGAGGTTTCCAGACGCTCCACGCATTGGCGACAAGAAATTTTCCTGCACGCGCTGATCCTGATCGAAGGTGGATGTCGTGCGGGAGGCGCGAGTCCGCTGAGAGCCTGTATTGGGAGAGCAACTGGCCTGCATAGCGCAGAATATTGTGTCCTGCCCTCTTGGATGCCCCGGTATTTGGTCCCAGCGCGTTGCGTGCGCGAATGAGGCTAGAGCGCAAGTGATCGACCCTCAAGCGCTCAGTGCCAGCACCTCAACGAGCCCCCATCGCTACACTGAGAGGATCCGACGCGCACCCCGGGGAGTTTGACCGCTAGTAAGCACGCACCTTCTCGTTTGTATCTGAAAGCTCCTTACAGACCCGCCTCCAGGTGCGTGCAGCCTGCTACCCCGACTATAGCGAGATAGAGCATGGTCCGGTGGAACTAGGTCCCGTGCGCTTGTCCAGAATATGTCCGATTATTGACCTGGTCAATGGCACGTAGCGGTTTGGAAACAGGTGCTTGATGTTGCCCGGGCTCGTAGTGCGCGCTGTTTGACACGCGTGTGAATGTCTTCCGTAAAAGGCAGGTGCAGTATACAACTCGCCGGGCGACAGAAGTTCTTGAAATTTTTCATCACCATTTTCACTCCCTTGCGGCCCTATATGAATGGCTCTTTCTCTCTCCAGCACCCTCCTTCTGCACCCCAAGGTGCCCGCGCGTGTCTTCAAGGTTTTCCGGCCCGATCCCGTCTCTCGTACTGCCCGCTGGACCAAATTACTCCCGCCATCCGGACAAGGCATTCCCCAAAGTCCGAGCGCCTTTGACCATGACTCGTACTGCTCTTGTGGCTTTGCTCTCCAAATCTGTGCGCCTGCCCGTTCATCCCGCAACGATCTGTTGCCTCAAACAGAGTCTTGTCGCCCAGACTCTGAAGAGGCCTTCTGCTCGCGTCTGGAGCGACCACGCTGCCCCCCTCGACCTATACCGTTAGTCCCGTTCATGGATTCGTTTCTCCATCCCCAGACTCTATGTGTCGGACCCCCTCCGCATGTCTCCGCCTTCGCCGGCAGCGCCTAGGCTTAGGATGTCGCGTGAGTGTCGTCTTTACAGCAGCGCACTCACAGGCGGACCGAACTGGCGCGGGACCCCGTATACCTGCTCCTCGAGGATCATCTGAGCTTGTCCTTCTTGACATGCCAACCGAACCGCAGGACTGCCACGGATGCATGACGAGTGCCTAGGTTCATCTCCGGGTCTGCATTGGTTCCTCGAAGTCAAGCAATGCGCTCTGTCCGCCGCCCCACTATGCAGTGCTCCGAAGGGAGATCCTCCGTCCGCCTAGAGTCGTTCCCGTGCCGACTTACGACGTAGCCATTGGCTGTTCCCCGCCCTGCTCCCGCTCCCCCGGCACTTTCGACCTCCGTACTTCAAGCCCGAACTCTAACGCTGCGCTTCATCTCATCGCCCCTTCACCGACGCGTCCCATCCCACCCACGGCTGCCTGTTCGGACGGAACATCCCAGTTGGGCCGCCTCGTTGCGCCTAAACGTGCAGGCACGATGACACCACGCGTTCTCGACCTCCATCGATGGGAAGGCTGCGGCACCGCCCCATCTGCGCTCGTTGTACGGCCTGCCCTCCATCCGGCGAGCGCACGTCAATTAAACGTGAGGGCGCCCCGGAGCCTTCCACGCTGCCCGCGCCTCGTCGCTGCGCCGCGTTCCGTCACCATCCCGCCAACGGTGTCCGCTGGCGTCTCCGCGCACAAACCTCGGCTCTTCCCACCGCGACGTGGTCCTCCCTCCCATCCGATGACGCCCAACAGCCGCCGGCTCTTCTTCTTCTCGTCTGATGCCGTCCAATACCAAACCACAGCCGCCTCGAGTTACACATACCGTAACGCTGCGGCTTCCATCCTCGCGCATTGCCAGCCAATGGCACGCGGTCTGTGCGCGCCGCCGCCGACGCGCCTGATGCTATCTGATCCGTGCTCCCAGGCCAGCGAGCAGCCCTCCGGAGTTGTGCGCGGTCCACACGCCCTGCCACCGCCATCACGTCACCGACGGCCTCCGCACAGACCACATTGCACCCGGGCACCAATGGCCTCGCGCCACAGGACGTGACGCCACGCACACGCTGCGCCGCGCCGACGTAAACGCGCGGGGGCAGGCACGCGAGCCTCGTGGGCCGATGCCTCGGGGCGCCTGCGGGTCTCGGACGCGCGCGGCCTGATGCCGGCCACCAAGCATGTCCCCTGACGATATAATTCGCCGTCGACGAGGACCCCGACACGAAGCCGCCTCGTCCTCGTAATGCGGCGGACCCGCCGCGACGGGCGTGCGCGAGGCCGACGGCTCTGGGCGGATCTCGCGCGCGCGCACGCGTCGCACGCGACCTGGCGGCGGTGTCGAGACGACAAGGGCCACGGCGAACTGGCTCGCGGACCGCGCTCGCTCGACCGCTGCGTTGCGTTGTCTCTCTCGATCGATCGCGGGATCTCGCCGCGCGCACGCCCTTGCCAACGGCGCATCAATCTCGCCATCACGACGCGCATCGGGGGGTGCGGCATCTTCGGCGTCCGCGCGCGCTCCTCTGCCCAGCAGCGTGCATGTGCGCGCCAGAACACCAGAACCGCGCGCACCACGCTGGGCTCTGGGGTCGGGGGCAGCAGCCGCCGGGAGGGGTGGAGAGTGGAGAGGAGGATCGGTTCACCCGCAGCCCGCTTGCCGCGCCGCGACCGCACTTGGCCCTGCAGATCGCCCGCGTCGTGCCCGATTCTGGCGGGCAATAGGCACGCAGCGCCAGCCGACGTCCCTGGGCTGCTGCTCCGTCCCTCGTCCTACTCATACGTAGACCACTGTACATCTGCTTCATGGCGGCAGAAGCCGTCTCTGCGTAATGATCAACAGCGCGCCCCTGCGCTGCGAGTGCTCGCTGCGAACGGCTCGGACCCGAGCTGCCCGGTACTGTAAGCGTAAGGTAACGCGACCGTCTGGCGCATCCACGCGCGTACGTTACTTACGACGTCGACGGTGCATAGAACGCGGGGCTTGCAGCCTGCACGCGAACCTCGCGTCTGCGTGTGATGGACTCGTGTGTCGTGGCACCGCTAGGATCGGGCAGGTTATTCTATACGGCAGCGGCAGCTGCGCGGTCGTATCTGATGCACATGCAGCTGGTGGCGACGAGCACATCGACATCACTCGCCGCCGCCTGCGTCGCGCACCGACGCTAACGTGAGCACCTAGCACGACGCTGTATCATGCACCGCCCATCACGACGATCCCGAGCCAAGTCTCGCTCGCATCACGCCCACCGACCGCCACCGCCTCCCCACCTAACACCACATCACCTCTGCCTAATATCACTCTAATATCGTCCGGTATTATCAGGGTGCCCGTGCCACGCCGCACTGAATGCCGGGCGTATTGGGCGGGGCCGGGCGGCAGGTGCTGGGGGCTATCACCGTCGATCGCTCGATCGCTCTCGATCTGCGCTTCCTTTGTGGGGTTCAAAGTCAAACTGCGAGTTATCCATTAATGCGTCTATCGTACTTCAACCGCAAGTAAGTACCCCAGTGCTATTTACAAGTAATTTTCCCCTCAGCGAATTCAAAACACTATGTATATCGTACGGGTACTTTTGACAACGCCCGACAGTAGCTGGCGGAACGTAAATGTATATGTATATCACAAGCCAACGAGCGTAGCGTTAGGAGATGGCAGACAAACGAAGTGAGTATGTGTGCGCATGCGCACGAGAAATCCATGTAGCACAGCGCGAGCCGAAAGGAAAGACCAATTATCCGACAAACATAATATATCCGACACCCCTCTCGTACACACGGCTCATCGACCCAGCGCGAGCCCGCCTAGAACTGCTGTTGTATCGGCACCTGATACCCGTACGCCTGGCCCTGCTGTTGGCCCTGCTGCCCCACGTAGAACTGCTGCTGCTGCTGCTGCGGCACCGCGTACTGCTGCCACTGCTGCGCCTGGATCTGCGCGGGCGTGGGGTGCTGTGGCTGCTGCTGCTGCTGCGGTACGGCGTGATGCGAGTGGGTATGTGAGGAGGGGTGAGGCTGCTGCGGCGTCGCGGCGCGCGACGTCTTGGCCGACGCGCGGGGGGTCTGGGTGTGCTGCAGGGACTCGTGCTGTCCGCTCGCCAGGAGCTGTAGCCCTTGCGCGCCGTGCTCGCCAGAGTGCTGATAGTGATAGCCTGTAGATGCGCATCAAGTCAGCATACAAAGTCTGTGAGGGGAAGGGGGAAGGGACGCACGGAGACCGTTCATGTTCTTGTACCGCCGCTGGCAATCACCCACCCCGCATGCGAATGGGCGCAGCCGCCGCTCCGCCTCGCGCTCGACTTCGCGCATCTCTCCCTCCGTCATGTTGCCCGTGCCCTCGCCACCGTCCATGCCCTTCTCTGCGAGCAGGGTCGCGAGCGCCTCGAGGTCCTTCGGCGGCGCAAAGTTGCACGAGCCGTGCGTCATGTGGTACTTGAGGCCGTTCGCCTGCTTGTACGACTTGTTGCAGTTCGGCTTCGGGCAGCGGAAGGGCTTGGACAGGAGCAGGGACGACGCGGGGCGCGAGAGCGTCGTGGAGGCGCGGGCGGTGTGGACTGAGGACGAGGCGGTCGAGGAGGAGGCCTTTGAGGACCCGGCCTGCGCGGACTTGGGCGAGGCCTGGGTGGCCTCCGTCGGCGAGCCCTGGCGCGACGTTGCGGAGCCGGCGTAGAGGAGTGCGGGCTGGACGCCGGCCTCGGCGCCGTGCGCGCCGGGGAACTCGGCGTAGCCCGAGTACGCGTTGAAGGCCTCCGCGGGGGGTGTGCGCACCTGGGGCTGGACGGGGGGGAAGGCGGCGACGCCCGCGCGGGACGGGAGGACGGCGGTGGTGTCGAAGGCACTGATGGGAGACGGGCAGGCGCTGCTGAGGGGCGTCGGGTCATATGAGGGCGGGTAGTAGGCTGGTTGCTTGGCGACGTACGCGGGGGTAGAGTAGGCGGAGGACGGGGTGTGGGAGGGGCCGTACGAGGAGGGCGCGGCGAGGGAGGGGGTGTGCGGGGGCGAGGAGGAGGAGGACGAGGGCGGGGAGTCGTCCATCTCGAGCTCCATGTCGTCAGGGTCGAAGTAGCCCGGCCGGGGCTGCTGGTACTGGTGCAGCTGCTGGTGGTGGGACGGCGGTGGGGCGGGGTGGGGCTGGTGGGGGTGGTGGGGTTGGTGGGGCGCAGGGACGTTGGCGAAGAGCTGGGGCTGCTGGGTGTACGGGTCGAGGACGACGACGTGGTGCTCCTCGAAGTGGTCGACGAGGGCGTGGAGGTCGGGGAGGTTGTAGCCGCAGCACGTGTAGTTGCGGCACTGGCGGGGCGCTGATGAGCAAGGGAGGCAGGCGGGGGGACGTGGGCGGACTTACGAGCTCCTCCTCACGCGAGGAGATCTGGAGGGCGTTGAGGATGCTGCCACGGTCGCTCTCGATGGAGCTGGACATCCTGCCGCCGCGGAAGTCGGTGGGACTGGATGCGGGGTGAGCGTCGGGAACGGAGGGTGGTGTGGGGTAGACGCACTCTAGAGGGCCGAGGAGCTGCCCCGGGGACTCGCCTGGGTAGAAGCGGCTGCCAAAGGAGGAGGGGCGCCAGGAGACGGGGGAACCAAAGACCTGGCGGGTGTAGGAGGCGGGGTTGAAGGGATAGGGGGGGGACTGCATGGCGTGGTCGACGGGGCCCTGTGCGGGGAGGGCGATGGGCTGGGAGGACGGCATGCTTGCGATGGAGGACGGACGCGTTGGAGAAAAGTGCGTTCTGAGGACGGGGATTGGACGGTGAGAGCCCCGGCCTATTTGAGCATGCGCGACTGCCCCGTGGGAACGCCCCGGTCCGATCGCGCTCGCGGCCAAACAGACGCACACAGACGTGCACCGCTCCGGCCTGCGCGCCGCCGACTCGCACCGAGCCACCCACGCCAGCCCCCGCGTCCTTGCCATCACGCCCACCCTAGCCAGTGCACAGCAGCAGGCGGCAGGCCCCTCCCACCGCACCCCCAGCTGCAGGGCTGCCGTCCCATCGCTCCCCATTCGGCAATCGAGATCTCTCCCCCCCTGCCCGCCCCCCGGCCACCCGCCGAACCGCTCCGCCCACCGAACCGGTCGCCCTCCCCTATCCCCCGCTCGCGACGTCACAGACCCTCCCCTGTCTCCCGTCCCACCAGCGAATCCTCCCGTAAGTATATTCACCCACACATTTACCCACCGTCGGCCCCTTCCTCCTTCCGGCCCTGCCGCCCCCGGCATCGCGCTCACTCTTTCTCGCATCCCTCTCCCGTCTGACTACTCTCCGTCCCACTGCACGTTATGTGCTGACCCGCGCCTCTCACATGCCCCGGCCAGCCCGCCCCCTCTTCGATCGCATGGCGTGGCGTGCCAGCCGTGGCGTGCAATCCTACGCTCGCGGTGCCCGGGCGGCCGTGTAAGTAGGCTTCCCCGGTTGTCCTGATCAGGCCCGGTCGATCTCGCCGCCCATGTCCTCTGCTATTCAACGCCGCAATGCCCCCTGCCCCCGTCCGCCCTGCGCGGACGCGCACGACGGGGAACGACGCGTTGCTTCCGTCGCGATGCCCGACGCCATCCCACCGAGCCGAGAGGCAGACCCACGTGGCGCCTGAGGGTGCTTGCAGCTTCGGCGTCGTGTCTCGCCGCCCACCGAACACCTACCCCGCACTCGGCCTGACGGCGCGCACCCCACCCCTCCGACTGTCTCGGCTTCCTCTCCACTGCCACATGCCCGCCCCTCGGGCTGCATAATCGCTTCACTGTTATTTTGTTGCAACGATCGTCGTAAGCACGCTTTGTGCGCGTGTTCACTTTCCACTGACGCCGCTCCCCAGGACCTGGCCTGTGCATTGCGCGTGTGGCACTGTGAGTCCGCTACGCGAGGTTCCTGTGCGTGTATGTATCTGTCCGTGTGGCAATATCACTGTATACCGATGCACCTGCGTGCGCGCATGCTGCACGCCACACTACGCGGCACATCATGAGTCGGTCGCACCGCCGTCGCCACCTCCACTGCTTCCTGGCCTCCGGTCCTTCGTCTGCGCCTGCGCCCACACTATTGCGCACTCTAGGTAGGCTGATCCGCACGGGCACCCGGCGCGCGGAAACCCATTCCGAACGGGGTTCTCAAGCCAAGAAGGCAGAGAGGCGCGCTCGAGGGCGTCGGACGGGTTTGAGCGTGGCTGTCAGATCCTGTCATGCGTCGTCGGCCGACCGCACGCAGAGGCGCTAGCCATCGATCGGGGCGCAACCTGCGCGGTGGTGTCTGTCGGGCATCGGGATTGGGGGGCCCGCGCTACGCCATGCAGTGCCGCTGTCCCTCCGCAGACAGGCACTTTGAATTAATGGCAGCGAGACGCCCCCTGCTTCGTCGGACCTTGCGCGCACATATGCATATGCATCACTGTTGTGTGGGATCGGCCCGGCGGCCGTTGTGTGTGGGCGACGAGCGCGCGCTCCTGGAGATCCACGAATGTGAACTGTAACATGACGCGCGGCGGGGTCAGTAACGCGCGCACGCGTCTGAGGACGCGCGACGCGCGAGGATTGCGCGTCTGCGACAATACGACATCTCGTCCTCTCCTCGGCCGCGGAGGCAGCGCCAGGTCCGTTGGCGCAGGCGGCAGGTAGCCTTTGGCCCGCGGCTCGGTGCGCGACAACATCGACATGTCGACATCCTCGCAGCCGCCTTGGCGGCGCACAGCTTGAGCGCGCACGGCGCCGCCGAGCCGATGTTAATGAGGCGTTCTCAATGCGTGGCTGGCCGACTTGCGCGAGAGTAATTAGCTGTCATACAAGCTCTTGCGCCTCCCTTTGCGCGGGCATCGTTTCGGTCGAACAGACCTCATATCTCAGAGTCGAGCGGATCCCGCGAGCGATCGTGATGCGTGCGAGCGAGAGTGATGGCAGTCGTCGACGACGAGACGCAGCGTCGCGGTCCGCGCACCCCGCATCACCCCGCAGGCGGCGCGCATCCCGACGCGGATCGATCACGCCTGCCTCTCCGCGGTGCGGCTGCAGTTGTCAGCGCGGCCGACACGCGCATCATGATGCTGGGCCCTTCAAGTCGCAGTCGGAACCAGTGCTGGCTGGACGAGGGGGCTGACTGGCGTGCCCTGCGCCGCACATCACGTCGCATCTGGGGAGCCAGGCCAGGCCGACGTCGGGGGCGCACATCGTGTGCAGCGCAGCACTGCCCCGCCCGCCGCGAGCGCGGCCGTCGGCGACCCACGGGCAGCCCGGACAGGCAGCCCTTGTTCCGGATATGGACAGGGCGCGTTGTGGGTGTCTGTGACGGCGGGCCCGTCCCGCAATGCGGTCTGTTTCAGCCCACGCTGCAGCGCATCTGTCAACCAACCGCGCACTGGGACATCTGGACCACTTGCAGCCCGTCCAGCGCGGAGATACGCAGGCAGGCGGGGTTGCAACTCAACGCGCGCGGTTCGCGCGGTCCAGGCGCGAGCATCCATTGCCCTTCCCTGCTCTGCGCACAGACAGATGCATGCAACTATTGATTCGGGGCCTGGACCGCGTGAGGGATCGACTTTGCAGCCAGGGCTTGCTGCATCCGGCGCATATGGGCGCGATCGCGAGCCCGTGTGTGCCAGTTCGCGCGGACGCTATACAGCTCGCTCGCTCGCTCCGGTCAGAGCCACGCATGAGTACTCGGGGGGCGCGCGTCGAGGAAGGCGCGGATGGTACCTGCAGCCGCTGCAGCTCGCACCGTGCGCTGCACCGAGCTCGCTGAGCCCTACGCGCATGACATGGAACGGTACGCCGCCAGTGCGTACGCGAACTTGACAGAACAACAGCCTGCGCAGCGTAAGACGGGCCCCGTCGCCAGAGCCACCGGCTCCGGCAACTCTTCCGCCCCGTGCCGACCTCCGTCCGCCAGTGGTGACTGAGCAAGTTCCTCCTGCCGCGCCCGCTGCCGTACGGCTTTACTATCCTACGTCCTCGTGCAGCCGCAAGGTTCGAGGACCGCCCGCAGCTGTGCCCCGGTCCGATGCTGAGATGGTGTCGAAGATTCAGATATCTCCCCCCCCGAATCGGCGCGTGGCGGGCCTCGAAGCCTTTCAAAGCCGGCCCAGACTCAGAGTCAGACGCGGTTCGATATCATGGACGTATGTATCCTCGAACGCACGCCGCTGACTGATCTGTCCGTCAGCCGTTGGTCAATGCACCCCGCCGCGTGCACACCGGGCGCTCTTTGAGGCGTGCTGTCGCCGAACCACCGCAGCTCGACGGCCAGCGATCTAGGATGTGTTTCACACCGTGACCTGACGGGTGCTTCGCTGTTATTCAGCGACTCTGACGGAAGTGGGGACAGGATGTGGCGCTTGTCGGGGGATCGACGAACTAGCTCGGAGAGTTCGCTCGCGAATACCACTGCCTATCTCCGCTTGTCCAGGCCCGGAGGCCCCGCCTCGATCCGACCACTCTCTTCCTCTGTACCGCCTCGTTCGATGTTCTTGCAATCATCCATCACTTGATTCAATGCATCGACGGGTGTGATGTGCTGTGACGGATGGTCCAGACCCCGCACGTCCGTGCACATCGCCGTGCTAGTGCCACTTCGTCCGACTCAGGTCGGGGCTAGCCACAGAGGGTGAGCCAGCGGCGCGATGCCCGAGGGCTCGCCGATCGTATTGATACTGACCAAGGCTGTAGACGCGCAACGGGCTTGGCTTCGCAGTTCCAGGTCAGGCATGGACGCGTGGTGGCGCAAACTCTTACACAAGATAGGACAAATTGTGTGATATGAAGGGGAAGTCTCATAACTGATGCTATGATATGATGTTTGCGCGCTCGTGGTGCCACGGTCGCCGCGAATGTGCAGGCATACTTACGACGGAGATGCCTCTTCTGGGCATTCAACTGCAACGCCGTACGACAAGGTGCGTGCAGCCCTCCGAACAACGCCCGGGCCCAAGGAACAGAATGACGGCTCACGCGACGCGCGCACGCCACGCGCTAGGAGGCTCCCACTTCGCGACTGGGCCGTCCAAGCATAAAGCCTAATCCCTCGCGGATCCAGCGTAATCGACCGCGATACATTGCCCACCCTTCCCATGCATGGCCATCCACGTACAAGGAGTGGAGAGCGCAAGGGCCTTCCTCGTTGAGATGTGCGCAATGCGCACAACATGCGGCCGTCTTTCCTACGGTCTGGGTTCTGTTCTGTGGACGCGATCGGCATACTGGTCGACGGCGACCAAGAAGCAGCATACCCCTTTGCACTGCTTCTTACGCACGGGGAAAGGAAAGGGATTGGAGCTCCTATTTTTGCAGCCAGTCAGTTCTTTCAATTGAGCGGGGTTGAAACGCCGTGCGTTCAGTCCAACAAGTATAGAGTGGCATCGGCCGGTGTTGGGCCAGGGCACACGCGACTGGGGTGGTACGCCCTCAGCGGGGTCGCGTCCGTGATTTGACGTGTAAGAATGGGGGTTGCTTCTGGTGCGGGGCAGGAGAGCGCAATAATTAATCAGGAATGGAATGCCCGTGCAAGCGCGCAAGCACCGTGTTTGTGACCTAGAACGCCTCAGACACCAGGCGCGAGCGTCGCGACCGACGATGGGGAGGGATATTCGCACTCAGCGCACTCAGCGCTGCACGATCAGAGCAACAGGGCAGTATCGATCGAGCGCACGCTGCCGGGGTTTCGGGGCTCTCGGGCGCGGAGGGGCGGGGCGCGACGCTGGCGGGTGGCGTCGCGAGGGATTGGACCAGCTGGAGACACATCCAGGGTAGCCTTGGGTTGTCTCCTTGGCGGGCCGTGGTATCCTAGCACCGGCATCAGGACTGTCAGCGGGGATGATTAGCAACTGGCGTGCAGCAAGTTCGACGACGGGCGCACCGAGTCGCGCCTTTCGCCGCTTTGGGCGCGGGCGGCGGGATAAACATCGGGTGATCAGGGCGGCGCAGAAGGAAGGCCGCGCGCATCACGATGATGTTGAGTTGTCGCGGTGTTGCAGGCGCCGTGCAGCGCGGACCCCGGAAGCAGTGCGGCGCTGCATCAGTCGATCAAGGTGCGCACAGTCGAAACTGCTTCTCTCCACGGACGTTCGCAACGTCTCAGGCTGGCTGGCGCGACAGAGTAACCGTCAAGGGCCAGCGTACCCGTGCAGGCCCCCACCGAGGCCGCAATTGACTTCATCATATAGTTTTTGATGCCGCGAGGCTCTCCCTCCTCGCACTTTCGGCGGGACCCTTCCTTCTTTCCGTCCCGCTCGCACCGTAAGGGTTTACGCTAGATCACAGGTGGACTCCCTATTCCTGGCAAGATCGCTAACGGGGGCGATTGTGCGGCGCGAAGTGCGGAGGCGGGGCCAATCGCACGGCGGCGCATGTGTTCGCAGGCCTGAAACCAGGCGAGCATGGCGACGTCGGGCAGGGCAAGTGATGATCTCGCACTCCGAAAGCCAGGGATGAGCAGGGCATCCATCATGAGGTGAAGAGTCTGAGGACTAGGGGCGAGGCACGGTGTGATATCTGCATCTTGTGAGAAGCTCCTGTTGATCCTCACGCACGTGCAGTCTCAAGTCGGCCGCTGCTTGCGCTAGTGTTGCGGGAAAAACCTCTGGCCAGTATCCCCCCGGTAAGGTACCGGTGGCGCTCCTAGCCGGGGAGGTATCAAACCGGTACCGTACCAGGGAAATAGTCACGTGATGTTTAGTTCCCACGCAGTAGCAGCTCGATTTTCGCGTACACACGAGGATTTGGAATGGTTTCAATGCATCAGATGAAGATTTAGCAGTGTATGTATCCATAGCCAAATTGCCAGAGCTTAGCCGTAGGTGCCCCGACCTGTACGAATTCGCTGCTGCCTGCTACACAAGTGTCATGATTTGTCAGCAGACGCGGCTTTTGCAAGGCTGCCGCAGCACTCGAGCGTACATTGTAACAACGCGTACAATACATACTGAAACCTCGGGAGGCTTATTGAAACAAGGCATCTGTGCTGAAATCATTGTCCTCTTCATCAGAATCTGGTATGCTCTCGTCCCTAGCCTGACCTGCACTGACTCCGACAGCAGGGTTCCGACGTGCAGGAAGCTGAGCTTCCTCCGCGAGGACATCAGATAAAATTGCAGACCTCAGGTTGATGTGAGGCATCTTGATGAAAGCATTGGCAGGTTCGTACGGTTCTGCCAGGTCTTCACCTTGAACGTCATTGTCGTCATTGTCGTCTTCTTCGTCCGACATCGGTGCGGGTGCGTTTTCTGAAGAGGGGAATACCTTCTTTTCGATGTTGTAGAACTTGACCGAAGGGAATTGATTAGTGTGCGCGCGCACCTGCTCGAATGGTTGGAACACTGTGTACTTCAATAAAGAACGGAGGTTGCTTACCTTGCTCTTAGACATGTGGTACTGTCGGACTTGAGTCATTGCAGACATGTTATGCACGGATAGCCGATTCCTATGCTTTGGAGTAAGCCATGTGAATGTAGAGCCAGTCCGTTCATCGGGCATGGAGTTGACTCGGACGGAATACAGTTTGATAGCGAGATGCTATTCATGACAGCATCAGTCGGCAGCGCTCGGTGAATCATACGGACACGAACACGTACCGGAAGGATGTGCACATTATCAGAGCCAACACGGCCCTTCCACCACTTAAGGACCGCCTGCGGAACCGTATCGTCGAGCGGATGATCGAATGGGAACTGGTGTCGAGCATAGGCTAGAGTTTCCCTGTGAAGTTGGGCTGTAAATGATTTCCCTTTTTTGCCCACTTCAAGAATGCCTTCTTATGGCCATGAACGATCTCTTTCTCTCCGATGTTGGCTAAGAAGCGGACAACGGACTCGAAAATTGATGGATGCCGAACACCAATGAGTGTCACCTTCTCGCCTTCCGGTAGCCACAGGTCCGACGTGATAAGATCTGATTGATGCACACATAAGACAGCGACGAGATGCAAGCAAAAGAATGGCTCTAACCAGGGTTCAGATATGCTGCAGCAAGGTATGCATTATTAGCTATGTTGCCATCCAGAAAGAGTTGGCGATGTCGCGCATTGAGGATGCCGCGGATGGCGTTCGCGACCTCAGCGTCAAAATACAGCCTAGGATTTTGAAAGGCGTCCTCTGTTGCACGAATAACAGCATGCCAGAATATATAGACGTCGGCAGCAGTCGCCTCCAGAGCCTCCAGGCAGGCTAATGCCTTTGTTGCAGGCAAAGTGGCCGCGATGAACTGGGAGAGACCAGACTCGAACTTGAATGTCTGGTGATCATCCGGTGCAGGCTGAAAATACTCAGCAATTTCCTGCGAATGTTGTCAGCAAGTCATTTCGTCTAGTCGATCCATCAATTGTACCTCATAAAGTCCGTTAGGCGATTCACGGATGACTTTCTTGATCGCAGCTGAGGACCGATGGACAGAGCGAGCAGAGAGCGGGATTGTTGCGAATCTCGTCTTTCCGATAGCCTCCAGGCCGCGTCCTGTCTTTAGTTTTTCACGAGCTTTCTTGAGGGCTGCATGTCCAGCGTGCGAGGTATGAAATAATGTTATTGTCTGCCGCACCACACGGATGATCTGGTTGCGGATTAGATCTGATTAATGCTGGTAGTGTGGACGTTTGCGCACCGGTTTGAAAACATCAATGAGATTAATCTCAAGGATTGTGCGATTCAAGTGATGGCAAACATCCGCAAGATTGAGCGCAGTGGGCATGAGGGCCAGAATTGCAATGGAACGCGAGGCTCGCGTGTTACCCGTGCTATCACATGTCAGGCCGGAAAACCTGGACGGACCGATGGCATTGACAATCTGCGCGAAGTTGTTAGAAATTGCTGAAGTAGTTAAGTTCCAATGCCCACGCACCGGACTTGCGACATTCTCAACAATCCAAGGTGCAGTGTGCGACTCGGAAGTTGCCTCCCGTGTGTCCATCAAGTATACTTCACGGTCTGAGGTCGAGACGTGTACAGTCCAGTAGGACTCACGACCTGTCGAAG
Source organism: Auriscalpium vulgare (assembly GCA_019915015.1). Lineage (NCBI taxonomy): Eukaryota > Fungi > Basidiomycota > Agaricomycetes > Russulales > Auriscalpiaceae > Auriscalpium > Auriscalpium vulgare. The sequence continues at coordinate 1,332,454 of JAHBBC010000014.1, forward strand.
TTCCGCCGTCATAGGAGAGAGTGAGGTCTTCCTGACCTTGCAGATACTTGAGTTGCTCCCGGCGGACCCACGATGCTTCGTTTACGATGCCTTCATATTCGAGCTTGTCTCTGGTTGAAGGTGCATATGATGGTAAGGCAATCTCAAGCATCTCCTTCCACTCCGGGCGCGAGACGATATATGTTGGCAAACCCGCGACGCATATGAGTTTAAGAATGGCAAGGTCGAGCTTTCTGTGACGCTCGAGCTTCCCAAGCGCCTTTGCTTGCCGAAAGAACGCATGTGTCGCGGCGCCTGCATCTTGCTTCTCCCCATCTTGTCCAATTCCATCTTGAGCTCCTAGTTCCTTCGCAACCATCATGGATCCTTTCGAATTGGTGAGCTCCTGGACCTGCGCAGACAGTGCCTTTCCAGCTGAATGTATGTGCACTTTCTCCCGCAGCTCTGAGGACAGCTTGGGGCAGTCCTTTGCATGACGAACGACTCGGATCAACGCTCGATGTCGGAAAGTATGATGGCAAGGGTTATCAGGACCTCCGACACAGCGCCAGAGCAGCGTAGTTGGATTGTCGCGGCGATAGCAAGCCTCGGTGAGAGCGTCCATCAGAGGATCCGGCGGCCGTCCTCCCCGGCGCGCATCCTTCTTCGGCTGCACCCATTTGACAAGGTCACCAGGGTTAAGCTCAATCTCCATGTCGCTCCCATCTTCTTCCCCCATCTCGTTCACATACGGAGCTGCGCCGTCCGCAACTCCTTCGGCATCTGATTTCTGTTCATCGAGCTGCTGGTCTTGCAGTACCGGTGAACTACTAGGCTGCTTGTGCGTAGCGACTGTGTTTCCGCCCGAACGCTTTGCAACCTGTAAGCAAAGCTTCTGTTACTTACTGCTGTCGCGCGCTGACAACCTCTTTGGGCACTTACAGTTGACGTTCCAGCAATATGCAGATTCAACGGCGCCGGTTTGAAGACCTCGTCCCACTGCTGCTTGCTCCCCGCATTGCCGGAACTCTCCGCCGGTTCCTTTCCTTTCGAAGCGGCATTTTTCTTCGTGCGTTTGGCTGGCACGGTGAGTGGCGTGACATTGGTGGCTACACTCAGTCGCCTCTTAACGACGCCTTCTAGACTCAATAACTGCGGCTTCGTGAACGCCGATGTGTGCGCACTTGCCCGTATAAGCATGCCAGGCGCTAGCATATTGGACTTGTATTTGAGACTGTCCTGCACTGTCGGTGAGTCGAGTCCGCAAGTAAGTGAAGCTGAGCGCGCACTGACCATGTCACGTAGGTAACACATTATGTCAGCAAGGTGTCGAATGCGTTGCACGACACAGTCTGTATCCGAGAGGAGATGGATGTCGTCGGGGATGAGATGGTGAGCAAGAGAATTGTGGCTGAGGACAGAGCAGGAGAAGCTGTCGAGCTGTGGGGTGCATGGTAACACGTTGAGTGAAAGCGGCCCAGTCGCTCCGTGTTGTCCTAACCACCATTCTATCATCTCCAACAGCTCGCGGGGCGGCTTCCGTCCAAGAGAATCAGCATAGAAAGCCGTGTGTGGCTCTACGCTGATCGCAACGGACACCCAGTGATTTGTCTCGTGTACGGCTGCTGGCAAGAGCACATCCGCGCCATCGATCCGCACCCCGATCGTCATTCCAACCTCCTTGAGTGATCCATCTTGCAGCTGCGAGCCAGCCAATCGTAGGGGAGTGATGCCGCGCATTGATTGGTAAGATGTTCCGCTAGCATTGAGTCGTGCGCGGTTGCGGTACGTGTCAATGAGCTTGACTGATGCCGCACTCGGCAGTATACATGCCGGCTTGCCTTGTCTTTGCAGACGATGACCTAGCAGCATCCCCAGCTGATCCATATGCTCCGCCGCCAGCCAACGCCGACCACAGTACGATGTAAGCGTCTTTGGATCGACGCCCATCGTCGTTGGGAGGGGTACGTCCCATGGCCAGTCGTCGAGGAGTGCTGACGTGTCTGCAGCAAGGGACTTCACCTCGTCGTTGAGCAAGCCCTCGGTCCAAGTCTTCAACCACGCAGTGGCCAGAGAAAGGCGCGCCTTGGCAGCGAGTATGCGCCGGACCTCGTACCAGTAGGTGAGAACCCACATCGGGGTTTTGAGTGTTTGTTGAGTGACCGACTCTTGAACAGGATAGCCCAGGCAAGCATAGCCTGTCTCTAGGGCGGGGATGACGCGGTTTTGCAGGATTTCCAACACCTCGGTGTGCGGCGGCATCGGCCTAGAGAGCAGGACCATTGCATTTGCGGCCGTTATGAAGCTTTGGCCCTTCGAGAAGAGTGTGCTCTGCTGGAGCAGAGACGGCGCGTTCGCCTCCGGTGGGACAGGGAAATTTTGGATATCGGCATTGCGCAGGGCTGGTGTGGGTAGTAGGACATGTTTAATGTCGTCGGGAATGGGTATTCTTTTGAGGATATCACCCAGAGTTTGAAATGAGTCGATGTCGTGGATGACCTCGTCGTCCGCCATTTGACAGTTTTGAGGGTTGGCAAAATGTGCTAGGCCAGTGTCGAAGGTGAAGATTGCGCCCTCATTTAGTCACTCACTACGGAGTGTAAATGTCGATCACAGCAACGGGTCGATCATACACACGTTGCTGCATACAACACTCTTGCAACTATCCCATGCCGAGGCGGGATGTGTCTAATACCTCCTTAAACATCCGCGTAGCATTGCACAACCACCTTACGACTGCCGGCCATGTCTGCGTGCGAGGCTGCGAGCCTCATGGCTCATGGGCCGGCGCCGGGCGCCGGAGGGGCCGACACACATCACGTGCTGGAGGTATTGTACCGGGTATATTGGGGCCCAGGGCAGGGCAGGTATGGTACCGGTACTATACAGGTACATTACCGGGGAAAAACGTTTTCGGGGAAAAACTCAGGTTTTTCCCGCAACGCTAGCTTGCGCCCGACATGCAGAACTGGCCCTCATCATCCTTGGACTCGTGCATGACTCGGATGACGCGGCGACGGGTTCCGAGCGTCCTTCTACAACTTCTTGCACATTATTCATGATATTGTGTTACACTATTGGTCTCGAGACATAAGCTGGACACTGGACAGTCTCAAAAACTGCGCAGATGAGTTTCTGAGGCTGTCAGCAGCTGAGCCAAGCGCCCGCCATGTTTCGGTCCAATACGCATCCACGGGCGTCGATGCATACCGGGCCGGCTTTGCCAGAACAACTTGAACGTGAAGGTGTAACGTGGTTCAATGCTGCAGTTCTCTCTCATGATCAACATCCTCCAACCCGATCTTGCCGAGCAGGTGAAGCTTCTTGTTTTGCTTCCCTGCAATGCGCACGGACAGGCACTGCCAGCGCACTCAGTCCTAATGCCAGCGATAGATCGTGGACTCCGGCTCGCATGTGGCACGGCAATATGGTGCTCTACACCATAGCCCAGTGAGGTTTCAGGGTTCATGGTGTACCTCCTCGTCCTCTTTGTAGTCATGGCCAACTGTTTATCAGCCTCCGGTCCCGACCAGCGACGGCTTTCTGGGAGCCTCGCGCAGCCCCCGCGCGGAAGCAATCTCGCTGAGAGCTCGAGGGGTTCAGATGACATGCAGTTGTGAGGGTCTGCCCGATTACGCCTTGTCCCGATGGTCATGGCAAATTCGAAGTTTCGAACTGCGGCGGTTCGAATTATTGGCGCGCACGTGCCGGTGGCGCTTCTTCAACTTTTTCCTCGCAACACCGTCGAGTTCGACACACCGCCGTACTCTGCTCATGCCACATCGCCTTCGCCCATATGCCTAGCTCGCCGGCCCATGCACGACTCCGGTACGGCGTCCGGGCGCATGGCAACCGGTTTGTGCGAAGCTTCTCCGTGTAGCATTTCCTGCCATCCCGGTCAGTCCCATCGAGGCGCTGGTCCTGCTAAACCCATGCCGGTCATCCCGGAAGCAAATCTCATGGCAATGCGCAGGCGAGGCTAGCGTTGCGGGAAAAACCTGAGTTTTTCCCCGAAAACGTTTTTCCCCGGTAATGTACCTGTATAGTACCGGTACCATACCTGCCCTGCCCTGGGCCCCAATATACCCGGTACAATACCTCCAGCACGTGATGTGTGTCGGCCCCTCCGGCGCCCGGCGCCGGCCCATGAGCCATGAGGCTCGCAGCCTCGCACGCAGACATGGCCGGCAGTCGTAAGGTGGTTGTGCAATGCTACGCGGATGTTTAAGGAGGTATTAGACACATCCCGCCTCGGCATGGGATAGTTGCAAGAGTGTTGTATGCAGCAACGTGTGTATGATCGACCCGTTGCTGTGATCGACATTTACACTCCGTAGTGAGTGACTAAATGAGGGCGCAATCTTCACCTTCGACACTGGCCTAGCACATTTTGCCAACCCTCAAAACTGTCAAATGGCGGACGACGAGGTCATCCACGACATCGACTCATTTCAAACTCTGGGTGATATCCTCAAAAGAATACCCATTCCCGACGACATTAAACATGTCCTACTACCCACACCAGCCCTGCGCAATGCCGATATCCAAAATTTCCCTGTCCCACCGGAGGCGAACGCGCCGTCTCTGCTCCAGCAGAGCACACTCTTCTCGAAGGGCCAAAGCTTCATAACGGCCGCAAATGCAATGGTCCTGCTCTCTAGGCCGATGCCGCCGCACACCGAGGTGTTGGAAATCCTGCAAAACCGCGTCATCCCCGCCCTAGAGACAGGCTATGCTTGCCTGGGCTATCCTGTTCAAGAGTCGGTCACTCAACAAACACTCAAAACCCCGATGTGGGTTCTCACCTACTGGTACGAGGTCCGGCGCATACTCGCTGCCAAGGCGCGCCTTTCTCTGGCCACTGCGTGGTTGAAGACTTGGACCGAGGGCTTGCTCAACGACGAGGTGAAGTCCCTTGCTGCAGACACGTCAGCACTCCTCGACGACTGGCCATGGGACGTACCCCTCCCAACGACGATGGGCGTCGATCCAAAGACGCTTACATCGTACTGTGGTCGGCGTTGGCTGGCGGCGGAGCATATGGATCAGCTGGGGATGCTGCTAGGTCATCGTCTGCAAAGACAAGGCAAGCCGGCATGTATACTGCCGAGTGCGGCATCAGTCAAGCTCATTGACACGTACCGCAACCGCGCACGACTCAATGCTAGCGGAACATCTTACCAATCAATGCGCGGCATCACTCCCCTACGATTGGCTGGCTCGCAGCTGCAAGATGGATCACTCAAGGAGGTTGGAATGACGATCGGGGTGCGGATCGATGGCGCGGATGTGCTCTTGCCAGCAGCCGTACACGAGACAAATCACTGGGTGTCCGTTGCGATCAGCGTAGAGCCACACACGGCTTTCTATGCTGATTCTCTTGGACGGAAGCCGCCCCGCGAGCTGTTGGAGATGATAGAATGGTGGTTAGGACAACACGGAGCGACTGGGCCGCTTTCACTCAACGTGTTACCATGCACCCCACAGCTCGACAGCTTCTCCTGCTCTGTCCTCAGCCACAATTCTCTTGCTCACCATCTCATCCCCGACGACATCCATCTCCTCTCGGATACAGACTGTGTCGTGCAACGCATTCGACACCTTGCTGACATAATGTGTTACCTACGTGACATGGTCAGTGCGCGCTCAGCTTCACTTACTTGCGGACTCGACTCACCGACAGTGCAGGACAGTCTCAAATACAAGTCCAATATGCTAGCGCCTGGCATGCTTATACGGGCAAGTGCGCACACATCGGCGTTCACGAAGCCGCAGTTATTGAGTCTAGAAGGCGTCGTTAAGAGGCGACTGAGTGTAGCCACCAATGTCACGCCACTCACCGTGCCAGCCAAACGCACGAAGAAAAATGCCGCTTCGAAAGGAAAGGAACCGGCGGAGAGTTCCGGCAATGCGGGGAGCAAGCAGCAGTGGGACGAGGTCTTCAAACCGGCGCCGTTGAATCTGCATATTGCTGGAACGTCAACTGTAAGTGCCCAAAGAGGTTGTCAGCGCGCGACAGCAGTAAGTAACAGAAGCTTTGCTTACAGGTTGCAAAGCGTTCGGGCGGAAACACAGTCGCTACGCACAAGCAGCCTAGTAGTTCACCGGTACTGCAAGACCAGCAGCTCGATGAACAGAAATCAGATGCCGAAGGAGTTGCGGACGGCGCAGCTCCGTATGTGAACGAGATGGGGGAAGAAGATGGGAGCGACATGGAGATTGAGCTTAACCCTGGTGACCTTGTCAAATGGGTGCAGCCGAAGAAGGATGCGCGCCGGGGAGGACGGCCGCCGGATCCTCTGATGGACGCTCTCACCGAGGCTTGCTATCGCCGCGACAATCCAACTACGCTGCTCTGGCGCTGTGTCGGAGGTCCTGATAACCCTTGCCATCATACTTTCCGACATCGAGCGTTGATCCGAGTCGTTCGTCATGCAAAGGACTGCCCCAAGCTGTCCTCAGAGCTGCGGGAGAAAGTGCACATACATTCAGCTGGAAAGGCACTGTCTGCGCAGGTCCAGGAGCTCACCAATTCGAAAGGATCCATGATGGTTGCGAAGGAACTAGGAGCTCAAGATGGAATTGGACAAGATGGGGAGAAGCAAGATGCAGGCGCCGCGACACATGCGTTCTTTCGGCAAGCAAAGGCGCTTGGGAAGCTCGAGCGTCACAGAAAGCTCGACCTTGCCATTCTTAAACTCATATGCGTCGCGGGTTTGCCAACATATATCGTCTCGCGCCCGGAGTGGAAGGAGATGCTTGAGATTGCCTTACCATCATATGCACCTTCAACCAGAGACAAGCTCGAATATGAAGGCATCGTAAACGAAGCATCGTGGGTCCGCCGGGAGCAACTCAAGTATCTGCAAGGTCAGGAAGACCTCACTCTCTCCTATGACGGCGGAACTTCGACAGGTCGTGAGTCCTACTGGACTGTACACGTCTCGACCTCAGACCGTGAAGTATACTTGATGGACACACGGGAGGCAACTTCCGAGTCGCACACTGCACCTTGGATTGTTGAGAATGTCGCAAGTCCGGTGCGTGGGCATTGGAACTTAACTACTTCAGCAATTTCTAACAACTTCGCGCAGATTGTCAATGCCATCGGTCCGTCCAGGTTTTCCGGCCTGACATGTGATAGCACGGGTAACACGCGAGCCTCGCGTTCCATTGCAATTCTGGCCCTCATGCCCACTGCGCTCAATCTTGCGGATGTTTGCCATCACTTGAATCGCACAATCCTTGAGATTAATCTCATTGATGTTTTCAAACCGGTGCGCAAACGTCCACACTACCAGCATTAATCAGATCTAATCCGCAACCAGATCATCCGTGTGGTGCGGCAGACAATAACATTATTTCATACCTCGCACGCTGGACATGCAGCCCTCAAGAAAGCTCGTGAAAAACTAAAGACAGGACGCGGCCTGGAGGCTATCGGAAAGACGAGATTCGCAACAATCCCGCTCTCTGCTCGCTCTGTCCATCGGTCCTCAGCTGCGATCAAGAAAGTCATCCGTGAATCGCCTAACGGACTTTATGAGGTACAATTGATGGATCGACTAGACGAAATGACTTGCTGACAACATTCGCAGGAAATTGCTGAGTATTTTCAGCCTGCACCGGATGATCACCAGACATTCAAGTTCGAGTCTGGTCTCTCCCAGTTCATCGCGGCCACTTTGCCTGCAACAAAGGCATTAGCCTGCCTGGAGGCTCTGGAGGCGACTGCTGCCGACGTCTATATATTCTGGCATGCTGTTATTCGTGCAACAGAGGACGCCTTTCAAAATCCTAGGCTGTATTTTGACGCTGAGGTCGCGAACGCCATCCGCGGCATCCTCAATGCGCGACATCGCCAACTCTTTCTGGATGGCAACATAGCTAATAATGCATACCTTGCTGCAGCATATCTGAACCCTGGTTAGAGCCATTCTTTTGCTTGCATCTCGTCGCTGTCTTATGTGTGCATCAATCAGATCTTATCACGTCGGACCTGTGGCTACCGGAAGGCGAGAAGGTGACACTCATTGGTGTTCGGCATCCATCAATTTTCGAGTCCGTTGTCCGCTTCTTAGCCAACATCGGAGAGAAAGAGATCGTTCATGGCCATAAGAAGGCATTCTTGAAGTGGGCAAAAAAAGGGAAATCATTTACAGCCCAACTTCACAGGGAAACTCTAGCCTATGCTCGACACCAGTTCCCATTCGATCATCCGCTCGACGATACGGTTCCGCAGGCGGTCCTTAAGTGGTGGAAGGGCCGTGTTGGCTCTGATAATGTGCACATCCTTCCGGTACGTGTTCGTGTCCGTATGATTCACCGAGCGCTGCCGACTGATGCTGTCATGAATAGCATCTCGCTATCAAACTGTATTCCGTCCGAGTCAACTCCATGCCCGATGAACGGACTGGCTCTACATTCACATGGCTTACTCCAAAGCATAGGAATCGGCTATCCGTGCATAACATGTCTGCAATGACTCAAGTCCGACAGTACCACATGTCTAAGAGCAAGGTAAGCAACCTCCGTTCTTTATTGAAGTACACAGTGTTCCAACCATTCGAGCAGGTGCGCGCGCACACTAATCAATTCCCTTCGGTCAAGTTCTACAACATCGAAAAGAAGGTATTCCCCTCTTCAGAAAACGCACCCGCACCGATGTCGGACGAAGAAGACGACAATGACGACAATGACGTTCAAGGTGAAGACCTGGCAGAACCGTACGAACCTGCCAATGCTTTCATCAAGATGCCTCACATCAACCTGAGGTCTGCAATTTTATCTGATGTCCTCGCGGAGGAAGCTCAGCTTCCTGCACGTCGGAACCCTGCTGTCGGAGTCAGTGCAGGTCAGGCTAGGGACGAGAGCATACCAGATTCTGATGAAGAGGACAATGATTTCAGCACAGATGCCTTGTTTCAATAAGCCTCCCGAGGTTTCAGTATGTATTGTACGCGTTGTTACAATGTACGCTCGAGTGCTGCGGCAGCCTTGCAAAAGCCGCGTCTGCTGACAAATCATGACACTTGTGTAGCAGGCAGCAGCGAATTCGTACAGGTCGGGGCACCTACGGCTAAGCTCTGGCAATTTGGCTATGGATACATACACTGCTAAATCTTCATCTGATGCATTGAAACCATTCCAAATCCTCGTGTGTACGCGAAAATCGAGCTGCTACTGCGTGGGAACTAAACATCACGTGACTATTTCCCTGGTACGGTACCGGTTTGATACCTCCCCGGCTAGGAGCGCCACCGGTACCTTACCGGGGGGATACTGGCCAGAGGTTTTTCCCGCAACACTAGGCGAGGCCATCCTAGACGCGCCTCATCCGTGCCCGTGCTACGAGACTTTGAAATGGCAAATCTGAAATCTTGGTACGCAGTGCTTGGCCATTTCGTATTTCTGACACAATGCTTAACAAAGCTTACAGATCCCTGCGCGCGGTAGCGCATCTGTGCTTTGAATGATCTTCCGTGGGTCAATATACCCCAATTGAAGATATGCCAAAGAGCTCGAGACGTCGGATCCGACGAGATGTGTTCTCTGCCCTCTACATCAGCGCGGCGATTCAACACAAGTCTATCAAGAAGCATTTGATCGGTGGCGATCGTCCTGTCGAACACGTCGATAACCTTCACGGCATTGCACAAGGTGCTGCCCCTGGCAGGATGTCGTTCCCGCAGCCTCTCGGCATGTCATCCACATGGACTCCGGCACCCGGACATTCCAGCCACATTGATATCGTACCACGATGCGCTCCGCACCGGGGTATCCTAGGGTGTCCTGGAAACGAGGAATTACTCGCGCCAAGCGGGGGCGCTCGTCCGCATGAGGCGATAGCTGCGCGCGCGCCAGGCCCAAGGTTTTCACTTCTCCGTGACATGGCGCATTGAATGGGGTGCCCTTGCTGTCACGTTTATGCCACAGCGGATCATGTCAACTCTATTCTGAATGCATCGCCTGTCCGGAACAACGTATACTCGGGATGGCGCTGAGTAGATGTGCTCGGGATGCACGCGGTGTCGATATGCTAAGTCCTTTTCTTCACGGTGACATCGTCTTACTGAAGAGTTCCAGTAGTGGCTTGATGGACATCTACATATAGACACATGCTTTCGGCAGGTTGGCGTTGACTGGCATCTGGTCTGCGTCCCATACGACTCGAAGAAAATCGAGCCAGTCTCGATTTCGTCATAGCACCTCGCGGTTGTCAATCTCCATTGGACCCCAGAATCGTACTTCACTATACAGTGCCAGATCCTCTTCTCAGCACCTCTGGCTGCCCGTTCACTTGGCCGAGACTGCTACAATCATCGGGCTTGGGTCACCGCATCACCTTGTGCGTCCTGTTCTTCTTGCCGTCGCTGTCCTTCGCATAGTAACACGGACCCTGGATGTTTCTGCTCATGATACAGCGCCAGGAATCTTCTGGAGCCTCAGAAAGCTGAAAAAGCATGTAACGTGTCGACGTGGATGCGATCTGGAGATCTAGAAGGGCATTTCGTACCTCGCTCATCGGCGTACGGGCGTACGTACAGTCGATTCATCCTTACCAACGAGCACAGCATGGACGGTACTTCTTTGAACCCAGACGCCGGTCTTAGACAAGAACTTGGTTCGAGTTCATGACCTTCGTCGCTGGTTCGCATCACAACTTGCGCACTGCTCTTCGCATTGTTGCACTCTCCGACCCATCTAGACACTTCATGTAGCATGTTTTACTCCAAAAACGTCAAAACCCAAAGGCGCCTATCTTGTACCATGTGGCAAGTTGCACATTGTAGGATGATCACTATTCGTAACTACTATGCTTGACCGCAGTGGCTTTTGCTGCGGAGCGTTCGAACGCTCATTGATTTTGCTGCGGATGGTCGGGATGGATCATTCGAACTAAGGTCCCAGAGTCTGACTCTAGGCTGACTGGGCTGACTGAAGGGACCCCGAAACTAGCCGGATTTGTTCAAAACCTCCCCATGCCTCTAAGCTTCAAGCTTCAATCCTGTCCTACAGCTAGCCCGACGCTCGCCCGATCCCGCGGCACAGCTTCTTTGCCGCCCTGGTAAGTAATTGGACAGGAAGTGTCCGATGGGCAAATGCAATGCAAGACGAGGGCAGCCCCACTATCAAACATCTTCTACCGTCGACGGCCGACTCGCGGCGCGCCCTCCTCATCGTCCGACTGAGACTGGGCTTAGGTAGGAACGAATTTCGCACCGGTCGATCTGGTTTGTGATGTGCCTTGCCGCTGGTCAATGTTGGTGTCACCAAGTTCCAGGCGAAGAGTTGCTGCTGGCTTCGTGTTCTCCTCGGGCTCTCGCTGACTGGGCGTCCTTTGAGCGATAACTCTGTCTCATAGAACACACCGGCGGTCTGTGGTTATGCGTCTCAGAGGCGACCTGTCTGTGATACTATTGGCTTCAATCCCGCAGCACTGAGCGACACCGGGGCCCGCTACAGCCCGAGTGACATTCTCGCACTGCGCTACCGGAGGTATCATTGTTCCTGCTCGTACCACCAACTGTACCCGTGTTGTCGGCGCGCTTGCATAAACAGAACTCGACATGTCTTCCGCACAAGGTCGGAACCGGAAACTCTTTGCACAAGGGACAGGTCTGGACAGATTGATTTTGCGTTGGGAAAGCTGCCGAATGGCCGAGCTTGCAAGCAGCATACATCGGGCTTCGGCCATCCGAACCCCCGTCCTTCTGGAAATGTCTGGTTTCCCCTTCTTCTTGACACCTTCAGATAGGCAGATCCAGACAAACGGGTTATCGAATAGTATGAGGTTTATGCGACTGACAACACTCGTGCCAAGTTCGCATAATCTACTGCGCGGGCCTCATAACATCAAGACAGGCGCCATCGCGCTCGTCGCGTCTCAGTATGCATCAGGCTATATGGCCTCATCGACATCAGCTAATGTTGATAAGCAATGTTGCGAAGAAGGGAAGTAGCTAAGTGAGCACCCGCGTGTCACATGTCCTTAATGGTTTTGTCTCTGACATGTATTGACAGTTCAATGCCGCCCAAATTCACTTCTGTTTTGGTGTCGCCGTGACTGGGACACACCTGCGTCAGCAACAACGCGTGAGGTAGATTCAGCAAAAGGACTACGGTCTGGCAAACTGACAGAGGTATACACGCATAAGCTCAGTAGAAGCCAAACGATCGAATAAGCACGGGACGGGGTAATAGAACTAAACGAGTCTAGTGTACGGGGCGTGAAAGACCTCTACGAGAACTTCCATCTACAGAAAGTGTCAGTATGATTACACAAACAGGAGAAGGGGGCCGACGTACCTATTATTACAATTTGTACACGTCACGAATGTCTGTCGGCTGTTAGCGAGGCGGGAATGCAGGTCAAAAAGGCCTGTACTTACTGTCATTGGCTCGTCGGCACTGCGTGTCTGCGCCTGGCGGTAGCGGCATTTCCTCTGTGTGTTGTTCAGGTTACTGTGAAAGAAGGTAGCTGTTTCAGTGCGCACCTGTTTGCATCGACCGCACTGGAATGCATCCGTCTCCGCTTGCTGTTCCGCCGCTCCCATCGCCAGAAAGAGATTGTCTTCCTTGATTTTGCTATCGGCCGCTTTGCGCTCCTCGGACGCCATGTCCTGGCTCGACATGCGCGCAAACTTGTTTGCGGCAATGTCACCGCTGACGACGTTCTCGCGGAGGCTGGGGTTGTTCTTGTCCTTAAGATTGACGTACAGCGTGCGGATACGCGACTTGTATGCGGCGGTCGTCCCGTTGCTATCAGCAAGCACAGTCTCCTCGATGGCGCGGGCGCGGCTTAAGATCAGCTCGGAGGCTAAGAGGTCTATGAGCACATGCGCAGGCAAAGTGGGCAGGCGTTGCGTACGGAAAACGGAGTCGGCTGCAAGCCCATCGTAGAGCAACTCGATGCACCTGTCTCGTGTCTTGTCCTTGGTGACATTGATATCGATACCGTCAGACTTGGTAGTACGCTGGCCATTGTTGAGCGATGTTGGCGTGGGTGGGGCAGCGGACGCAGTGGACGCTTTCCTGGGTGCTTTCAGACCACCGTTGAGTGAGAAGCAACGGGCTGTGTTTCGAAATCACTCACCTGCTGCTGCTGCCTTGGAGGCCTGTCCTGGGGCCTTCGTCGCACCGGTGGCCTGCTTCTCCTTGTCCACCTCCGTCTTCCACTTCCTCACAACCTCCTTCGCGAGCTCAGACACCTCTTTCTTGGCATGTGAGCGCAGCTTGCCAACGGCCAATCCGACTCTGCTTTCCTGTTATTCACAGTCGGCATCATAGATCGTGTGAGCCAGACGGGGTCGGGACGCACTCGGAGAATTGCCTCTGTGATTTTGGCCTCCTTCTTCAGCAGCTGCAGTAAATCCACGATCTCCTAGAAGGGAAGCAACGTCAGAACAAAATGAAAGGGTTTATCATGGGATATTGCGCACCTTTTCGTCCTTAGCACTTTGCAGGGACTTGGTGAGCCGTTTGAGCTCTTCAATCGGCGTCATCCTTATGCTTCGCCTATCTACACTTGCGAACACAGTATCAGAGCTATCTCCCCCTTGCACAAACAGCCTTTATGCGCGGAGAACAGCAGCTCATGCAGTGGTGACGAAGCAAAGGTCCCCGCGTTGCTCAAAGCGGCGGATAACCAGCGCGTAAATAACCGCAAACACTTGTCGGCGCGGTCTCAGCTCTGGTGACATTGGTGTCCGAATCGCAGGCAGCTGCACGTCTTCGACACCACCGCCGACTCCATCGCTCTTTCGACACCGTTGCTCTTGGTAGGGGCAGAACTTATTATGGCGTCAACAAGCGGGCTTCCACCCCTGGACCCTTTGTTCAAGTCCAACGCAAAGCGCACTTTCAGTGTCTTCGCGCCATATCCAGATGCTGGGTTGAAAGAGGACGAAAAGAGGTGTGCTACTCGATTTTCGCACTCAAGCAAGGTACTTATCTATCTTTCAGCGCGAGGTTGCGTTTGTCTGTAAAAATCAACGACGAATACAAGCACTACAGGCAGCTGCCTTCTGCTCTGCTTGCCCAACAAGCACCCGTGGGTCCGGCACGACCCAAAGAGCAGCGAAAAGCCATCACGGCAGGTCGTGCGTCGGACGAGTCTTGTTGTTTGTCGATCTGGCTAACATATCTTCCCTTTAGCATCCAGCGACACGAGTCGCATGATTGCTGCCATTGACACCACGCCAGAACAAAAGCCCTCCACCTTCTCCACCGCCTCGACCCTGACACAGGCTCTCACCTTACACAAGACGACACGGACTATTAAGCCGACATACCACGCCCCATGGAAGCTCAGTCGCGTCATCTCAGGTCACTTAGGTTGGGTGCGGAGTGTCGCGATTGAGCCCGGTAATAAGTGGTTCGCCACGGGGGCGGGCGACCGGGTCATTAAAATATGGGACTTAGCATCTGGAGAGCTGAAATTGTCATTGACTGGCCACATCTCGACCGTTCGGGGCCTAGCTGTGTCCCCACGGCACCCCTACCTGTTCTCATGCGGGGAGGACAAGGTGCGTAGTATGTCCTCGTGGCAACTCAACACTCATGCTCCCGTAGATGGTCAAGTGCTGGGACCTGGAAGCGAACAAAGTGATAAGACATTATCACGGACACCTGTCGGGGGTGTACGCGTTGACTTTGCACCCTACATTGGACGTCCTCATCACGGCCGGCCGGGATGCTTCCGCGCGTGTTTGGGACATGCGGACCAAGGCGCAAATACATGTTCTTTCGGGTCACACCGCGACGGTGGCAGATGTGCAATGTCAAGACTCGGATCCGCAAGTGATCACGGGCAGCATGGATTCAACCATCCGGTACGTCGTGTCGCGGCGATCTTGTTGGGCGCGACTTGATTGCCTTGAATGCTAGGCTGTGGGACCTTGCTGCAGGGAAGACGATGGTGACTCTGACACACCACAAGAAGTCCGTTCGGGCGTTGACAATACACCCGACGGAGTACTCGTTCGCTTCCGGTTCAGCAGGTGGCAACAACATCAAGAAGTGGAAGTGCCCAGAAGGGACGTTCGTCTTCAACTTCCCAGGGCACAACGCGATTATCAACACGATGTCCGTGAATGCGGAAGGCGTCATGTTCTCAGGAGGCGAGTAGTCTCTCCGGAGAGGAAGTGCGTATGCTGAGACCCTGTTTTCCAGGCGACAATGGCTCACTCACGTTCTGGGACTACAACACTGGGACGCCATTCCAGCACACGGACGACATCCCGCAGCCAGGGTCACTTGAAGCGGAAGCCGGCGTTTTCTGCTCGACATTCGACATGACAGGGACCCGCCTGATCACTGGCGGTGCCGACAAGACCATCAAGGTGCGCCTTTCCACTTTAGTCCTTACACGCTCGCTCACCCCACACAAGGTTTACGCCGAGCAGTCATCGTGATCGGCCTTCACTGCATGTGGATTTTGTATAGCAACTGCGCATATCATATATCCATGTCTGCGTTTTCCGTGGGAATATCTACTCGTCCCTGTGTTATTCTTGAGCCTGCTGGCCAAGCTGCGTCTTACATACGTAACCCGTCGCGTTCTTATATACTGGCCTCCCTCGCTTGCTTCCCCTCATCCGTGCCCATCTTGGAAGTGCGCAGCGTAGCCCCAGCATGCAAGCACCAGATAGTCGTCTGCTTCATTACCCCATTGGCCAGCGCCCGTTCGGAGATCTGAAGGTTGGTCGCTCGGTGGAGGTCTATGTCAACGCCTTCGTCATCAGCAGACTGCCTAACAGAAAGTTCTATCACTATGATGGTAAGTGTCCTGATTGCTTATTCCAGATTGACTCGTTGACGTTGTGCCATGTGCTCACAAATGCGCAGTTGGTAAGTTAAAGAAAGTCTACGAGAGCGTGAAGTTGGGAGAATGCGCTATCTAACTAATAACAGTGTTTGTCGACAAAGAAATCAAGGACCCTCACAGAGCGCAAGAAATCATTGAGCGACTGCAGACCAGGGCGTATCCTCAGATTTTCCGACCCCGCGCCGCCTTCGACGGCAGGAAGAATATGTATACGTCGAAGCGGATTGATCAAGGTGGTCTCGTAGAGGTCAGAGAAGACATGGTTACCTCGCCTGTGCACTTTTTGACGAAGTTGTGATCCAGTTCTCTGTTCCTATGTCCGATGCGCCCAACCCCAGTCCGGCAAGCATCATCCGCGTCCAGCTCAAGTGGGTCGCAGACATTCCGCCCATGTGAGTTGCAGTACACTTCTCGTTTGATAGGCGATCTAATCACGGGCATATTTCTTAGCATCGGTAATCTGAACAGTGTCATTGATGCCTATAACCCGAACGACTCGTCTCCGTGGCAGCCCGCGGTGAACTTGTTGCAAGTTCTGCTTCGTCAAGCACCACTTATGTGAGCTGAGATCACAAGACGCTGTCCCCCACTCTGAACATCCCTTAACAGGAGGAGGAGCGCGTATAACCGTATATCGGTGTTCGACCCGTCTAGTCGTAAGCCACTTGGTGGTGGCTTCGAGCTCTGGAGAGGCTTCTTTCAGTGAGCTCTTCAATTTTCTGCATTTGAAAGTAGCTTGACTTGTCACCTTGTCAGTAGCGTGCGGCCAACGATAGAGAAAATGATAGTCAACGTGGACATCTCCACAGCAGTCATGTGCGTGTGTGTGGAAGTTCTTCGCTGAGACTAATCGTGTCTGCGTCCCAGATACCGGGACATCAACGTCATTGAGTGGTGTCTTCAATATCTCGATGTCACAGATATGCGGTATCTACAATCACTCACACCGCAGACCCAGCAATGGCGGATGCTCAAACAAGCACTGCGCAAGGTGCGCGTGATCGCGAAGACACCCACGAGCAGGCACAACAACGGGCGGCCAATCAAAGATCTAATTGAACGGGGAGGTGAGTATGAGTTCGACAAAGATGGGCAAACTACGACTGTCAAGGTGCGTGTCTTCCTCCAGGCGCGGCCCAAGAAGCACAGCTCATCAAAATATATAACTGACTCCAGGAGTACTTCCGGACGCAACATGGGATCCATCTTGAACATCCGGCTCTATTCGGGATCCGCATTGAGGGCAGGCGGGCTGACATTCTGCCGGCGGAAGTCTGCTTCATCGAAGCGGGCCAGATGTACAAGAAACATCTTACTCAAGCCATGACAACGA
The DNA here is from genome assembly GCA_019915015.1 of Auriscalpium vulgare. Lineage (NCBI taxonomy): Eukaryota > Fungi > Basidiomycota > Agaricomycetes > Russulales > Auriscalpiaceae > Auriscalpium > Auriscalpium vulgare. The sequence goes on from JAHBBC010000014.1 coordinate 1,349,595, forward strand.
AGGTCCGGGAATATTCGACCAGGCGCCCTGATGTTCGTTTGAGGGAGATAAGAACTGCTGTCAACGGCCAAGTAAGTTCCTTGTACCACCGGACATCAAATGAACGACTAAATATTGCCCAGTTCCTGAACTACAGTCAATCTGATTTCGTGTCGGGTGTCGACATGACGATTGACCCGCATCCGATGAGAGTGCAAGGCCGAATTCTGACGCCACCCGCCATACAATTTCAGTCAGAGTCTGTTAAAATTGTTAGTGCACGTTCTCCGACGCTTGATGCGTGCTCATCCAGGCGCGCAGCAGGGTGAGCCAGGTGCCTGGAAGATACGACCGCAGAAGTTCTTCAGGTCGCGCAAGAGTAACTGGGCTGTCCTCAATTTCTCTTCCCTGTCTCCGCAAGACGTCTCAAATTTCATCAGCAATCTGAAGACAACGTGCGAGAGCCTTGGTATGTGGCGTTTGGCATCGATCGCCTCCCTTAATATCTTGAATTTAGGCATGCGTAAGTGAAGACCGGTCGTTTAGGGCCAAATCTCAATTTTCGACAGCCGTTGTTTGGTCACAAGGCTCGATCCGAGGTGGCAGTTCTCAAGGCGGAGTCGTCAAGGTGAGTTCCATGTTGGATGACCTGTATCTGTAACTGACGGACTGTGCAGGCGCTCGAGGAGACGTTCAGACAAACGCCGCAACCTACCTTGATCGTCATAATACTCCCTGATCAGGTACAAACAATTCCCCAGAGGAAGATCATCAAAGTCTGGGGCGATACCGTCAAGAAAGTTGCGACTCAGTGTGTGGTCGGTCGTTGTTCCACTTTCTGGAGACAATTAGTGCTGATGCCTCGCAGATGGAAGGGAAAATCAAGGGAAGTCGAGCAAAGAACTCCTACTGCGTCAATGTCGCCATGAAGTCAGAATACTCTACTTTCCTGTTGGCACCTGAGACTCAACTATATGCTTTGCAGACTCAATGTCAGGCTGGGCGGCATAAACTCTGTCGCCACGAATGCAATCTATCAGAAGCTGAAGGCGGCGCCATGCATGATAGTCGGTATGCGCGACTTGCTTGTGTTACGAGTTTATGGCACATTTCCTGACTTGAATGGATCTAGGAGCCGACGTCGGGCATGCAGGTCCCGGTATATATGGTCGACCTTCCATCACTAGTTTGGTTTCATCGTATGAGAACACCTTCGTAAGGTATGCATCATTCTGCCGAATCCAGCACCCACGACAAGAAATCATCGACAATCTGAAGCCGATGATGGTGGTGAGCCGTTACACTCAATTCTGTCAGTTCATCATCTATGACACTCGTTCAGGAAGCCCTGCATGCATTCTACTACAACAATCCGACATTGCGGCCGGACAATAAAGGGCCGCCTCTGCAGACGATATTCTTCTATCGCGATGGCGTTTCCGAGGGCGAGTACGGCCAGGTCTTTGAGGCTGAAGTAAAGGCAATCGAAGGTCCGTCCTCAGAGCAAGTTGAAGTATATTTACCGAAGAGTCTCGCGCGCCAGATGCTTGGGTGGAGTTTCACGACAGGAACAAGTGGCCAACGCCATTGTTGAAACTAACCTTCATAGTCGTCGGGAAAAGGCGCGTATATCTGTTTGCAGAGCACTGCGTGGTGTACGGCTGACATCATGGTCGTAGGCATCACATTCGCTTCTTCCCCGATTCCAATGTCAAGGACAAGTACGTACCAGCTCGATAGTCTTCCGAACTGCTTCGACTCTTATGAAAACAACAGTGTCTGCGACAGAAGCGGCAACGTGCATGCAGGCTTCGTTGTTGACACAGTTATCGCAAACCCGACGGTGCTTGACTTCTACCTGCAGAGCCATAGCGGACTGTTGGGGAGTATGCCCATCAATTCTGTGCCTCATATTGTATTACTCGCTAACTATTCATGTGACAACTGCCAGCCAGTCGACCCGGCCACTACATTGTTCTCAAGAAAGCAGACCGCGTCACCATCGATGAGTTAGTGATGAATATTCTTCTCGACCAGCATGCTTATTTTGTGCGTACGTGATAGCTTACAGGAACTGTCTTTCTACCTTTGTCATGCCTACGCTCGCGCTGCGCGCTCTGTGTCTATCCCGGCCCCAGTATACTGTATGCATTTCTCTGGGTTGTCTCTATCCTTTACCCACTACTTCAAACAGATGCAGACGTAGGGATCATATACCATCCTGAGACATAGAGCTGACGACTCATTTCAGCTTGTATGCGAGCGCGCGAACTACTACTTCAGCGAAGAACTGCTCGCGTCCGAGATGTCGAGCATGGGTGACAGGACCCAGCCATTTGATCTTGAGAAATGGGAAAAGGGATTCCGTCCTCCTGGCCCAGAAAGCATGTACTTCGTATGACTATGAGGGCTACGTTACGGGGCACCTGGTTCCAACTCCCGTACAAATATTCGGTGTCCGTATCCCTCCAACCAAACAACAGAGCGCGATAGGCATATATGTACCTATAACCGAACCCTCTAACCTACACCGAAGTCTCTATCTCTTAAGATTTCGTCTTGTCGTTCCATCTAAGGTGACTTAGTGCAGTCTCACTGGGCAATGATAGAACATGGACGCACATATCTAAGAAGAGTTTCCACAGGATGGAGAACATCAGTCCCTGCGCACCATTCGCGATGATGCGCGTCTTCAGCCCACGTCCAAGCAAGCCACGGATGCCATCAGCCGCTACAACCGCCCGCGCCGCATCCAAGTATCCGATACGCGTTGCATTCACTTGACGGTATGTCTTCACGACGCGGAGGGAGTTTGATACGCTGTCAGACACAACAGACGCGGCAAAGCCAATGAAGGCTTGCCGCAGGAGCTTCTCGCCGAGATTTGTCGGGTCCGGGAGTCTCTCCCCTAACCAGTTGTAGGTGCTGAACCACTGGCACATCTAAATTAGAGACGAACGGAAGGAGGACTGTCGGAAGAACGCACTGGGTAATGTCCGACGAACGTTGCGGCTGCTGTAGCCCACGCACCGTACCAAAGAGAACCAATGCCGTGCGCTTTAATCCTATTGCGCAGGATTGCCCACCCTGGTTTTCCCTGCGTCTGCAGAGTAGTCTTCAACGTGTCCACAGGTGTGAGCACCATGCGGAAAAGAGCCGCGGCGATGGACGCAAAGACCGTTTTCACAGCTGATGGAAGCTTCTTCATGACTGAGTTTGACTGTAGAAGGGCAAGAATGCCGACGTTTGCTGCGGTGTCCCCGAAGCGTGAGACGGGGCCCTGTATGAGTGCGGCGCCGAGGCCTTGGTAGTATCGTGATAAGCCACCATCGCGGTAGAGGGTACCAATGGCTTGAGTCGTAGAGGTGCCGTATCGGTATTGGTAGTTCATGACGGTACGGAGCGGCTACGGCACGAGAGTCAGGACACAAAATCAAAGACAGGAAGCCAGAAAAGAAAATTGTGTCGTCCTTGACGACCAGCATTCCCCTGAGCTCAGTGGGCTGAGATGGATAAGGATAGAGTCTGAGGTCTCTCGATAGAGAGCCTACAGATCGCTTATACATAGCAAGTAAGAAAGTGTGCCGCTGGCCAACAAAGAGATTCCGGAAACAGTCCACTTTTAGGAGCAGTGATCTCTTGTATCAGGTAAAGCTTGGGAGAGAGATGATCCCAGAACGTCGTGGAAAACGCACCATAAGAGTCAGCACTTGCAAGACCATGGCTATTGCAAACGTCTTGATCAATCATAACGCAAAGCAAAAAGTACGGTTTCACTCACCAGCCGCACCAGTCAATCCTCCTCCGAGCGCACTCTTGAAGGACTTCTTCCAATCAAACTGGACACGGTCCTCAGCACGCGCGCTCGACGATCTCCACAGGCGGCCGACTCACAGTGACATCGTCCGCATCGATGAAGGCCTTGATGAACAGGGCAAGCAGAAAGCTTGTCCCTGACGCTAGAACAATGTACCACACCACCAGCCAGATGCTGGTTTTCTGCTTGGGAGTGGCCTCCGACACCTCCAACGCGTCCGCCTCTGCTTCGGTAGCTGTCACAGTCGCTGGGTCAACGTATTTGACTGCATCGTCCGAGGACAAGAGCGGCTGCCTCTCGGGGTCACTGCCTGCCGCTTGCTCTGCTGTCGTCGACATGTTGGCCCTTGGGGGATGAGAGAAAGCGCAACCGATTCACGCGACATCGTGGGCTGGGATTTCGCGATTCGGACCATTCGGCATCTCGCTGCCGCACGTGTCGGACCACGTCACATGGACTGTCGACTCCGTGAGTGAATCTTTACATCTGCTTGCTTGAAGGTTGTTACCCGCGGTGGTGGTTGGTGTATATCCTATAGCATCGACGTTCGAATGGTGGCTGGTCGACACGCAGAGACCGGCCCGCACGCAGAGCTCGACGCAGGTTGTCGGCCGTGCACCCGGATCCCCGCCCCTACATACTTTCGTCCGATGGTACGCGATTTCCGTGAGTACGATCGTAATATAACGTGTGGGCTGTCAATTGAGTGCGCAGACCGACGGGGAGGATGCGGCACGGAACATCAGGGCGGCCCCGCCGAGTACTTGCGAGGACGAAGGGGATGTAACGTATGGGTTAGGGAGGCAAGTTGGGCAAGCACCCTGCGAATGGTGCGTTGGAGCGATGCTCAAAGCATTTTCGCCTTTCACGGTCGATGTTGACTCATTCGACAACGAGGGGATGGTATTGGGATCTGCCTCCGCTCACACCTGTGTAAGTTGAAGGCTGGTCCACGAATCCCGGACGCTACATGTCCGGAACGAGGAGCGCAACCTACGGGTGCGGTGAGAGTGCGATTGTTACTACGCTCCGGAGACTTACTATGATCGGTCATGGAGGGTTGATCCATCCCAGCGTTCAGGTCGTGTGCACCCTGTTTGCTACGGCGGCCGACCAGCTGCTGATCCTTCTGGGTCGCATTGGTCAATTACGCGTCACTATATAGCTATGGCCACCCACACCCAAGCGTTAGTCAAAACCGACAATATGCTCTACAAGGAATCACGTACGGTAATGATTACGAGTAATGATTACGATGGTTGATGCGATGGAGAGTGCGAATGGCACAACTGGCACGGCGTTTTGTCTTCCAAGTCTGGGCGTCTGTGTCACAGCGCCGCATGCGATATGGTGTAGACGGTATATAACAGTATGCCCTCGCCGCCGATGACCCCTCCGACTCATGCGTTGCAATCAGCCCCTTGGTATAATATCAATGAAGCAATTGAAGCAAGAGGGAACGCACTGATGCCAGTGTAGATCCCCGTGGTCCTGATTTGCAGCGAATACTATCGTTGCCCCAGAGTTGAACCGGGCCCCAGAGGTGAACCACTCGAATTGCTCTCGTCCTAGGCCATCACTGCCCTTGAAAATATTTACACGATATTCTGGCTATGTATTCTACACACTGTAATATTTTGAGTGCTGTATGTCACCGAAAATGTGCTGTGTGGAGGATATATATCACAGTGAAAGCGAGGTCATATGGCCGAGACCTAAAAGTTTGAGATAGTTTATATTTACATAAAATTGGCAAGGAGTCCGAAATGAAGATCTAAGAATGTTGGAAATTTCTCCGGAAGGGAATGGGCAAGGCAATGTAGAGTAATAAGAGTTCGAGCTCACGGACGTGATTCTGCGTGACAGTGGGCAGCGAGATCGTCGTGTGACATCTGTGACTTCTGCGCTCGGAGAATATGGTTCAACTCTGGGGCCCCCCTCATTTCGAGGTCTCCTCAGCGGCAACGTTCCGACAGTATTCGTAGCACACATTTAAATCTGAAAAAATGCGAAATGTGTAGGCAAGATAGATCCCAATCGAACTGTCGAGTTTTCGTGGGGAAATGTCATGTGCTGAGAGAGCTACGAGGCAATATGTGAAAACTGGTTCAACTCTGGGGCAACGATAGTAGTCCTTTTCAAAAAACCACGACGCAGTCGGCGGGTATGCGTTCGTGTCCACCCACGCCAAGTAGGTGAATCTACAAGAATGTCAGCGGTGAGACACAGGAGCGAATCAAGTCAAGCATTCACGCAGCACGACACTCACATCACGGCGAAAATGACACCAAGCAGCCATTCGAGCACAGTAGGAACCGTGGACTCGCCGAGGAACGCGGCAATCGCTTTTAGAGTGCCTACGCCGATGATGAAAACGAGAGTGAGGATGCGGTAGCCTGTTGACTTGATATACGAACGCCTGGAATTGGAGTGTTCGAGGTCGTGTGCCAGCATCAAGGCAGAGAAATAGCAGAAAGCTTGACTGCTCTGCATTAGTCTAGGACCGAGTGCAAGGTGTGCGACGCTGAGGCTCTGAGTCCGACAGATTCCTGATACACGGAAGGAAATCTGGCACTGGCGGAAAGCAGTCAGCTCAGCGAGAGATCAGAGGAACCTGGCCAACGGTACGACCCATGCGAACAACGTCGTGTGAAAGGGCTGGAAGGCGGTGGCGGTGATGCAGCCATACGTTGTGTCAAATCTCGAGGCCTCATATGCACAGGTGATGCACGCCGGTGGCGGGACTGGCAGGGTGACCACGCATACAATCAGACTTCCTGATAGCTCACACACTTCGTGAGCAAGGCCAAAAAGTCACTGTGACTCTGCGACTCACCTGATGGTCGACGTCTCCCCCGGACACACAAATTTACAGGGTATCATCAAACCAAGTATGCATTCACACTCGGCCGATCATCCTTCGTGAAAGACGTCTCTTATAAACCGTGACCTCCGTGTGTCGTCGAAGGGGAAGAGAGATAAGAATGAGAGCGTGAGAGGTAATGCAGAATGGGGTAACGTGGATAACAGGAGGAGAAACAGACATTGCAATGAGGTAGACGGCGAGGGAGCGAATGGACGGCGAATATAAGGGGCTAGTAAAATTTTGGATATACTGCATGGAGAGGAGATGAAAAACGCGGCGAGCTACGCCCAGCACCTTTACTCCTCCTCGACGGGAACCTCCTCCTCGTACTCGCCCTCCTCCTCAGCACTATCAAAAAGGTCATTAAGGATCGGAGGTTGACACGTAGAAGATACTTACGTCGCATCCTGGTATTGCTGGTACTCGGCAACCAAATCCTGCATGTTCGACTCGGCCTCCGTGAACTAGACAGTTGACACCAATGAGTACATACTCCAGGGCAGACATCCTGTGAGGGCTTACCTCCATCTCGTCCATGCCCTCCTGGGTGTACCAATGCAAGAACGCCTTCCTCTTGAACATGGCGGTGAACTGATCACTGACGCGGCGGAACAGCTCCTGGATGGCGGTAGAGTTGCCCAGGAAGGTGACGGCCATCTTGAGGCCACGGGGCGCGATGTCGCACTGCGCGGTGAGCACATTGTTGGGGATCCACTCCACGAAGTAAGCAGAGTTCTTGTTCTGCACGTTCTGCATCTGCTCCTCGACCTCCTTCATCGATACTTTGCCGCGGAAGACAGCAGCGACGGTGAGATAACGACCGTGCCGGGGGTCAGACGCAGCCATCATGTTCTTGGCGTCGAACATTTGCTGCGTCAGCTCGGGGACGGTGACGGCGCGGTACTGCTGGCTGCCCCGGGCAGTAAGAGGAGCGAAGCCGGTCAGGAAGAAGTGCAGACGAGGGAAGGGCACTAAACAAATCCATGAGAAGAAGCTCAATGAAAATTATGTAGACGTACCCATGTTGACGGCAAGCTTGCGGAGATCGGAGTTCAGCTGGCCGGGGAAGCGCAAGCAAGTCGTGATGCCAGACATGACGATGGACACGAGATGGTTGAGGTCGCCATAGGTAGGCGTCGCCAGTTTGAGAGTGCGGAAGTGGATGTCGTAAAGCGCCTCGTTATCAATACAGAAAGTCTCATCCGAGTTCTCGACGAGCTGGTGAACTGAAAGCGTCGCATTGTAAGGCTATATAAGAATCATGAGCAGCGAAGTATGACACGGGTGTGACTGAGACTCACCTCAACGACAGTGTCGGAGACCTTCGGACTAGGCACAACAGAGTATGTGCACATCATCCTGTCGGGATACTCCTCCCGAATTTTTGAGATCAGGAGTGTGCCCATGCCGGCACCAGTGCCGCCACCCAGGGAGTGAGTGATCTGGAAGCCTATGAGAAAGGAGTAAGCTCGTGTCAGACAGACACCACGTGCGTAACGCGCTGGTGCGCGGTCACGCCGGTCGCGTTGAAAGAAAATCACTCACCCTGCAGCGCATCGGTACCCTCGGCCTCCTTACGAACGACATCAAGAACAGAGTCGACGAGCTCAGCTCCCTCCGTGTAATCTGTGTGAAGACGTCAGTCATCGGCAAGACACGGTATCATGACGACAAAAAAGGGGGAAGGTAACAACGAAGAGTAAGATTCCATGCTGGAAGCCGCAATAGAGGCCGCGAATTGAAAGGTAGCAGAGATTTACTCACGTCCTTTCGCCCAGTTGTTACCTGCGCCACTCTGGCCGAACACGAAATTGTCCGGGCGGAAAAGCCCACCAAGAGGCCCCGAGCGAACAGCATCCATGGTTCCCGGCTCGAGGTCGATAAGGACGGCGCGAGGGACGTACTTGTCGGCGCCGATCTCATTGTAGTACACGGAGATGCGCTCGAGTTGGAGGTCGTTGTTGCCCTTGTACTGGCCGTCGGACTCGATGCCGTGCTCGTCAGAGACGACCTCCCAGAACTTGACACCTGGGACACAAATGGTGATAAGAAAACAACGAGTGGGCACACGTGTCGTCAAGCGGGCGCACCGATCTGGTTACCGCACTATGAAAGGGAGAAGATATCGCGATCAGGGATGGGAAGGAGGAGCTGACACGACGGGACATACCTGGCCGGTCTGGAGGTGGACGATTTCACGCATTCTGTGGGACGTGTCAGCGCGCGGTGTTATGAATGGTACGACAAAGGAAACGCGACATGAAACGCGACCCAGAGCGGCGAGAGCGTTGCACGCCGCGCGCAAGCAGAAAAGAGAGGATATACACGGCGACTCACATGAGGAGCTAAGAGGTCGAGGGTATTGGACGGGAGAGGCAGGTGTGGAGGAGAGAGTCGTCAAAAACGAGGCGGAACGTTCGGTTTGGGGTGAGCCCCAGACTTTAAAGCGGAGCCGGAATAGCGTGGCTGGTGGCGCACGCGTGCCCAACGCGAGGCCTATGATGTTGCCGACGCCGCGACGCGTTCCCCGACTGCACACTTACGTTCGACCCATGCCTGCCATCACACAGCCAGAAGTTGACGTCCTCTTCTTGCGGCTTCAGCGTCGTCTCGTTGAGTCGGGCGATTGGGACCGGTGAGTAGACCTGTCGAAACGCGCTTCTCACTCGTCCAATTCGCGTTCAGAATTTGTCTCCTGCTCAAATACAAGCTCAATGATGCAGGCTGGCTAGGCGTCGTCCAGGGTCAAAGTAAAGGTCCGCTTTGCTGTGGGCTCGGTCTTTGGACTTCTTTGCTAACATGTCGTAAAGAGCATGCTCGGAGGATGGAATCCATGACTTTTCGTACCATCATGGCTACTCTGGAGGGTTCTCCTGGTGAGCGATCAATGCCTCTCTTCGTAAACGGCGGGTTTTGAAAGAACATTAGCCTCCGTTCCGGAGAATGTGCGTCAAGAAGTGACTACGATCATCCGACAGGCCTTGGAGAGACAACTCGAGTGAAACTTTGGCCTTGGCCCCTGCCAGACCAGACCGGCCACGCTTCGAGCTATCGGTCATCATTCACCTACGCCTGACAGTCCAGTCCCTCTACAAGCTCCTGGTTACCCATGCCCCTCTGGATTAAGACACCCGCTCGTCGACAAGCTCCTCACCAGATGCTTGTTCTGCGTCTGTAGAACACAACCTGGGCATCGCAGTCTATAACCATGTCCACTCCCCTCTACCTCTCCCTCACTTGTGTACCGCTCTGGGACATTATCACGAAGGCTGAGCCGACTGCAGAGAGGTGGGTAGCTCACGCTGATAACCCTGATCATTAACCTCATGTACGACCTGCAGGAGATAGCGATGCGGCCTCGACGCCAGTTGCCCTTTGCCCGCTCCCTGCCCGTTACCTAGAATTAAACCCATGGGTGTTACAATCACAAACGCACGATAGCTTGGCGAATTGAGCAGTTGCTCCTACCTTCATGACGGTTTGGTACGAGGCTACGATAGGCGCTGCGACGTTCGACCCGCAAATACATCCTCTTGCATTCGCCATTGAGGTCGTCGCTGTCGACAACAACTGATGAAGCCACGCGGATGTGCCGCGCAGGCCTCGAAGCGAGTACTCAGTACTCGCTGGACTGCGCACTCTGGTTGCACCCATACGCAAGTCTACGTAGAGTTGTTCTCCCGGTTAGCTCAGCAACAAAGTACTCTCGAGAAATTTATTTGCATTCTGGACTCCGTATGAAAGGGTGCGAGATGATACCCACCGTCTCAGTGTGTGGGACGCCATAAGTCCGCTGTACTGTGACACGCGACGGCTTGAAGCGACGAAGAGAACAGACGCAGAAGGTCGGACTGGCACGTTTATTGCAGGATCGGCAAGTCTAGCTGTAGCACCGAGTCTACTTTATTTTGAGCCAATCGCAGCTTGGAGCGCCTCATAGACGTCCGCCTCGATGCGCGCTTCGGCCTTGTCCTCTTCAGACCCGTTCCCGGCAAGCACCTTCTGCGCCTCCGACAAATTTGCGCGGATGGCCTACACGTCGATTCCAGGTCAAATTTGCGCGTCGATAGAAATCGTATATATGCGCACCTCAGTGGAGAAGGCTTCCAGCTCAGCAGCCTCGACGGCGTTGATAGTAAGCTTGTTGTTCGGGTGAACAGTCGCAAAGCCTCCGGACACTGTACGAGCACCAGACGGCTCAGTAAGATCGTATATGATGGCGAGAGCATGGTGAACACACCGAACCACTTCTTCGACGAGCCAGCAGACTCGATGACCTCTACGATGCCGGGACGCAATGCCTCGATTGAGGGAACGTGATTCGCGAGAATGCCCATGTCACCAGTCGCAGCGGACACATTGACCTGCACAACGTCCGTTGACGTGAAGATAGACTGTGCTCGGCGTTAGCAGCGGACACGGCAAAATGGCAGACGGGTGGTCGCGTACTTGGTGAGGCAGAACGAGTGAGAGCTTAATCTTATCTGTGACTTCAGCGTATCCGCGACGGCCGAGAGCGACGGTGCGGGGCGCCCTGCGCGCGGCAGAGGAAACGAGGCGGAGAGCAGACATTGTGCAGAGGTGGTGGACGTCGTGATCTGGCCGCCCGCCAACAGCGACGACAACCCGGGCATTGCCGGGGGACCTCGGGATACTTGCCGCGAGACCCCGGACATCAGTGAACAAGAAGTGCGAATCTATAGTAGTACTACTACAGGCCTCGTGTGTTCACAGGCATGGTAGCATAGTTCGATGAGTGTGTATGAGTATTTATCTGGCTGGCAGATGACTGGAGAGGGCGGCAGGAGGGTTGCAAACTTCATTCTGACTTTTCGTGACTTTTCGCCGCGCTCTGTATTTACGGGACTTTCCGGGCACCTCTACGCGCGTCGCCCAAACATTTCCGAAAGAGCTGTACATGAAAACGCTGTCTAGCATGACGAGACGTTTTGGACGTTACTTGTACAGATTGCTCGAAGACTTCTACTTATACGTCGAGTTTGAGCAGGACGACCCAAATTCTCAACGGCGCGCGGTAATCTTCGCATTCCCTTAGGCTAACATTTCAACCATACATGATAAAGGCCAGTTACGTTGACGAACAAAGGAAATCAGAGGGCCAACATCAGCGCGATACCCGCAGACAGACACAACCCTACAGCCGACGCCGACACCGCAGCGCCAGCGTTCGGGACTGACGAGCCCGACGCCGCGGGTGATGCCACCGGGTTCAACTCTGTATCCGTCGGCGCGGATGGCGACACTGTGAGCGATGAGGGCGCGGCGGACGTGACGAACCCTGAAGATGACGGCGGCGCGCTGGATGCGGGCACCGATAGGGAAGGTGACGGCGTCGGTACGCTTGCGGGCGAGGAGGGGAGAGAGGAAGCAGCGGACGTAGGCGCAGGCGCAGGCTGGCCGCCCTGCACTATGAACGGCGCTGCGGACTCGGTGAAGATGTATGGCGTGGTGAAGTAGCCCACGGGGGCGGTGCACGCCGCGACGCCGTTATGGAGCCCACACTCGATGTCGAAGCTGAGCGAGAGATCCGTGTTCGCGTATGAGACGTGTGCGTCGTTTGGGCCCTCTACGAGGGTAGCTGGGGGTAAGGTCAGCAACAGTTAAGATGGAGAAATTTGTGATGGAAATGTTTACCGGTTCCGTAGAACGCAGCCTCTTGCCAGGTACCCGTCAGTGCGCCTGGGGCGATCGCCCAGGTCGTCCGCCCGGCCGCGTCGACGCCAAGGTTCACAGCGCTCAACGGCTGCTCATCAAAGCCAGGGATGAACAGAGATGTGTCTGCCTGAACACCTGAATTGACCGAAGAACACTTGGTTAGTAGTGTTTGGAGACAGAGGAACAACAGCTCACTTGTCAGGATTGCAAGAAATGCAAGTGCGACCGAGAAGGAGAGCATGATTTATGGGTAGGGAGCGTGGAGCTGGGAGCGTGGTGCAAGGATAACCCTAGAGAAAAGCGAAAGCGAAACGAGGCAAGCTGCAACTGGTTGAAGGAAAATCGTGTTCGTGTGTACATATCATGTTTCGCGGTACCGCGAGCTTGTGCCTGGTTACATGCCCCATATACCTCTTGCCCTTGAATCACATCTGTGAGGAAGGCCGACGACGGAGACTAGTCCTGTGGGCGATGATTCATGGTTTTCCGGGCGTCGGGAGAGCATGAGTGTAGAGGGCAAGCAGCAAGCTGCTAAGCAAACCCCCGGGCCGCTCGGTGACGACTACTGATCTGACACCATCGAAATCTCTTCCAACCGTTCTTTGCAGCGCAGCGAGCGCGTACCAAGCTAGCTGGGCAAGTGAGCGCTTGGCGGTCAGCTGCCAGCTTCGCGCTCCAGCCACCCTATCACGAGCTGTCGGTCTAGGGCACCTTGCCGCTGTCGTACTGGTTATCCTTGAATCGTACACCGATACTATACTATAGGTTGAAGGTAGGCCGCGCGGCACCCCGACTGGCGCGCGCCCGCCATCATCATGATGAATCCCGACATGGACTCGGACGCGGACGCCTTCACCCCGCCTACCCCAATCCAGATTTCTTCCTATCACACGCACGGCTTCCTCATCCTCCCCACGACTACCAGCGCCCTCGTACCGCCGGCCCTCTTTCCTGCTCTCCTCTCCGCGTGCGAGGCGGTCACTGCGCGCACGCGGGCCGGAGCATGGCCACACCGGCGCGTCGTGGGCAAACAATTCCCGCCGTACGGTAGCGCGCATTCGGACTCTTGGGGCGTGCAACATGTCATGCATCCCGACCTCGGTGAGCGTGCGTTTGCGGAATACTACGCGGGATATCGGGTGCGGCGCGTGGCGTGTGCGCTGCTTGGGTGCGAGGAGGCGTGCTTGCAGATGGGTGAGTCTCAGTGGTGCGGTGGATGCGAATCGGGGCTGATTGGTGGGTGGGTGGTGTAGAGCTTTTTAATTTGCTGATCAACCCCACGGAGAACGAGTTTTCTTTGAGATGGCATAGAGACGATGTGCAAGGCGAAGCGACAGAGGATGAGGAGCGCAAGGCGCTCGCTATCCCGCACCACGGAGTACGCCGCTTCCTTCCCCCTCCCCTTCCACTCTCTCGCTTTACTCACGTCGCCAACCAATCCGCAGGTCCAGTGGAACACGTGAGTATACCCTCTCAGATATGATTATGCTCTTACCGTAAATTCCTACGCTCAGCGCGCTCTACGAAGACGCGTCGCTGTATGTCGTCCCTGGTTCGCACAAAATCCCGCGCACACCCACACAACGGGTGCTGTCGACCGGGGCCGATGCACCTGCGAACCCGTTCGACATGCCCGGCGCCATCTGTGTCGTCCTCCACCGTGCGTACCCGCCCGCCCTCGCCCCTCGCACAACCGCTGACTGGCGTGCAGCTGGCGACACGGTCTTCTACAACAACAACATCGTGCACTGTGCGACGTATAGCCCGGCGGCGCAGCGAGCGACGTTACATGCGTCGATTGGGGATACTCGTGGCGGGACGGCGCGGGCGCGGAATATCTTGCAGCACGGGCTGACGTGGATGCGAGAGGACAAATTCAAGGAGACATTGAGCGCGGATGGGCAGGCGATGTTGGCGCGGCTGGAAGATATGCAGCGTGCGGTGGGGGAGCAAGGGAGCCTGGGATATTCGCTGGACGGATGAGGGTACCTGCACGGCAGGCAGAGTATGTGGATCAAAATCAGGAATTAGGCAGTTACACGGAATAAGGATAAGTTTACACGAGTCAGAAGACTGCAGAGCCAAAAGAAAAGAGAGAGAAAGGTACACCAGAACCAGATTGAAAGCAACGCGACTCGAGAGTCGTTTGTACACATAAGGACCAGAAAAGCTCAGGTGGATACCTGAACAGCCTGAGCCGCTGCGGGCTCCTCTACAATGTCTGCAACTAGTGGCGTCAGCACGCCACGCGAGGTATTGCGTACACGGCACGTACCTGCCTCGCCATCCGCGTCCGCAAGTACCTCGTCAATCACATCGCTCACTGCATCTGCATCTGCGTCTGCGTCTGCATCTGCATCTGCGTCAGCGTCAGCGTCTGCGTCTGCGTCCGCATCGCCATCCGCATCGACATCGACCTCCGGCTCCGCGTCAGCGTCCACATCTGCGTCCACGCCGTTCTCCACGTCGACCTCCGCCTCCACTTCCGCCTCCTCAGCATCCGCGTCTTTCGCCGCACCGTTCACCTTTGTCTTCGCCTTCGCGCTCTTCGAGCCGCGCACACGCTTATTCGTGGACAGAGTCACGCTCTCCATGGTGCGCGCCTTGCGACCGCCGCGCTTTGCCGGCAACGCTTTCTCCTTCTCCTTTTCTGCGGCTGCCGCGCGACCACGCTTGGGGCGACCGGACGGCGCGTCCTCTTCGCCTCCTCGCGTGCGCTTGCTCGTGCGGCGGGCGGATGGTACCTCCGGCGCGTTGTCCTTCGGACCCTTCTCTGGTTTCTCGGCAGTCTTCTCCTGCTCTGCAAGCGCGGCGAGATGCTGCAGCGCCTCGTCGACTGTAGGGCGCCACAGAGAAAACGGCAAACACGTAAATAAGTGCATAGGGAGGGGGGCGGTGTACTCACGACCGGCGGTCTCGAGCCTGGCCAGGAAATCGACCATGTCCTCGCGCTTGCGCTTGCCGGGCTGGGCGCCCAGGTCGCGGCAGATCATGCGCAGAGTGTCTGCCCTGAGCTGGTCCCAGGGGATTTTTGAGGACATTTTCGGGGGCAGCGGTGGGAAAGAGAGGCGCGCGGGGTTGGGTTGGACTTGGAATGCTGCCAGTAGAGATCCTCCGTTGCCGTGAGCCGTAGTGTTGCGGGAAAAACCTCTGGCCAGTATCCCCCCGGTAAGGTACCGGTGGCGCTCCTAGCCGGGGAGGTATCAAACCGGTACCGTACCAGGGAAATAGTCACGTGATGTTTAGTTCCCACGCAGTAGCAGCTCGATTTTCGCGTACACACGAGGATTTGGAATGGTTTCAATGCATCAGATGAAGATTTAGCAGTGTATGTATCCATAGCCAAATTGCCAGAGCTTAGCCGTAGGTGCCCCGACCTGTACGAATTCGCTGCTGCCTGCTACACAAGTGTCATGATTTGTCAGCAGACGCGGCTTTTGCAAGGCTGCCGCAGCACTCGAGCGTACATTGTAACAACGCGTACAATACATACTGAAACCTCGGGAGGCTTATTGAAACAAGGCATCTGTGCTGAAATCATTGTCCTCTTCATCAGAATCTGGTATGCTCTCGTCCCTAGCCTGACCTGCACTGACTCCGACAGCAGGGTTCCGACGTGCAGGAAGCTGAGCTTCCTCCGCGAGGACATCAGATAAAATTGCAGACCTCAGGTTGATGTGAGGCATCTTGATGAAAGCATTGGCAGGTTCGTACGGTTCTGCCAGGTCTTCACCTTGAACGTCATTGTCGTCATTGTCGTCTTCTTCGTCCGACATCGGTGCGGGTGCGTTTTCTGAAGAGGGGAATACCTTCTTTTCGATGTTGTAGAACTTGACCGAAGGGAATTGATTAGTGTGCGCGCGCACCTGCTCGAATGGTTGGAACACTGTGTACTTCAATAAAGAACGGAGGTTGCTTACCTTGCTCTTAGACATGTGGTACTGTCGGACTTGAGTCATTGCAGACATGTTATGCACGGATAGCCGATTCCTATGCTTTGGAGTAAGCCATGTGAATGTAGAGCCAGTCCGTTCATCGGGCATGGAGTTGACTCGGACGGAATACAGTTTGATAGCGAGATGCTATTCATGACAGCATCAGTCGGCAGCGCTCGGTGAATCATACGGACACGAACACGTACCGGAAGGATGTGCACATTATCAGAGCCAACACGGCCTTCCACCACTTAAGGACCGCCTGCGGAACCGTATCGTCGAGCGGATGATCGAATGGGAACTGGTGTCGAGCATAGGCTAGAGTTTCCTGTGAAGTTGGGCTGTAAATGATTTCCCTTTTTTTGCCCACTTCAAGAATGCCTTCTTATGGCCATGAACGATCTCTTTCTCTCCGATGTTGGCTAAGAAGCGGACAACGGACTCGAAAATTGATGGATGCCGAACACCAATGAGTGTCACCTTCTCGCCTTCCGGTAGCCACAGGTCCGACGTGATAAGATCTGATTGATGCACACATAAGACAGCGACGAGATGCAAGCAAAAGAATGGCTCTAACCAGGGTTCAGATATGCTGCAGCAAGGTATGCATTATTAGCTATGTTGCCATCCAGAAAGAGTTGGCGATGTCGCGCATTGAGGATGCCGCGGATGGCGTTCGCGACCTCAGCGTCAAAATACAGCCTAGGATTTTGAAAGGCGTCCTCTGTTGCACGAATAACAGCATGCCAGAATATATAGACGTCGGCAGCAGTCGCCTCCAGAGCCTCCAGGCAGGCTAATGCCTTTGTTGCAGGCAAAGTGGCCGCGATGAACTGGGAGAGACCAGACTCGAACTTGAATGTCTGGTGATCATCCGGTGCAGGCTGAAAATACTCAGCAATTTCCTGCGAATGTTGTCAGCAAGTCATTTCGTCTAGTCGATCCATCAATTGTACCTCATAAAGTCCGTTAGGCGATTCACGGATGACTTTCTTGATCGCAGCTGAGGACCGATGGACAGAGCGAGCAGAGAGCGGGATTGTTGCGAATCTCGTCTTTCCGATAGCCTCCAGGCCGCGTCCTGTCTTTAGTTTTTCACGAGCTTTCTTGAGGGCTGCATGTCCAGCGTGCGAGGTATGAAATAATGTTATTGTCTGCCGCACCACACGGATGATCTGGTTGCGGATTAGATCTGATTAATGCTGGTAGTGTGGACGTTTGCGCACCGGTTTGAAAACATCAATGAGATTAATCTCAAGGATTGTGCGATTCAAGTGATGGCAAACATCCGCAAGATTGAGCGCAGTGGGCATGAGGGCCAGAATTGCAATGGAACGCGAGGCTCGCGTGTTACCCGTGCTATCACATGTCAGGCCGGAAAACCTGGACGGACCGATGGCATTGACAATCTGCGCGAAGTTGTTAGAAATTGCTGAAGTAGTTAAGTTCCAATGCCCACGCACCGGACTTGCGACATTCTCAACAATCCAAGGTGCAGTGTGCGACTCGGAAGTTGCCTCCCGTGTGTCCATCAAGTATACTTCACGGTCTGAGGTCGAGACGTGTACAGTCCAGTAGGACTCACGACCTGTCGAAGTTCCGCCGTCATAGGAGAGAGTGAGGTCTTCCTGACCTTGCAGATACTTGAGTTGCTCCCGGCGGACCCACGATGCTTCGTTTACGATGCCTTCATATTCGAGCTTGTCTCTGGTTGAAGGTGCATATGATGGTAAGGCAATCTCAAGCATCTCCTTCCACTCCGGCGCGAGACGATATATGTTGGCAAACCCGCGACGCATATGAGTTTAAGAATGGCAAGGTCGAGCTTTCTGTGACGCTCGAGCTTCCCAAGCGCCTTTGCTTGCCGAAAGAACGCATGTGTCGCGGCGCCTGCATCTTGCTTCTCCCCATCTTGTCCAATTCCATCTTGAGCTCCTAGTTCCTTCGCAACCATCATGGATCCTTTCGAATTGGTGAGCTCCTGGACCTGCGCAGACAGTGCCTTTCAGCTGAATGTATGTGCACTTTCTCCCGCAGCTCTGAGGACAGCTGGGGCAGTCCTTTGCATGACGAACGACTCGGATCAACGCTCGATGTCGGAAAGTATGATGGCAAGGGTTATCAGGACCTCCGACACAGCGCCAGAGCAGCGTAGTTGGATTGTCGCGGCGATAGCAAGCCTCGGTGAGAGCGTCCATCAGAGGATCCGGCGGCCGTCCTCCCCGGCGCGCATCCTTCTTCGGCTGCACCCATTTGACAAGGTCACCAGGGTTAAGCTCAATCTCCATGTCGCTCCCATCTTCTTCCCCCATCTCGTTCACATACGGAGCTGCGCCGTCCGCAACTCCTTCGGCATCTGATTTCTGTTCATCGAGCTGCTGGTCTTGCAGTACCGGTGAACTACTAGGCTGCTTGTGCGTAGCGACTGTGTTTCCGCCCGAACGCTTTGCAACCTGTAAGCAAAGCTTCTGTTACTTACTGCTGTCGCGCGCTGACAACCTCTTTGGGCACTTACAGTTGACGTTCCAGCAATATGCAGATTCAACGGCGCCGGTTTGAAGACCTCGTCCCACTGCTGCTTGCTCCCCGCATTGCCGGAACTCTCCGCCGGTTCCTTTCTTTCGAAGCGGCATTTTTCTTCGTGCGTTTGGCTGGCACGGTGAGTGGCGTGACATTGGTGGCTACACTCAGTCGCCTCTTAACGACGCCTTCTAGACTCAATAACTGCGGCTTCGTGAACGCCGATGTGTGCGCACTTGCCCGTATAAGCATGCCAGGCGCTAGCATATTGGACTTGTATTTGAGACTGTCCTGCACTGTCGGTGAGTCGAGTCCGCAAGTAAGTGAAGCTGAGCGCGCACTGACCATGTCACGTAGGTAACACATTATGTCAGCAAGGTGTCGAATGCGTTGCACGACACAGTCTGTATCCGAGAGGAGATGGATGTCGTCGGGGATGAGATGGTGAGCAAGAGAATTGTGGCTGAGGACAGAGCAGGAGAAGCTGTCGAGCTGTGGGGTGCATGGTAACACGTTGAGTGAAAGCGGCCCAGTCGCTCCGTGTTGTCCTAACCACCATTCTATCATCTCCAACAGCTCGCGGGGCGGCTTCCGTCCAAGAGAATCAGCATAGAAAGCCGTGTGTGGCTCTACGCTGATCGCAACGGACACCCAGTGATTTGTCTCGTGTACGGCTGCTGGCAAGAGCACATCCGCGCCATCGATCCGCACCCCGATCGTCATTCCAACCTCCTTGAGTGATCCATCTTGCAGCTGCGAGCCAGCCAATCGTAGGGGAGTGATGCCGCGCATTGATTGGTAAGATGTTCCGCTAGCATTGAGTCGTGCGCGGTTGCGGTACGTGTCAATGAGCTTGACTGATGCCGCACTCGGCAGTATACATGCCGGCTTGCCTTGTCTTTGCAGACGATGACCTAGCAGCATCCCCAGCTGATCCATATGCTCCGCCGCCAGCCAACGCCGACCACAGTACGATGTAAGCGTCTTTGGATCGACGCCCATCGTCGTTGGGAGGGGTACGTCCCATGGCCAGTCGTCGAGGAGTGCTGACGTGTCTGCAGCAAGGGACTTCACCTCGTCGTTGAGCAAGCCCTCGGTCCAAGTCTTCAACCACGCAGTGGCCAGAGAAAGGCGCGCCTTGGCAGCGAGTATGCGCCGGACCTCGTACCAGTAGGTGAGAACCCACATCGGGGTTTTGAGTGTTTGTTGAGTGACCGACTCTTGAACAGGATAGCCCAGGCAAGCATAGCCTGTCTCTAGGGCGGGGATGACGCGGTTTTGCAGGATTTCCAACACCTCGGTGTGCGGCGGCATCGGCCTAGAGAGCAGGACCATTGCATTTGCGGCCGTTATGAAGCTTTGGCCCTTCGAGAAGAGTGTGCTCTGCTGGAGCAGAGACGGCGCGTTCGCCTCCGGTGGGACAGGGAAATTTTGGATATCGGCATTGCGCAGGGCTGGTGTGGGTAGTAGGACATGTTTAATGTCGTCGGGAATGGGTATTCTTTTGAGGATATCACCCAGAGTTTGAAATGAGTCGATGTCGTGGATGACCTCGTCGTCCGCCATTTGACAGTTTTGAGGGTTGGCAAAATGTGCTAGGCCAGTGTCGAAGGTGAAGATTGCGCCCTCATTTAGTCACTCACTACGGAGTGTAAATGTCGATCACAGCAACGGGTCGATCATACACACGTTGCTGCATACAACACTCTTGCAACTATCCCATGCCGAGGCGGGATGTGTCTAATACCTCCTTAAACATCCGCGTAGCATTGCACAACCACCTTACGACTGCCGGCCATGTCTGCGTGCGAGGCTGCGAGCCTCATGGCTCATGGGCCGGCGCCGGGCGCCGGAGGGGCCGACACACATCACGTGCTGGAGGTATTGTACCGGGTATATTGGGGCCCAGGGCAGGGCAGGTATGGTACCGGTACTATACAGGTACATTACCGGGGAAAAACGTTTTCGGGGAAAAACTCAGGTTTTTCCCGCAACGCTAGTGAGCCGAAGGACCGGGACCCCTGACTCGTGTTGGATCACGTGGATGAGCTGTGGGGTCCTGCTCTAAGCACCGTGACCTTGCTATGTAGGCTTGCTTGTGGCACACCAACTAGACTGCAGCCTCATGACTGAGCGCAACGCTATGTATTCGCTCCCTGCTCGTCTCCCTCCAGAGATCATCTCTCACATCATCTCTTACCTCGACTCGCCGCATGACTTCTATCCACTGCTCACCTCATCCACCCAGTTGTACACCATCGCCCTGCGCACCCTGTACCGCACTATCCGCCAACTTCCGTCTCCCACCGCCATCCTCCTCCTCCGCTCTCTTGATATCTCTCATTCAACGCCGCGACACACCCTGCTCACGTCCCTCACATTAGACCTTCGCTACAGCCGTCCATTACGTGCACTTCCACAACTTGTGCACCGCGTGCTGCTCGTGCTCCCCAAGCTTACTTCATTCTCTCTCGACCTGCTCCCCACCAATGGTGCTCTGCAAGCGATGCTCCCGCACGACGCGCCGTTCCGTCTGCGCACGCTACGTATCTCCGCACAGTGCGTCATTTCCTGCGCTTACCTTCCTCCGCCCGCCCAGACACGCTTTGCAGGATCGACGCGGCGCTGTCCGCCTTTTTGGAGGGGCAGGACGACATCGTCGAGTTGACGCTGCTCGGATGGACGTCTGCGCCGTTTGCGCTCGCGCCCCGCGCGCTCCCGCGCCTACGCTCGTTCCGCACTGAGAGATCCCATATTCTAAGCGAGGTCAGTGTTATTCGCAGCCCTCCATACCGAAGTTGAAGCCGAAAGTTGTTTGACAGGTGATCACCGGCCGCCCCGTTGAATTCGTCTCGCTGTCACTCTCCGCAGATGGCATCTACGAGACCCTCGCGGCGCTCACGCGCTCCACGACCCCATCACGCGCTTCACCGCAGTGGTCGTCGACTCAGCGACCTCCGCGCCAACATCTGTCACACATCTCATCCCGCAAATTGCGACATGCCTCCCCGCCCTCGAGTCCCTGAGCATTATCACAATCGTGCAGAACTACGACATCGTGAGTTCTCGCTCCTTCTCCTGCGCAAGCAAGCTGATGTTCGCTGGGTAGGGGACGATGCACGCGTCGACACCGCTGCTTGCCGACTTCGCACAACTGCGCTACCTGACATTCATGGCGTCCGGCGAGCCGGAGTACGAGCTCGCGGACGAGGCCGATGTCGCGGCGGACTGGGGACGCGCGTGTCCTACGCTCAGGACAATTATTCTGCCCAAAGGTGGTGTGTGGTTTCCAAGGGATGGGCAGTGGACGTCGTCGTGAGTAGGTGACAAGGGTGGCCTATAACAACTACCTATCGTACTACTAGCCTCCGCAACGCATGCCTGGATCAACGGCCACAATGGACATTTCTCGCTCTCCAATCTGCGTATGAACACAGCGTGTCGATTCAATCAGATCATTGATGAATTTTAGACTACAAGTAACGCGTCCGGAATCTCACATTGGACCATGTAACAAAACGATAGCGATGATAGCGATAAACAAAACGACGTTAAACCCACGGCCCTAAATCGTCTCCTGCCTACTGCTTGTTTGCCTGGTCACGCAGTCGCACGAACACCTTCTTCGAAAGGCGATCCTCGCCCTCCTCGACACTCGAGAAAGTGGTTGGCAGCTCCAGCTTCTCGGTACCCATGATCAGCCACACCTTGTACCTCTTCCCTTCCAGCCCCTCCTCTTCGCTACTTGAAAATTGCGGCACCACCTGGCCAAGCTTTGCGCAATGTTCTATCGTTGAATATGTTAGCAAAGTGGCAATGGAGGTCAAGGTCGCGGACGACCGTACCAAGTAACGCTGCCTTATGGGACCTGGTGGGCTTCTCTGGCGGGTTTGGGAGAGCCGGTGACGGGCTCGGCTCATGCATCACAGAAGCGGGCACCACGTTATTCGCACTGCCCGCGTATGTTTTTTCCCTGACAGAAGGGCCTTGCGCGAAGTTCGTACCAGACCCAGTAAGTCCGTCACTCGCGCTGTGGGACCTCTTCGATATCGCCGGAGACGTCGGGTCAGCCTTTCCCTGGCCCCAAGACGACGATGCCTCCGAGCTTGGGTGCCTAGGCGCTGGCCCGACACATGGCCCGCGCTCCCAGCTTTCGGGGCCTTGGTAGCGCCCAGCGCCCGTAGAGTGCTGCGTTGATCTGAGGCGCGCGTGTCCGTCATGAGGGCCTGGTTGCCAGATCCTCGGGGGCTCGGGCGCAGCATAGGCTCCGTATCCTGTGCCATACCTCTGCGTGGGCTGCGCGACAGATCTGCCATCGCGCTGGGGATAGTATGCATCGTCCACGGTCTCCACGCGTGGTGCATAAGCATGACCAGATATAAATGCTGCGTTGTAGGCATCATACGCACGATGCCCTGCGGCTGGTTCATAGGAGGCGTAGTACGCATCTCGCCCAGGCGGGCGTGACGTTGCAACATACGAATCGTGGTTGTAGCCAGGAGCATGCGGCGCATGGTACGTGCCGGGTGGCGGCTCGTACCCGTCCGCACGCCACGGTTCCACCGTAAACGGCGGAGCGGGCGGTGCGTACGGATCGTAGTATACGGCTGGGTCTGCGCTGCGCGGGGCATAGCGCGGGGCAGGCGGCGGGGGATGTGGGTGATGTGGGTGTGGGTACGGAGCTGAAGGAGGTGCACGAGGCAGCGGTCCTGGCATGTAACCGCGCTCGCCTGCCTCAAGAATGGGGGCCACTATAGTGTCCCGGCCGACCTTGTACCCCGCGTGACGCGCGGAGGACGCAAGGTTGGCGGCGTCTGTGGGAGGAGGGTGAAGCGCCGGTGCAGGACTCCGCTTGCTCGTCGACGGTTTAGTTGGGGCGAGGGGCAGCGCTGCAGCAGGCCTCGACGGGAGCCCAACGCCGGGTGGCAGCGAAGGTGTGCGGGGTTCAGACTTGGGGACTGCCGGATCGAGTTTCGGGCGCTTTTTGCTCTCAGAAGGGGCACCGGCATCCTCCATGTCCTCGGCGGCCTTGCGTTTCTTGTTCCTCTCCGCCTTGGATGGCGGAAGCAGGACGGTGTACCCAAACGGCGGTGCCTCGCCGCGGAACTGGAGGTACTCGACGGCACCGTTCGCAAAAGCGTGCAGGACGACGCCAGTCTTGGCGTCGTTCTTGGTGCGGTACTCTGCGGGTACGGACCAGGTGCGCGTCTTCTTGCTCTCCTCCTCGAGTTCTGGACCTAGGTGCAGTGTCATTGTGCAGCCAAATGCTAGGCGATGAGATCAGTAGAGCACTGGGACACATGTCATACCAATCGCATACCGTCCTTGTCCTTCGAGTACTCAAACGCGTCCAAGTGTTTACCAGGGAAGATCTTGGTATACTCCGTGAGTATAAGAGGAAGGATGTTCTCGTGCGCACGTCGCCGGTCCTCGGCCGGGATCTTTAAGTCCAAATTCGCATTTACGCTGCGAATGTAGTTGCCAATGCCTTGCGACATCGCTGCCAGACACACTGCTGCCTTTGCGTCGGCGCGCTTGAGGAACTGGGGGTCGACGAGGAAGGATTTGCATTCGCCGGGGCGCATGACGCGCAAGACGGCGCCGTGTACTTGTAAAAAAAGTCAGCATAGGCTCACGTAAGGAAAGAGTGCACACACGGCCGTATTTATTGTCCGCGAGCCATATGAATTGCAGTGACAGCTTTCCGCCGCGGGCAGACTGCACCAGCTGGTTAAGCCAGGACGGCGCGTTGATCTCCGCTGCTACTGTGGCTTCTATGGGCTCAGGGAGCGGACGCGGAAGAGCATCAAAGAACCCCTGAAGCGTGATGCCAGCGGTTGGGGCGGTGGGCGCAACTGCACCCTCGTTCTCGGATACATAGTCCCGCTCTGCGGGCTGCGTTTGACCATTCCCGTGCTGGATGAAGTCGATTACACCGTCGGCGATGGCATCCTTCGCACAAGCATTCTTCGCCTCCTCAAAGGTGGAGAATGTGGTGTCGACGGAATACACGCGTATAGAGTGCGGTGACAGCTGGATGCGAAGAGCGCATCCAGTTTCTGTGAAAGGACGTTTGTAAACGAACGGTGTATAGAGTTATGGGGCAGGTACGCACGTCCTCCTGGTTTAGTGTCTGCCAGCTGGACCCAATGCGGGCGGACACGGCCGGCACGCCAGTCTACGCAGCACTCTTCTACTTCCCGGATGAAGCGAGTGTCTACGGGGGCAACAGCTTTGATGGTACTGGGGGCGTCAAGAGGAGCCAGTACCAAGCCCTTCTTTGCCTGGACATCAGGCGCACCATGTTTGATGAAGTCCAGAGCCCCCATCTCTACAGCGACAGCAGCCGCTGCCGCTCTAGCGTCGGCTTTGCGGGCGAACTCAGGCTTGGTCGTGTAGGAGCGGATACTGCCGTTTGGACGCGTGATAGTTAGGATGCAATGCTTCTCTGGATAACCCATGAGCTGTAGGACACGGGCGATAGGATGTCGACGTACTTTCTTTGCCGTGTTCCTCCAAAATCTCGTACTTGAGGGGCTCGATGCTTCCAAATTCCTGGGAGCAGACCTGGTGCAGGACAAAGATCGGGGTGTTATGGTGAGTTGCGCGCTTCTCCTCTGTCTTTGCTTCAGTGGAGGAAGCAGCGTGAGCGTCGAGGTAGAAAGGGTTGGTGCCACCAGCAGTGGGGTAGAGGAAAGTATCCGGGATAGGAGGCTCTGCAGAGGGATTGAGCAAAAAAGTCTCGAGACTCATCGTGCCTAAGCGCATGAGGTTTGCTGTCACTGCATCAAAGGAGTACTTCGCGCGTGGTAGCGCAGGCTCCACATGCTGCGAGAACCCAGCTGCCGCCATTGTGAACAGAACACTCGGACGGCAAGTTCAAGCGAGATCTACAGAAGGTCACGATGGGGCTTGACGTGTTGCGGGCGGCGGGGAAGGAAGCGAGGCAGGGCAAGTGAGCACAGCGATGAACAGGCTGACACGACCGCGGGCGATCGTGACAGGGCTGGCTGGCAAAGATCCTCAGTGACTGCGATCGCCCGCAAGGAGTGGGTGCGATGCAATCTCTGCAGGACGGAAGCCAGCGGAGGGTGAGATAGGTGCAAACAGTCGCGAGATGGTGGGTGATCGCAAGACGAGAGCCTGCCACTGCCGCGTCGCCGCCCGTCCCGGCGGCGTGCGTTCATATAGTAGCCGTCGGCATCATCCGCCGCGCTGCACCCGACTCAGTGAGTACAGTCCGTGGTTACTGATAGGATTCGATGTGATTATTGACAGCAATAATCAGAGCAGACGACGACCCCCGACCATCACACAGAGGTCTTTTTCCCCAACAAATCCCCCGACACCTGCCTGCCCAAGGCCTCGACAGCTCGCTGTATGATAGCTGTGACTTTGACCCTGATCCGCCTATTTTCCTCGCCCTCTGCACCTTCGTCACTCCGGACTAAACGGGGGGGTATCCATTTTCCGGACGTGTTCGCCGGTAATGGCGTTTCGCGTTTGAGCGCGCTAAGGACGTGCTCTGGTGGTATAGGGTCGCCGAACGTGACGCTCAGCTTCGTGCCCAAGCGAGGGAAGTATTTATAAGGCCATTTTCGGCCCTCAGGCATCAGATCTTCAAAGCCTGGCGTATCAAGTGTTAATTTGAACGCCTTGAGGCGCGGACTTCGCTCACCGGTGATCCACACGGGTATGACTATTGGAGGACGAGGCGTCTCTATCAGTATCCTGCCTCTGAAACACCAAGGTTGTCAGAACAGAAGACGAAAGGAGCATACAAGGTACGCACACGCCCCACTTGAAGCGAATCAGCCGAGCCACGCCCTTTTCTACTTCATACGTGTCGGGCTGGCAGACCTTCCCTTCGCCAAACAGATGAATCTATTCTAACCATCGTTCATTGATCGCGCAAGGAATCAAAGACATCGTACCCATGAACCGCTACTCAATTTCTCTATTGCAGAGTCCACCGCGGGCTGGTATACTCCCTTCCCCCGGAACGTCTCGAGGACCTGGCCGGTGCGAAAGAAAGCCGAGAACACACTTGCTGGCAGCACGCCGGTCGGTAAAACAGATCAGAGGGATAAAGAAGCGCACACACGGATTTGTGAACATGATATCGGACGCGCCGAGCGACCACCGCGTCAAGTGTGTGCTGAGGTAGGTACGCGCTGGCATCACGCCCCACGTCATTGGGTCGTCGAGCCTGCGGCACAAAATATTGCTCGTAACGCGTCTTCAGCAGATGCGAACATAAGTAACGTACACGGAAACGTGGTTTGACACTGCACGAACAACATCTCAGCGGTCAGCGGGAACGCAGCGTCCGCTGCATTGATCGCGCACCTGTGACAATACCGCGGCCCTTCCCCCTTTCATCGCTCTCCAGCGCCTTCATGAGGTTGGGAAGCCCGTGGACGGACATCGTGCATAGACCAAGGTTAATGAAAGTCTTGCATGTCAACCCGACCGCGGTCGCCGTCACGACGGACAGGATGTTCGGCATGCATGCGATGGTGCTGGTCGTCGAGTTTGTGGATGCAGGGTGGCGCGACAACTATGCGCGAGATATTCCTGAGGCTGAAAGAGTCGGTGCTGAATCCAGGGGCAGTAGGAGAGCGATGAGCTGGCGGACAAGTGGCATGGACGCGTCTACAACGCGTCCGAGTCCGACCAGCTCGGACGAGAGGCGCTCATGCCGGTGGCGCTCCGGATCGGCACGCCTACAAGTGAGTACACCGTGACCACCGGTACGACGCTGCGTATGCAATATACCATGCTAGATCATTGAACTACTACAATTCCGACAGTACTACAATTCCAACACTACTGCATCTTCAGCTGCAGCAACTCTGAGCGCGCCGCAGTGAGCCGGTCCAGCTTCCTCTGGTAGTCCTCCCGCTTCGCGGAGATGTGAGGCTGCTCTTGGACGTAATCCTGGCAGATCGCCATCCCATCCGGACCGGTGATCATCAGGCCCGCAAACAGCGCAGGCACCAGGTTGCGCTCGAGACCGAACGCCAGTTCGTGGTCGATGGCGAGCGCGATCATATCTGTAAACCGTCTATATGCAACTGTGCATGTGCCGTCAGAGAGTTTCGCGGTGTACATGGCAAAGCGTACCTTGGAAGTACGCAGAAACATTGGCCATGATGTGGAGAGCAGGGTCCATCGTGTCCTGCCCGAGCAAGCGAGCTAGCTCGGGAACTTTGGTGCCCGTGATGCCGATTTGCGGCAACGCCGAGATGACCTGTGCCACCGCGATGTCGAAGGGAGAGGGCCGCGCCTGCGCCGGTCTCAAACTTGAAGTGGGCGGATGTGGATCGTAATCTTGAAGCTTAGTCAACAACGCTCCCTCCGACGACCCGGAACGGCAGCCACGGTAGAACGTAAGGAACTTGTCTTTGTACTCGGCATAGTAGTGATCATTCATTGTGAATGGATGTTCTTCGATGTCCATTAGCCAGGTGACCTTTTCCTTTGTCCGAGTCCAGCACTCATGGAGGTGCGCATTGACGACGAGTCTGCAATGATTGTGTGAGATCCGACGCCAATCAGTACAGAGATGTGAAAACTTACAACACCGCCTGCTGAAGTGCACCCCGTCCAACAGATGCGAAATGCTTTACAACGAGCTTTCGGACAAAGTCGTTGAGGACCACTTGTTCCGCGTTGACAAGCTCCAACGCATGGTTGCGCCAAGTTCGAGTGATCGCTTGGATGTAACTCTTCTGGACGCTGTACGGGTAGTTATCGGGGAGCTCCCGAGAGCGTGCTCTGAAGGCGAGTTTATTTCAACTTGGGAATTGGTATCGTGTACCTAGGTGCTTACTCTTGCGCCTTCGTGAATACTTTGTCGACATGAACGACTTGCAACGCATACTGCGGATCTTTTCGTACTTCCTGTTCCTGCGCCTTTTCGTCCTCGGTCAGGAAACTTGGGATCGGAACCGGGTCTGTCCTGGTCACATGAGAGTCGTAAGGACTGAATTTTGGTCCAGTCCTCCGAATAGTTTTCAGGAAAGTGGCCTGAGAGGGCCGGAACAACTGCATGAGGCCATCACTGTCGCCTGTCCCTTGCAATTGATGGGCCAGGTCGCTCTGGAAACTCATTATGGCATGCGAAACTTCGGCCAGTGCGTCATTGGAGGGTGGCTTTGGGAGGCTTAGAAGGTCGACTTCGGTCTTGCGGATGAGAGCCTGGACCTCTTCATGAATCTCCGGAAGCCTTCCAAGCCAATATGAGTCTTGTGCAGACCCCCAAAAAAAAAAAACAAGCGACCATACCTCTTAGATATCAGGTCAGAGAGAACGAAACTCAATCGCTCAGTGAGGTTGCTTGTCCGGAGGTAACGCTGGTATACGCTATCGAGCGTTGACCACGGAGGCGTTGATGAGAAGTATTCGTCCTCCTCCGCCCTGGCCTCGGGCCACGTTATACCTTGCGCGATGGATATGGCGTTGGGTTGCTTGACGCAGTACCAACCATTCTCGAGGACCTCACACTCGCTACGGATGAAGCGCAACCAGAGATCCTCCTCTCCAGCATTCATGCGGTCAGGCTTGGTGAGGACCCCTTCGCGAATGCAATGAGCAGGCTTGCTCACGAATACGATGACATGCTCACCGATCGTGCGCTTGCCTTCGGGATCGTACAATTTTGCGAGGTGGTGCGCTCCTTGATTCTCAAAGTCGGCTAGCGCGTAGTTAGGAAGACAGGAAGGCGTAGACAGTCGCAACACCTACTCTCACACGCGACAGTGCAGAGGACGATACAGCTTGGCTTTTGTATGTACGACGTCACGAGGTTCTTGACCAAGTCGATTTCGGCAGCGCTTCGACCTTCTCCCGCTGCGGAGATGAGCCCTACCAGAGCCATACCAATCGACATCAACAAGCGATGAAAATATGTGTCATCGTCGTACCGGGAAGGTCACAGAGCGACAAGTCTGCTACGCCTCTTCCACTGATAGAGAGAGAGACATAGTTTGTCGAAAAGCCGAGCTGGCGACGGGCTGGATCCTCGTCTTCGCCCTCGAGGAACTGACGTGCCGGCGTGGACGGGTTCAGGATGGCTCGCTGTGCGCGACGCACCCGCTCCTCGACTTCGCTCACGTCGTAGATGGCGTCTCCGAAGATTTCGTTCCTAACTTGTCCCAGGGGCTGCCCGTTCGTGTCCGTGATGAAGCGAAGAGACACTATGCACTGCCACAGGTCGTCTGCATATGCTAGGCGGATCTCTGTCGGTATCCTGTCGATAGCCTTGAATTCATGTGGTAGTAGGTTGTATGATGGTCAGAAAATACCTGGTGCAAGTGCCTCCAGTCCGTGGTAGGGGCACGCCGGCGACAGCCTGGACTAGGGAAGACTTCCCGGCGCTTTGGATACCAGTGAAGACAATCTGTGGCAGGTCCAAATCTATCTGGACGCTGCATAGAACGTCAGCGTTTGGACGTGTCATGCGAGGCGAGTCTTACCCTGTCGTGTGCAGACGATTCGTGATATCTAACATTTTCCGGCGTCCTTGAGACAGCTGGCGGTTTGATAGCCCGACAGCATCATCCTCGCTGCTCGCAATGGATACGGGAGATACAATAGCCGAGAAGGTATCGAGGTCGCTGTCCATGCTTGAGGGAATGGGAGGGGATGGGAGTCAAGTTCTCCGCGCAGCGCTGAGTTTATGTATGTGCACTAGGGGGTGCGCAGCACTATCGTGCCTTCTGTATTGTTGACGCTAAATATCGTAGCCAATCTGGATAGGCATCGATGGCATGTCTTAGAGAAGAAGACTCTACCTCAATCGACATCGCGGTGGTTAGAAGGCACAGTGACATTAGAGAATGGAGGATTTTTCACCGAGACCAGGCGCCATGCAAATTCTCGACGGAGGCATTTCACAGTTGGGCTCCGTTGAGTTCCGCATCAGGGAGGAATCTGTAAGAGCACATCCGCAGCCTGCGCAGTGGAAGCAAATCAGACGCTACGAGAGTCCTGAGAATTACGTCTCGTATCGGAAACGCTCTTGCGCATGCTGCAGAGTTGAAGGAAGGAAGCATATAAGCGCAGCACAAGACGTCGAGGGCCATGCTGCGGAGTCTGAGAATCGATAAAACTGAGCAGTCGCTTTCATTGACAAGGCACAGTACGCAGCCGGTTTTTCTGGTAAGAAGTCGAGCGGACAAGAAAGTCTCGAGGATATGTAGTTCAAGTTGTTGACATGTGCCCGGGCCCCGAGTCGGAGAACGGCGGTGCTAGGCACCGGCATGTGCCGAGAAGAGTGAACTCTAAATTCGACATCCACTACTAAGCGACACTGTCTCCGGTGCCGTCTCGTCACTCCCCTCAAGCATCCATCAAGTTCAGCCTCAATGGTGAGCTCAAGCTTTCTCGTAGACGTCCGCGGTGGCAACCCAGAGCTCTATGCGGGTCATCCACGGTGAAGCAGATGTCCACGGCAATGGATGGTGCGTAGAATCCTTGGATACGGTTGCTCTCACTGACCGTACTATCAGACTCGTATTGCATATAGAAGAATGACTTCGCTGTCGTCTTCGTGCTGAGCCTTCTGGCAATGATGCGTTATGCTGGGCTTGACATGTTCAGCATGTCGAGCGTTAGAGCTCCGTGGTGCACGCGCGATGTCAACGGCCTCTGCTGCCTTGCATTGTTGCTAACGTACCTCGTCTCAATGACCAGCCTGCCAAGAAAGCCGGAACTGGCAAGAAGCCCGCTGCTGCGCCGTTCGGCGCCAGCAAGACCGCGAAGGTCACGAAGAACCCCCTCTTCGAGTCTCGTCCTAAGAACTTCGGTATCGGTGCGTATCCAGCCGTCTATCGCCAGTTATGATCGACTCCAACCCGCGTCGTCACAGGCCAGGATATTCAGCACAAGACTGACCTCACACGCTTCGTGAAGTGGCCCGAGTATGTTCGCCTGCAGCGCCAGAAGGTCATCCTCAGCCAGCGCCTGAAGGTCCCTCCGGCCATCGCCCAGTTCTCGCACACACTCGATAAAAACACCGCAACGCAGCTCTTCAAGCTACTCGACAAGTACCGTCCCGAGACGAAGCAGGAGAAAAAGGCTCGTCTGGATGCTGTCGCGAAGGATACTGCGGAGGGCAAGGAGCCCGCCAAGGTCCGTTGCTACCGTATCTATGCCTTAAATCTTGGCCTGATCGTATCTTCTACAGACCAAGAAGCCTGTCTTTGTGAAGTACGGTCTCAACCACAGCGTCGCCCTCATCGAGGCCAAGAAGGCGGCTCTCGTCGTCATCGCTCATGATGTCGACCCCATCGAGCTCGTTGTCTTCCTCCCCGCTCTCTGCCGCAAGATGGGTGTCCCTTACGTCATCGTGAAGAGCAAGGCCCGTCTCGGCACTGTCGTCCACAAGAAGACTGCTGCTGTCCTCACCGTGCA
Organism: Auriscalpium vulgare; assembly: GCA_019915015.1. Taxonomy (NCBI): domain Eukaryota; kingdom Fungi; phylum Basidiomycota; class Agaricomycetes; order Russulales; family Auriscalpiaceae; genus Auriscalpium; species Auriscalpium vulgare. Next base: position 1,381,807 of record JAHBBC010000014.1, read on the forward strand.
GGATGTCCGTAGTGAGGACGACCGGGAGCTCGCCACCCTCATCAATGCCGCTAAAGCCAACTTGTACGTTGTTTTGCTTTCGAAAACATGTCTAACCATTTCTGATCCATTTTTGCAGCACTGAGAAGTACGAGGAGCACCGTCGCCAGTGGGGTGGAGGTCTTCGTGGCAACAAGTCTACTGAGAAGCTGCGCAAGCGTGCCAAGGCTGCAGGGCAGACCGTTTCCGCTGCCGCCGCCGGCAAGCTTTGATTGGCTGCGATCGTTGATCGGAGGGTCGGTGGGCTTCAAAAAGTATGGGCATGTCCCGAGGCAATCTATGATCATGATGTCGCTTCCTCTACCTTCATGCAACGTATGAATTTGCTAAACCTCAAAAACAATTCAAAATACTTTCCGTGGCACATGCGCCGTGCGTTCGGTTCATGTGAACCACGACACCTGCCATTTGTGTTGATTCCCGTTTCAGCTTGTCTCGCGCTGAAGCATAGCAGACCGAAGGGCTCCTCCGCTTACAACATCTATAGTAGTACACGTTGGCGCTCTAGCCGACATACGATGGGCGCTTTTAGTGACGCCGAGGTGAAAGGCCTGAGAAATCGCCCACGCTCGGCTGATGTCTGCTCGGACGCGGTACTGCACACTGATTGCGGCGTCGGCCCCTCGGACTCTACAGGGAGGAGCCTGACGGTAACATAAGCAGGCGCAGTGATGAGTGCGCCATATTCAAGCGCATGAATGCGACGATCGCACTCACGGCGACCTCACGCGCCGTGATGAAGAGCCTGGAGTCGACACGGATGCTCGGCACAATTACGTCGGGCGGGAGAAGGACATCCTAGAAGAAGATCTAACGCCGCGGCGCTTTCATTCTTGCATATGGAGGGAAAGAAGATGGAAGGGCATATGGGCTCTCCAAGCGGCCTTGCTAGCCCCGTGTGGCAGTATGTCCTCGTGTGGAACATGCACTGACGCACCCGCCATCCAATGGCATCCATTGGCCCAACGGAACGGAAAGAAGGACATGGAGGGAAATTCGGTCGTAAAATAGTCGCCTTGTGACATCCTTATGTCCGAACAAACATCCTGGGGTCGGGTTGTCGTAATGTCGATGTCATTGGGCCGATTACTTGCGTCTTGCGCAGGGACACCTTGGGGGCACCGCAGGCCGCTGAGCGGTATGTATGTAATTTTGCCCCGTTGTGCCAAAAAGGCTGAATTTTTTTTAATCGCACCATAACACAGATAATGGAGTAACATAGCAAAACATCATCATCACCCTCGAGGATTTTCCCGTATGTAACGTATGTAATATCAGGAACACTACGCGAATAAGAGAAGATAACAATCATCGAGTCTAAGCTGTAATGGACTCAGGCTCTCACGTTGCGTCCATGTCACGTCCGCAAGAAAACGCCAAGGAGAAAGAAAACCGAGGAACGTCCGCTATCAACGACCCTTCCCAACGGCATTTGGCTTCAGTGCTTCAGCGGGACGTGCTCCAAGCCGTATTGAAAGGCCGGCGGGGCCGAGTCGAGGCCTGACACGGCGGAAGAGAACGTCTTGTTGGGGATGCAGTGGGACGAGTCCCGAGCGAGCTTGTACCCCGACAGGCAGCGGAACACGACGCACGAACCTGTCGAGCACGACACATCTGCGACGCCGGGCAGCGCGGTACAATCGATGCCGACCGGGGTGTACGGCGTCAGGGGAAGCACGCAGCCGCCACCTGAAAGAACGGAACAGTGAGTTATGGCACGCCAACGGGCACACGGTCTCGCTTACAGCTCTCCAAATCCTGGTCGGTGTTCAAGCACTCCCATGCTCTCCCCGCACCGCCGAACACTCCGCACGCCATCCACCCTTCGCCCATGTCATTACAGGCGCCGCTTCCCTGCCATCTCTTCTCCCTCTTCGAGAGCGGCTTCGAGGTTGGGCATGATTTCGCGGGTCCACAAACGCCATTGCACACAACGGAAGGCGCGGCGCAGACGCACGTAGTGGGCTTGGACGGAGGGGATGGGGTGAATCCGTCTTTGCATTGGAAGCCGCAAGGATTCTTGCCGTCGCAGATGGGGGTGCCGTGTTCGGGATAGGTGCAGTGTGCTTTCGGGGCAGCGGTGTTGATCTGGGGTCCGATATTCTGTGAGTTTGAGTGCTATATATCAAAACAAAATTCGGGCGTACCAGGGCTGTCAATATAGCAGTGACTTCATCATGCCCAGCAATGGCGACGGCGGCAATGGCGACAACATTCGTCTCCAGGAAAACCGGAAGGGCTGAAAGACAGAGACATACATCTTATGACGTGCGTGAAAGCGTGATCAATCATCTGGCGACATATTAATTGAGAGGCGGTAGAACTCACCCAGGAGACCGACGGGAATCGAGATGCCAAGGATTCCCGGAACTGTGAGTTCTACGTCGATGGCGGCGCAGATATCGAGAACATCTCGGGTGTCGAGAGGATGTGCAACCGGGGCTCGTCCGTCGAGCGACGATGCGCGAGCCCCGGCGAAGAGCGCAAGGGCAGGAAGGACGCGGAAGATACGCATGCTATCAAACTAAGGCAGGACTTTGCTTGTTCGATAGATGGGTAGAGCAGCAGGAGAACCTCAGCCAAGGGAGGTCGCCTAGATAGGTGTTTATATATCCTCAAGATCGGGTCAAAGTGGAGGATGTAAATCGGCGGTTCCTTCGAAGCATGTAGGGGTGCGAGCGCTGGGGCGATGCCTGGCGCATGGCGGAGCTGAACCGGCCTGCCACTCGGCGCATAGACATCTCAGACTGCTAGCTAAGCCGCAAAAGGCTTGTCAAGCCCCGGTATACTCGCATTACGCCGTTTATGCCGTGCAAGCAGGGCCCGCGCGAGATAGGGTCGTCATCGTGTGATATAAGACTAGATGGTGAGGACTCTGTGAAGTAAACAAGGGGTCAGGGCAGCAGCCTTGATGCACGCAGCACACAGCACTTACTGGACCAACGGCAAGTGCTATCGCCGACGTTGTCTGACGAGGAGAGCGTACGATAAGTGTGGAAATTGGCCCGATGTCCCAGTTCCTGAATCTATCACCGAATGAATGCATACGAGGATTGGAAGCTTTGCTCTTGACAAGGCAGCCTGATCTCGGGGCGGGACTGTGTCACTGATAGGTTCTTGATGTCCGTACAACTTGCGCATGCGACGACGTCACGTCATGCAATGACGAGAGCGTCTCCGAAGACCTGCGTCCTTGAACTATGCGGAACGGAAGCGGCGGGCGCGGGTGGCGGGACGGAGGGAATGCAGCTGCAGGTTCATGGCGAGCCTGAGGCCTGAGGGACGAGTCAGGTCGCGCGCCGCTTGTGCCGGGACCTTAGCAGACGCCGGCGCCGACAGGCTTCCGCTGGCGCCGCTGACCGTTACTTTAGCCACTGGAGCAACTCCTCTACACCAGTCGCGTCTGGTTTGCTCTGATGGCCTCATCCCACCTTAGTCCCATACAGCACCGCGCCGCCCCGTAACTCCCTCAGCCAATAGAAGACCGCCCACGGCATAGGAGTGGTTCGTCGCCATGTGCAGCAACAGCTCTCGATGTGCTGGCATGATGCATGGACTCTGTTGTATCTATAGACAATAAGTATCTGCAATGCGATAAGGTCACATGGCTAGGTCAGCTCTTGCCCAGCGCAAATCCATCTGCCGCACCCCAGGCTAGTGCGGAGGACTGTTACTGAGACAGCGAATAAGAGCGGAGTGGCCAACAGATGGTAAGGCAGAATGAACTTGGACAGTTGGAAGTCGTATACTCAGCAGGCGTCGGTGATTCACCATCCAGTAAGACATGAATTCCGTCAAATGTCAGGATGACAAAACGACAAATACTGTAAGCCTGAATAAAATATTGCAAAGACACCGCACGGGCAAAATAACGGTAACTGCATCGGTAACAGAACTCACAATACAATATTCATCTAAATGGATTCTAGCGAGCGAACTGCACGCTCAGTACAACTGCCAAAATTCCGACTTCACGTGAAGGCCAGCCTGCAGGCGCGGGGCGTAACTCTCGCGGCGCGAGTAATTCGGCCCTTCCCACTCGTCGAACCCCCACTCAGGATCCGACACCTCCGTGTCTGGCTCTGTGATGTCTTCAGACTCGTACGCCGCATCGACCTCGTCGATCTCGAATGTGGGGTCCAAGTTTGCAGACACCACGGCTCTCTGCCCGCGCCGCATCTGGCGTGCCAACTCCCGCATACTGCGCCGCTTGCGCATCTGTTCGACCAAGTCGTTGTACTCGGCGTCGTTGATGGGCACATAGTCCGTCCATTCCGTAGGATGGACATACTCGCCGGTGGCCTTCCTCTCTTTAGTTTTGCGCACTGCATCGCGGCGGGACTTCTCCTCCTTGCGCTGGAGCATCGCGTTCCGGCGCGCCTGCCACCACTCGAACCATCCGCGCTTCCTGTCCCTGAGGTTATTCCAACCACCGAACGAAGGCTCAACGCCTTCGTCCTCACTCATGTCGCACTCGTCCTCGTCCTGACGGAGCGCATCGTACTTGCGGACGTTCCTGCAGACGCGTCTGCAGCGCTCGTCGAAGGTCATCGGCGGTCGCGCGCCGGGAAGCACCGGAGCGACGGGAAGAGGAGAAAGTGGTCGATTGCCATGGGCCGCACTCACAGGAGCCGCGGGACTCTTGGGGCTTTCAGGGGCTGCCTCGCGGGGGGCGTTAGCGACGGGAGGCGATACGGCAGCCCCGTCGACGCGAGAGCGTTTGGCTTGCGGAGGAGATTGCTCCCCGTCACCGTCAACGGCCTCGTCGTCAAGCGACGTCTCTTCGCGGGGCCGTTTGCGTTGGGCGAAAGAAGAAGGCCCGGCAACACCGACAGCGGGGACGAGGTTCTGAAGGTGCTGTTGTATGTGCTTGGAAGAGAACACTGGGGGTGGGCTTGCGTAGTGCGGAGGTGAACGAGCGGGTATCGCCTTGGCTTTCCCCTTCCCCTTGTTGTTGGTAGGGGCGGGAGTGAAGTGGTTGGGACTTCTGTAACGCGCCGCGATGGGCGAGTCGTCGGCGGCGGCGTTGCTCTCAAGTTCGTGGCTGAGAAACTTCGTCAAATCAATGGACGCGTATACTGAGATCGGAGACTTACAGTAGAGACTCCCCTTCGCGGAAGGGATCTGAACCGAGATCCAGCGGCAGTGAATACTTGGAAGAACGGCTAGACAATGAATTCAGCATGAGGCAACGATGACAATCCACTGCGGCGTACGTTTTCAAGAGAGGTTGGGAGGCGTCCTGGACATTGTGGACTCCTAGGTTCGGCATGGGGATCGGGGAGGTAATCCCAGTGGCGCCTCGTTGCAGAGGAGAGGAGGTCTGGTCCGGTGAAACCCAACCGTGGGCTTTCAAATTCGCCGGCCTAGCAGGTGTGCTACTGATCCCTTGCATCGCATCTGAAGGTGCGTTCGGGGTGTAGACAGGGTCGGTGTTGCCTTCGGAAGCGCCGAATGACTTAGGAGATGGCGAAAGCTGGGACGATTTGCCGTTCTTCGCAGGACTTTCCTCCTGCTCAACGGTATCCAGCGGGCGAGAAGTGTGGCCCAGCGAGCGCCGCATGGCATTCATAAACCTCGACCCGAGAGAAGGAGGCTCGGGAGAGGCTGCGCGAGAGGGTGGGGCACTGGTGTTCTTCGTGGCGGGAGGGGGCTTAGCCACGGCGCGCGCGCGCGTCTTGGCGTGCTCGTCGAGGTTGAGCTGCTTGGTGGAAGAGCGTGTCGAGCGCCTGGAGTGGGGCAGAGACAGGACATCATTGCCGCCACCAGCACGAACGGTCGTGGAAGGTTCGCTTTCGAGAGTCTTGGCCATCGCACACTTGATTGAGCGGGTGTGAATACGTGGAAGATGATGCTACGGGACGAGATGGAAGGTCGCTAGTGTGGTGAAGGCTGGATTCAAAGGGAGGGTGCTGTCGAGGATGACAGGAAAGAGGAAGGTGGGATGGGAGCCCTGAGGGTCTTTTAATGTGCATTATGACCGGCCACAACCTGTACGGCCTGATTAGCTGTACAATACCTGGTACATTGTCCTCGCGACGCGGCGTGCCTTGGTCCAAGCTGTTGCCGGTGCGCTTCGGCCATCCTGTTCCAGATAAGGTAAATTGACGGTCTTGTTCTAGTATCTACTACTGATGGCACTTCAGATTTTATTGCCCTCCGAAAGAAGTGTCACTCACTTGTCACTGCCCTTGGTCCGTCCGAATGTTTTGAGGGCCATCCGACGGTAGCCTTGTGCACCGTGTCTCCTGACAAATTGTCGCGGCGGGAAACGGGCCGCGCTGCCGTTCTGCCGCCTCCTCGCTGAGTATTGAGAATTACCGCTATTCATCAGCATTGTCCGATAGAGCCAACTGGAACTGTGATGCAGGCGCGGTCCTGTATATGCATCTGTAAGATGTAAACAGATCACCACTGCCTAGGCGCATACCCGTGAGCCGGACGCTATCATGCAACAGCGCGACGATAGAGTCGTCATATACAAAAGGGTATCACAAGAACATGGCACCAGTGAGAAAAAGGTCATCAAGTTTTGACAGTGTAGCCGGAGCAAGTCCGCGGACACTTCTTTCCGGTCATGCTGACCTCCAGGATTACAAGACCCGTTTGGATTGGAAGGAGTCAACGGAGACTGTCTCACCCGAGATCTGCCAAAACCACGAACCATAAGCCCCGAGGCACCCACGGACATGAGCCTGGGATCCTTGAGAAGTTGAATTGCGATCCCAAAATTTTAAGGACAGCAGCAAAGTTCTGCCGGAAGCGTATACTTAGTATATGGGAGACCAAAATCTCGCACGAGCCTCACCAAGCAGAGATGCTGCATGAGTAGGCCGGCACCCAATAGCCATGCCATGATTGCAAGCTTTGAAGCGCATGTCTCAAGATCACTCACTGGCTGCATCAGAAGGTGAGTCGACAAGTACAATGCATCATTTGTGGAATACAGCAAAAAATACAGTGGGCAATGCGGCGTACAATAAATCCCCAGCGTAGGTCCTAACGGTATCCATCCGGAGGATACGCCTGCGGGGCATACTGCACTGCCCGCATCGCTGGCGGGTTCGGGTTCGGGTTCTTGGCCATCTGCAGCAGCGTCGCCGGCGGCGTAACGAGCATCTCCGCTGCAGGCCTTTACGTATGTCCGCGGGTCGGTCAGCTTCCATCGTGCGCACACGACGGGCGAAGTAGTACGCACCCGCCCTCGCGCAACACCGCGTCCAGCGCGGCATCCTTGCCTGCACGCATCTCACGCTCTTCCTCGTGCAGGATGCGTAGCTCCTCCGCGAGCAGCCCGTTCTGCTCAAGCGCGTAGCGTAATTTCGCCTTCATAACCAGATAGTTGACGCAGGGGATCGAGCGCCCGCCGAGGAGCTGAGTTTCTGGGTCGACGGCCTGCGCAAGATGCGGCGGTAGCGTCTCTGCCTCCTCATCGTCGGTATCGGTGGGGTCATCGTGCTCGCCGTGGGCGGCATCTTCGTCGTCGAGCTCGGAAGCGGTCTGTGGCTCCACCTTGAACGTCGCGAACGACGACGCAGTCGATGGGTTGGCAGAGCCACTGGGGATGGAGGCGGTGGTGGTAGTGACTGACGGCGACCGCTTGCGTTTGCGCGAGCCACCGCGCCCGGGTGCTGGTGGGGAGATGTTGTGCTGCATGCGCATGTGCTTCGCGAGCGCGTCGGAACGTGTGAACGACTTGTCGCACTCTGGGAGCGATGATGAGGTTCCATGCAATGGATACAACAGTGTGGCATACGCACCAGGACGGGAGCAGATGAATGGACGTTCACCGGTATGCGAGCGTATATGCGACACGAGAGCAAAACGCGAGGTCTGTGCGAGGCCGCGACGGCTGCACGAGGCCCATTCGCACGTGTAATTGCTTTTGTGGACGCCTATATGGTCTGTCGCCAGGGAATGAGGCAACGAAAGTCAGAGCCAGTCTTTGTGTGTGCGCACGCGAAGGATAAAGAGCGCGCACCTTCCTTGAGGTGGTTGATGAGGGTCGGAAGGTGGTTAAAGGCAATTCCGCAGTCATCCCACTGGCATATTACGGCGTCTTCATGAGGCTCGGAGCCTGTGCGGGGGACTGTGGGATCAGCAGGATCTGCGGGCAAGAGATCCTCCTGGACAGAAGACGTGGATGTCGAGGACGACGGTGACGGAGGGCCCGGCGATGGGGAGACGCTGGAAATGCTCATCGGAATCGATGACAGCCTCAGCTACGTCAATGGGGCGCGTGTCGGCAGAGCTCGCTGTGGAAGACGACGGGCGCGACGTTGGCCACGTTGGCGATGGAGGAGAAGCGCTATGACGGCAAACGCCGGCGAGCTGTGTGCGCGCTTTCATTGATATACTACTCGAGCTCGATACATGGAGGCTATCAAGGACGTTGACGGTCTCATAGCCTACACACTAAGTACCCCCTGCTTCATATGGCGTCGGTCGCATCTCATGAATTCCGCGTTTGACCAGCACCGCCTGGCGCAAAGCATTATTACCGATTGAACAACTTCTTGCCATGCAGCGGCCGTGCGGACCCTACGCGGCCAGTCTCCAGCTGGTACAGGTGGTAGGCCTCGCGCAGATGGTCGGGGGCCAGTGGCCCTGTGTCGCCGCGCCGCGCCTGTACAGCCCGGGCTATGCGAGCGAGTGTATGACAATCCCATTGTGATGAATGGTTGAAGAGGAAGGCATGCGTACGAACCTTTTTCAACAATCTCGCCTACAAAGACCTTGGAGACACCCGCTACGATTTGCGCAACAGGCTGCGACACTTGCTGACCTAGTGATTGTTGGATTACCTAGAGGAGATGGCCACGTTAGAATGAGAACCTGTGGGATAGCCAAGCGAAGAGGTCTTGGAGATGAAAGCACTGGAGCGAGACAGCAAAAAGGACTCGCCTTTCGAACAGCCTGTTTGGGGAGTGCATGCCGACGATACGCCTCGAAGCGGTCGTACTGTGCCGGCGAGAAGTTATCCATCAGGACTCTGCACATTCATCAGAGCCATTCACGCCGCAAGATAGGGAATCAGTCGACGCACTTGAGATTGTCCTTTGACTGGCTCTGCCACGACTGCTGCGCCGTAAAGTCGTCATCCGCCATCGCCGGCAGCACTTCATCGTCATCGCCCTCCTCCTCCTTCTCAACGCCCGCAGTGGCCCCTGGTGCTGCTGCTGCGACCGCGCCTGGCAACACCGCACCTACAGGCACAATTGGCGACGATGACGACGGAATGGCACCCTCCGACACGCTCGCTACGGGTCCGGGAAGTGCGCTCGAGCTCGCGCGAGCTGCATCCACAGGGCTCGCGTCGCTGGCGGGCATCGCCCAGCGGATGGACGTCGGTTGCCCCGGATCGGTGGGGGCACGAGCTTTGCGACCGCGCTTGGCGCCACGACCGCGCGTCGGGGTGGGGGTGGAGAGGGGGTGATTGGTGATGGGGAAGGGAAATGCTGGAGCGGATGAGGAGGGAGTCAAAGGAACAAACGATTTATCGGAGGAAGGGATGGGTGCGGATGGCGCGGACATGGCAGCGGAGGGAGGGCCTGAAGCTTGAAGCTTGACCGCTTGAATGAGACTGTGCAGGCCAGATGTACTCAGCGCGAGTGGCGATCGACCAGGGCAAGGCGACGACGCCGACGAGGTCCACTTTGAGATGTGGCTGAGGCGCACCGCGCCCAGCGCCTGACCGCGCCTCAGGCATTCAATATCTCAACCCTCAAACGCGTTTGCCTCGACTTTCAACGTGCAACGTCCACTTTCACTCTCATTCTTAGACAACAAGTAGGCCACGCTGTGGAGCGACAAAATCATATTCGGTCTATAACGGACGTTGTTGAACAGAAGAATGAGCCGTAACAACATCCAAACACGCAGACGACGACACCACTGAGACGAGGGGTGGCGACCCTCAGAGCACGATGTTGATGGGTACGCAACCGATGGCAATAAGGCCAGCCTATTGGATATGAATGAGAGGGATCCTATGGGAAGCGATCAGGTTGTTGCTCACAAAGTTGTTGTTCTCGCAGCAGACAGCCTGCTGCGTGCACGCTCCCTGCCCAAGGCCGATGATGTTGATGGGGGCACAGGTGATACCGACAAGAACCTCCAAATCGCTGAGGACTACTCCAAGCAGACCAAGAATCGCCCCAACGACGGGGGTATCGGCCTGAAATCAGGTCAGAGCCAGGGCCATTGTGAACGGGGACTCAGTTACTGACCAGCAAGGTGCTCTTACAGCACTGCAAGTCGCCTGTAGTGCACTGGGAGGCTGGTATGGTCACGGTAGGCCCGGTGCAGTCTGATATTCATCAGCGTTATTGTTTTGAGGGACAGGGTGCGCAACCCTTACCACGGTGACCGTCGTCGTTGCGGGTGGAGGTGGCGCGCCCCCTGCCGCGACGAGGGCGACCAAGGCCAAGAAGAATACGAGGAAAAGCTGGACACGGGCGAGCATAGTGCAAGTCAAGTCGCCAACGTTGCACCGCCCTCTTCATTGTGCTGCAGTTTATAACTGCAGCCGCTATACCGACAGCGATATCGACCCAAGTGCCAAGCGGAAGGGGATGACAGCAGCTCGACCTTGCGAGAGATATTCCATCGAAGCGGGCGACACGGGGGTGACAGTTGGGCGAAAACAAGGCATGCTCAGACTGTGTCACAGACGCGGCTCTACGGCACGCAGCTTCAAGGTCAGGCCGTCGAAGTCCCAGCGGAGCACATGCGTAGAAAGCACGGAACCCACGCACCGCAATTATAATGAAATGAAGCTCCTTTGAGAAGGTAGGGCGGGCGGTTGCAGTAGCTTCTCCGAGGACGGCGTGGACGCGGCATGATGAACCGGAGACCGGTTCGGCGGCGCTTCAGATGTCGGTGAGTGGGAACCTTCCCTGGGAGACTTCTGCCGTTCGCTTGCACGGCACGATAACATGATGGGAACCGTATCATGTCGTTCGGTCACGCGCGGGTCCGATGCCGGCCCTCTGATTCTATACCTCGAGATTGCTTGCTGTGCCGTCGGCCCCTCCAAGTCTGCAGTCACTCAGTGGACTCGGGCTTCAGCTCACACATTACCTTCCAAGCGACCCTCCGGCGATTCCCTTTCCCATTCCGTCTGGTGTCGGCGACGATCGCGGTAGCTCTTGCTCGATCAAACCCGTATCTCTGACTGGCTTCTCCTATTCAGTAAAAGCACTTGGCAGAGTCATGGTCTCTGTGTCCTGTCACGTTCCAACTGTTGATGGGTATCTCGCCTGACCTGTCACCATTTTATCGCTAAAGCTATGCCGCAATCTTTGGAAGGCTAGCTGGTTTATGACACGAACGACGGCATCACATGTCTTTTTATCAGCACTCGTGGCGCCAATCAGAATGCAATTCAGAGGATGAAGCTACTCCGCCCCGTCACAGGCGCACGCTACAGTCGCAATATGCCTCACTCCCCTACCGATGCGGGTGAGTTATGCCACCCACCATTGACGTCACCGGAGGTACTCACCAGCGTCGTGTTACAGCAGTACTGTTCGAGCACAGTGCAAGCTATCTGGGGTATTCCGCCGGTCGCAAAGCAGTCAACGCCAACGAGCGCATCGGCGTTCTTGCACAGCGATGCATTGGGACCTCCGGCGGCTGCGTACGTTGAGAACTATGCACCCTCAAGGTAAGGGCTCATCAGAAGTACATCGGGAATGCATGCTCACTGCTTCCACCTGCGGACAGCACAAAATCGGCAACTTGTCGGGACAGGTAGCGGGGGCTTCGCCCTGATCCACTCCGATAAACCCTGCTCGTGAGCGGAAATACACTCTCGAAGAGTAGATGGTACATACGCTGAGCTTGTCCGAGCTTATGGGGGCTGCGAAGAGCAAAGTTAAGACGACGTTGATGGCGAGATGCATGATGGGTGACTGAGTCACTACCGCTCGGCTACCGTCGTGTGGTTTTTATCATGGTGAGCTCTCGTCATGTCTGCCAGTCTGTGTTTGCCCTTAACATTCACAGGTGTCCATCACTTCAGGGACTCAAGGCGCCCGAGCACGCTCAAGCTACACTTGACCCGGACATGTCGGCGCATGTGATGAGTTGTCGAAAATGAAAGCAACTTACGCTACTTCTTACACTCACCGTGTGACCGACTACGGCGTTTTGTGCAGCGAAGTCCAACTGGCAACCGCTAATTATTAGGCAGCCTCGACTGTAACACATTAGGCCTTAATGCTGGCAGAGCAAGACAAGGGTACTATGGACTCGATGCCTTCATGTCATCAATCCGGTTTTGACGCACAGAGTTATTCCCTCTGAGCCCTTGAAGCCAGCTTTCTGAGGATCTGACCGGCGACGCTGTAGGCTGCGCCGACAAGTGCCGACCGAAAGGCGCCGATGATTGCGGCGCCGCGGCTTCCAATTCCATTCGTCATGTCTTCATTTCAGACGAACTAATATTAGGTTGCGAGCCTCAAGGTGTGGCGCCTTTTGGTTACACCCTCAACTTAGCACTTACAGGGATTCAGCCTTTGGACCAGCCTCTTGAGACTCTCTGCCTTCACCCTTTAGCAAGGTGTCGTCCTTATCTTCATGCCTGCCGTAATGTATCAGAATCCCCAGAACCGAGAAGACGTCCGTTGCCCTTATCTGAACAAACTTAGTGTTGAAATTTCAGGAGTGAATCTCGTCCGCGGTGCGCCCAAGACCGGGCATATCAGAGAAAAGTCCGTCTCAAATTTCCAATCAAAGAAGTCGCGGCGACTACATGTACGAGAGTAAACCAAAAAGGGAGGCATAGACTCCACAGCACGGTCATAATCCTTCATCCAGCGCATCGAAGCCTGGGTACTGAGCGTCGGCGTTGCCCTTCAAAGGCTAATGTCGACGGGCGTGCAGCCGATGGCAACAACACCTTTCTGTGAAGCCGATGAGTCTCGGAAATAATCATCTGGAAGACACCATTGCAACGTACGAAATCGTCGTCGTCACAGCACACGGTCTGCGCAGAGCAGCCGTCTGAACCGACACCAATGACAGTGATTGGGTCGCAGGTGAGGCCGACGATGACATCCACGCCCTGGACGACGATGCCGAGCAAGCCCAAGAGTGGAGCGACCGCAGTAGAAGTGGCCTGTGTTTAGACACGTTAGCACATTTTAGAAAACCAATGATAACTATTTGCGCGAACCGGAGCGGTGCTGTCACAGCACTGGAGAGAGCCAGTCGTGCAAGAGCTGGCGGGGACCGTTGAGGTGGTCGGCGGAGCGGTCTATTGACGATGCGATAGATTGAGTAGGAGACACGAGCTGATGTGCTTCAAACTTACCACAGTGACTGTCGTGGTGACGGGTGGCGTGCTCGTCGTCGTCGGCTTACCACCACCGGGCATGGCGGCGGCGTAACCAGCGAGAGCGACAAAGACAACGGTGGAGAGACGAGAGAACATTGTGAGTAGAGCTGAAGACAGGTGGACGATTGACGACTGGTAGAAAGGCTGAAGCGACATGAGCTGCTTTCGCAACCTTTTATATCCATCCAGACGGTACTGTCGGCGAGATGAAGCCCTCCTTTGTTGCACGTTGGATGCAGGAGGCGGCCAGTGAGCTCAGACGAGAGCTCCACATCAGGTACGGTGTGGAGTGCGAAGACAGAGCAGCAGCACCCTCAAACGGTGGGACGCGCAATTTGCCAAGTACGTGATCATGGAACTGTTGAAAGGCGCCGAAGCGAGTCCACCATTCCGTCAGTGTTTTGCCACTGCGCAAGCCATGATGCATGACGGCCAGCTGCAGCACACTGCGCAACAGTAGTAAGTCATATCATCTCTTCCTGTAGCGATGCCCTCTTTGCTCACCAGCTACGGTCGCTCGCGCTCCTGCGACTTCACGATAGTCTTCCTAGTCAACATACAGCGGCCTAACCAATCATACGGCGCTTGTCCCAAGAGCCGTGGAGCTATGCTGGCAGCTTACCGCGTACACCGCGGAACGGCGAGTGATGGACGGTGACTCGGTGACGGCGATTCCTAGATGAGACGATCAGTGATCACGTCCTGGACGATGTTCGGGAGGTTGTTCGAACTTCGGCTCCAAGGGACGGAAGAGACGACGGCGAAGAGCTACACTTTCTTGTAGCGCATCAAACCAGTCGAACAGTATCCGAGAACAATCCGCAGGTTTGCCGCAGGTGGATAAGGTTTCGTTCAGAGCTTCGGATAGTAGTTCAAGTTGGGCCCGGGAAAGGCCATGAGTGCTTAGGTAACTCAGATGGTGTGACAAAGCGAAACCCAAACTATACTACGTCCATCATCACCTTTCCTCCTCTTACTTGAGTTTTGGTCATCTCCTTGGATGATATCTCTTTGTTTCTCGTGGTGACGTGATGTGCTCACCAACACTGTCGGGCATAAGAATCAATTGAGTCGAGGATGGCCCTGGAGAAGCAGGGTGAGCGCGAGACTCACATGACACAGTCAGGCTCTCGCGCAACATCTTGGTCTGTCTGGCTTCATGATTATATCTCACTCGTTAGGGTGCTCACTAGTTTTGCATGAGCTACTCTGTCGGGAGGCTGAGAACGCTTACTATGTTTGGGCCACAGAACATTCCGCCTCACACGAACATGGGCAGATGTGCGGCAGGTGCGGCAGGTGCGCTATGGGGATCTCTCTTCGTCTCGATAAACAGCGAGCCACCGCGGTTATTCACCTCTCAGCAGAATTATTACATGGTAATCTATCATACGATCAATGCAAGAAATATCCACCCACATCTGCTTCTCAACCATCGCATGATTGTATCGATGCAAACAAACCCCGGAAATGACATGCATGTCGATCGGTAAGTGTCCCCATGTCAGACAGGATTACACAGCCATGGCGCGTCCCGAACGTTCTCGAGGAGATGGGTCTGTTTTTGCGTGATTCACCCGCTAGTTGATGAATGATAATCATTCTTGCTCAGGCGCTTCGGATAGTCTCCTCGCGAGCATGGTTTAGCGTGGATCATGGGCTTTCCGCTGAGATCTTTGCTATAGCATTATGGACTTATGGCCAACCTCGCCAGTGATGGCGTCTGGGCGTCGCAGTCTCGGGCCTCGGCCTGGTGAGCCTCGACTTGCGGTGGGCGCTTCCGACGTGACAGGCGCAGTTTGCACGGACCTACCAGGCCTTCATTCGGATGCTTTCGACGCATGACCCTTATCACGTTGACGACCCTGCTGTACGGCTTATTGAGCTGGATGTGCCCCCCACGTAAGTGGCGGTTTGATTGAGGTAAGCAAGGACTTTGTGCGGTCTACGGATAGTTTAACTACGGGCGAATGGATTGAGGCTATCCTCTGCTTTCTGATCGTCTGCGGTCTGCCCCACTTCGACACAGATCTGTTGGCTACCCCGCGGAGCCGTGACGCGCGGAATACATCGGTGATCAGGCCGTTTGTCCTACATTCAGCTGAGTTCTCCGTCCCCGATGCCTCGCACTTGTCCGAGGCTGATCTCTGCCTATCTCTGCCGACAACTCGCGCACGCGCTCCACTTCAATTGTATAGAGGATCTAGGGTGCGTCCCTGCGACCGTACACACGGGCAGACATGCCTACGCTTACGTTCACTCTACGAGGCGATACGACGATGGACGACCGGTGACATTGTGGAGTGGGTTATGTGGCTGGTGAGGGTTGACAGTGAAGATCGAGGACATCGGCTGCTGCTTCCGACGTCTTTTGGGGTACGTCGTTCTTCTTTGACCTGAAATCCCACCACATCACAGTGCAACGAAACAACGAACGCACGACGCCGCAATTTCGGACGCAATAAACTTTACTACAACATTCTTGACATTGGGAGAAGAATCGCCGGAGTCGCATGCCCGCTTTCAGCTCTTCCTCGTCACTGCTGCGCGATGGCTGAAGGTCGACCCGCATGGTGCACATGCCGTTGTCGAGAATTGAAGACTCGCTTCTCACTCATGGCCAGAAAGCTTGGCACAGCGCCCGATGACCGGTACTGCCTGTATCCTCATCCATCGCCTCTTGACCTGCTCTGTTTCCTCTCACTCTACCGTATATATCTGTACGCTCTGAAGCCAGACAATTTGTGCATGCGGTGTTGTTGAAGACTGCATCTGGGAGACGCCGTTCTCACTGAGGCTATAAAAAGCCGGAGCTTTTCCATGCGTCCGCGGCGTCCACTAGCGCCTTCTGAAACTGACGACTCGTATAGGCTTCATTGGGCTTCTTAGATTACCTCGGAGGCTTCTTCTGTTGGCATCGTCGTATGATCATGGGATGAGTAAGTACCGTTTGCGGACGCCCATGCGTTCACTATCATTTGGCGCGATAATCAGTTAGTGTACTCCAGAGTGTCCAGTGCCTCACCGTGCAGTGCATCGCAATCGCCATGTAGATGAAATGCTTGCCACAGTCGATACTGATGAGCTCGCCCGACTTCCCCGAGCGGGCCGAGCCCCATCAGTGGCACATCCTAGACTGGTAACCAAGTCTTAATGAAGCTAAGTGACGAGCAAGCAAGGTACTTAGGCGAGCAAGGGCCTTCAAATCACTAGTACTGCACGCACTGCCGCTGTCTGCAGGTAAGGGCCCGGTGACCGAGTTCGGTGATAGGCGCAGGGCGGGATTGGCGGTAATTTTTGCGAAACAAAACTTGAAACTGCGCGCTGGCGCTGATCCGAGGCGGAATGCGCGCGCGCATAGTACCGCCACTGCTGCCAGGCGGTGTGAGCGTGGCCGTGCGCAACTTGTACTGCGCCTCCCACATTCCAAATGCCTTCAAAAGGCGGTATTCATAACCCTTTCTCTCCCCTCGACGACGGCGACGACGCCATGGAGCGCCACAATTTGCTATCCCTCAAGTCTCCAGCCGAGTCCAAGCTCCTCGGCGACGAACCGGACTACGACGATCCTTCGGCGCGACCGCCACGATCCAGTTTTCGAAGCTCTGTGGCCCTCATACCGACGCCTGGGTCGCTTGCAAAGCGACCACCGCGATACGTGTGTACACTCGGCTTCCGTCTCTATCGCCTTTTAGCTTACTCTAGCTGCATCCGCGCCCTAGGAACCGTTCACCTTGAAGATATGGGCGGTCTGGCTTGGGAGTGCATTGATGGTAGTGATTGGAGTTGGGCTCGAGGTCGCAGTGAAGATATCGCAAGAGAAGAACGGTGCGTAACCAAGCCTATGACACACGCAGAGGCTGAGACCGAGGACGTTTACTAGGATTCAAAGTCCCGCATAAAAACGTGCTCTCTTTCGTCTCAACAAACTTTCTCACAGTGTGTCTGCTATCTGGACGTTGGCGCACAGTGGATACTGACGTTCTGCTTCGTTCAGTCCTTCTTCGCGGTGCTGTTTGTCATTCCATTGGCATACCTGGCCATCAACTTCGACTGGCAACTGCGGGCGTGGCAGGTACGTCTATCTTTGCTTTACATATTGTGCTATCTCAACCAAGTATCATAGCCGTACCTCATATTGTCGAAGGGCAATGCCACGGCCCAGGAATCGTTGTTATTGGATTATGTGCGTATTCGCTGCCTATTCTTTGCATGACCAGGCTCAATTGCTCCCTTCGGTACCTCTCGGTACTTGCAGATTGGCATGAGGTATGTGTTCACATCCACCTCTCCTTCTTGCACGTCGTGGACACAAAACCACGCAGTAAAATCATGATCGTCTACAACTCTGTGAAGTTCAAGCACCGACTCATCACGATTTCAATGCTCGTGACCTTGCTCACATACTTGCTACAACCGTTGGCTGGATCGGTTCTTTCCATCCGTCTGCTTGACATGTCCCAGAGTAACTGCATTTTGTTTATCGCGGCAAGGCAATCTGACAACAATGTCATTCCAGCGTCGTCTGTGGACAGCATACTCGCTATTGGCCTTTCACCTGACATCGACGATCTCAGCGCTTTCGCGTCGTCTGCTGGTGTATGTCATCTTGTTTGTCAAGCAGAAATGGTCATTGACATCCTCTCTAGTTCGCCGAAGCTTCTGGTATATCTTCTGCAATCATCCCGTCGCCCATTTATTGACCCCGACCACTGCAAGCGTTCAACAACTTCACCGACCCACCGTTTATTTACCACGGGTGGACAGTGGCGCAATTTGTGGTAAGTTTCTTTCTACCCTCTCTTGCACACGAACGATGCTCAGCATATGCAGTTCCCACGGACGCCTACCTCAACGGCACCATGGCGGTCAACACAACTGCCATGCAAACAAACGTCAATTGCGCCAATCCCATCTCTTTGAATATGGATACCGCGGTCCCAGATGACTTCAGCATCACCGCTACCTCCGTTGAGGGGTGCTCTTTGGGTCCAGTGACCTTCAATCCGACGAACAGCGAACAATTGTACGGCGTCACGGCTGTCGAACTGCGGCAGCACCCCTCAAAACGTCTCTTTCGAGCCTGTGTTCTTCTGGTACTATCAAACACGACAGAACGGGCAGCATGACGCGCGCGGCGTTTTCTGCCTCCCGAAAATGCAGCTCTTCGATGTCGTCGCATTTGCCTTCCTTAACAACGGGTCTCTCACGAACGTCTCCGTCGTCGACAACTACCCAGCATCCAACAACGTTACCGGCCCTCCCTTAAATAGCAACATCTACAATGGGTATGACATCCTCTTTGTCGGTGCTGTCGACGTTTTTGACACGCGTGTCAGCCTTCTTTTTGATAATAGCAGCAACCCGAATGTGCAGGCGAGGGCATTGTCTATCAAGTCGGGCATTCCCAACGCCATCTTTCGCAGTGCAGCACAGTCGCCAGGTGGATTAGACGCTGTCTTCGATGACAACAATGGGTTCCTCAGTTACACAAAACAGGTCTATGTGCGTCATCTACCTGTCACATCCCATGAACCTCGCTGATCTGTGTCGAAAAGACGCAACACCTTGCCCTGGCTGCCAAGGCCAACTATTTCGTACCCGTCGATCGCACGGTGAGTGCAGAGCTCACGCAGCTTACGCCGAGACTATGGTTCGAGTTGAGTGATCTCCACGTGCGCCTATGCTTATCGGGCTGATGATGAACCCTAGCCCCCTCCCGTCGCATGTTTTGTCCGGAGTGCTGCTCTTAGTTGGCTTGTCAATAATGGTCATACACGCCAGCACTGGCGGAGCAGGCGACAAGTTTACCTCACGCACTCACCCGGCGCGATCGGCACTTCCATCGCGCAAACCGCACGGTCCGGCTTTGGCGAGCTGCTGTACCCTTATGATAGTCTTGAGGACCTTGAAACGAAGTTGCGCGCCTTGCGGTTCCGCCTCGACCAACGGACGGGGGCGATCGTCGTGGACGACAGTGCCATCTTGTTCTCGGAGCCACCGCCTGATGTGCGCGATGAGACAATGATGGCGCTCACGGGGCAGAGGCACCGCAGAATACCCAGCTCGGAAGACTTGGAGGAACATTCATCGCTGCCGTACACCCCAGGAAGCGTGGTGCATAGGGAGGCGGACGCGTAGTCGCCTGACATGGACATTTCCTTACGAGCACCCTTGTAATATGTAGAATCACACGAGGTATTTTAATCGGACAGACTGCACTTTAAACATTCCCGACGTCCACTTATCAATGTGTCTATTTTGTAGGCTGCATTGAAGTTCCCAGATTCATTTGACGGACTGTGTGATTTTGCAACTATGCGCACGGAGACCCCCCGTGGTAGATGTAGATGTATTTCATTCGCGAGGACTCGGAACAGTGGGCCGGGTGTACGAGATGAGGGCTGTTATCGATGGACGCATGTGCGTAAACGCCGACGAGGCGATATGTAGTACGTAGCATCAACTTGGTAGGTGGTCGAATACTACCGTCAGCGCTACAGGCGCCCATGTCCTCACGAAAGAATCACGCTTACGAGAAACCCTCGACGAGAGTGGCGCCGGGCACGGTAAGGGATCAAACGTTTGCAAAAGCGCAAGCATGTATGACAGGCCGCGTGCCAGCGCGTTGTGGAGGCGGTGAGGACAGCGAGACGGCAGTATGGCGAGAACAGCTCCTCCTAGAGCACAAGGATCCCACTCCAGGGGATATTTCCGCGGCGCGCGCGCGCTCTACCGCAGGGAGCTGAAGAACTATCGAGCGGCAGCGGTAGTACCCTTTTAAGAAGAAAGGGAGGGTCACAATTACGAGACGCTTCGAAGACGTCGTGGGCCATCGGGGACATCTCTTGACTGCGCCTGCGGGTGCGCTGTTTTACACTGACGGTGCCATGGGGTGAGGGTCATAGGACACCCCGCCAAGATCGGATGCAGGTCTGCCAGCCAGGACGCGCAGTAAATCCGCAGGCTCGGAGACCAACAACCTGTGCGCCATCTCCTTTGACGGATCATATTCATGTGCGCATCGGGTGCTATGTGGCATGCGGACGTGAAGGGGCCGGCGTCACTGAGCTCGTATTTGTCATGGCCTGTGTGAGTTTACCGAAGACGCTGAGACGAAGCCCGAGGAGGGTCGCATTCGGTGGGAGCCAGCTCGAGGTGCAAATTATGGCTGCTGGAGAAGTAGCCCACATCCCAGAAGACTTCAGTCAGTAGAACCATGCAACCCCGAGGACTTGCAGGGCCAGGACAGGGCCTACAAAGAATGCTGACGGCGATCTATGGAGTACGCGAGTAAGTGAGTGGGGCCCATGCGCATCGCCATGAACGACTCAGGTCGGTGGCACCGTCCTTTTTCGTCGGTCATCTCCTAACCGCAAGTATTACATGTTGCTAAAAGAGCCTCCAAGAGAACAACAGGCGAAGAAAAGGACCCATACCTGATCAATGGTCGGCACCGAAGAGTACGAAAGCAGCGACACGCACGTTGCCAGTGTGTCAGAACTAGATCACGTACAAGGCGGAAGACATGATGACCGGTGGCCGCGTAGAGCCGGGATCTGTGAAGGGATGTTGGAAGGGATGCGAATGCTGTCAGCTACCAAATATGTTCGATTCAATAGCTCCACAAAGTGATGGACGACTGGCCTTGCGAACAACAATCAGATTAGAGAGCGCCTTAGTATTGGGACATATCAATGGGTCGACGCGCACGAGAGTGCAGGGACCATGGCTCCGCCCACGATGCAAGCGCTCTCGTGGAGTCCTGTCAAATCAAGAATTCACAGTAATCAAATCTGGACGTGATTCGGTGGCGTCAAGAGAACAGAATTCTGACCTCCGTAACCCGAGCGCGTGTATTCTCCATGACCAGAACAAGGGTCCTCCGCACGGCTGACACAGTCGCCGAGTGGAGCCTGGTGCACGCCGGATACTGGGAACGACGACCACGTACTTGGTGACCAAACGACCGCGAGAGAGACATTCCGCTAGAAACGCAGACCACGGTGAGCAAGGTGGAGCTGGATCAACACATGTACAGCACTTGCCAGTCGCAGAGTGGCTCGTTGCCTCGGTGCGCCCTGTTATGGCAGCTTTACGGCCGCACCGGCTGCGCTGTCCGTGAGGAGGCGCGCGCGGATTCTATCATTGTCGTTTAAGCTCTCTGAACCCTGAGGACCTCCAGCCACGACCAGGACTCTCCGATCACGTTCATAGAGACGTAGTTTGGACGAGCTTACACGTGACCACATTCATTTTCGAGATGTCCGTTTCAAGGAAGGCGGCGCTGTGAGGAGCGGGACGGAAGCCTGTCCATCGCTTCACGAACGATAGCGGCGAACTCTGTCAATTTTTCCCGCTCCATTAACGCACGGTGGGCATGGTGGAAACTCTCGCTGATGTCACCCGGACTCTCTGGCCATGGGCTGCTCTGCGCGTATAAAAGAGGGTGAGGACAGCTAAACAACCTCAGTTCAGCAACACACACCGTTGTCAGACTACCGCACTCGCATACTTACTCACAATGTTCTCTCGTCTCTCCAACCTCTTCATCGTCTTCTTCCTCGGGCTCATGGTCATGGTGTCCGCCTCCCCCGCCTCCCCGGCGGTGGTGAAGAGGACCGAGCCCGCGAGCTCCTGCTCCACTGGTGACCTCCAGTGCTGCAACAGCGTCGAACCTGTAAGGACATCCAAATTAGCGCTACAAAACGTGTGATTGCTTACCGCTATTTTGCTAGGCTTCGTCCGCGTCGGCCACCAAGATCCTCGGCCTGCTCGGCATCGTTCTCCAGGACCTCAGCGTCATCGTCGGCCTCACCTGCGACCCCATCACCGTCATTGGTGTCGGCTCTGACAGCTGCTCTGCTCAGGCAGTCTGCTGCGACAACAAACAGCTTCGTGAGACAACTGCCCGTTTGCAACTGGTATGACACTGACCGTCTAATAACAGAAGGGCGTCATCGCCTTGGGCTGCACGCCCGTCGACCTCAGCCTCTAAGCGAGCACTCGCCAGGCAGAATGGGACGCGTTCTGTCGGGAGAGATAGTGTTAACGAACAATTGCGAGGGCGGACTTTCTGACAATGCGTACCAATAGTTTGATAGCGGCTCCTAGCTACGAAGGATATTTGTGTTTTCGATTGCCTGGAAATGTTACTTTGTTTCGTCGCGACTGAATCCGGGATAGCTGAGTGTACCAGAGTGTCTCGAGACTTGCGGTCTTGCACGGGCTGTCGGGCTTTGTGCGGATGCCGTCTAAGCGAGCCCGGTCTGGACAGCGATGAATCCGATCTACGGACCGTCCAGTAGGGTTTTGCAAAGCGAAAGTCTGAGAAGCCGCTCAGGGCCCGGACTTGACACCGTGAAGCTGTTCGTCCATAAAAGTGATGTCTGGCCCAGACACACTGGCGAGACCTCGCCGTCGACCTGAGCCGCAGTATGGTCGCATGGTTGTCACTAAATAGTCCTAACCTGAGGACGCTACTTGCTTCCGGCCGCATCTACAACCCTTGAAGCAGCCTTTCAATATATATTGACGTTGATGTGCGCATGAGATGTCATGTCTGGAGGATTTCGTGCATCGCTCGGTCAAAAGAAATGGAGGCGCCGTGCAAATGGAGGCGCCGTGCAAATGAAGACGTACTTCACGACGTAGCTGCCCCACGTCCTTGCTGACTGGGGGCGTCATTTGCGCTGGGGCCCCTGCCACTGCCAGCTGCCTTAGCGTAACCGTCCAGTTTGACACGAGACCGCAAGGGCATGTGCATGAGCCCCACTAGCCCTCCAGGTCCATCACAGCACGAGGACAAGGCTTAAATGCCCATCCGAGAAGGGCAAGACCGGGGTAAGACGCGTCGCCACCTCGCTGATGGTGGTGACGGAGACGCCCGGGTGTGAAGCGGTCAAGGCGCCTATATTATGTAATGCACCTCTCTGAGTCCACCTCTTGGCACGAACTCACATGGACTCGTCTGTCTCGTCATCACGCAGCACAGCGGGTCCTCAGCAGATCGTCTCTGGCAGCTGCACAAACTCTCCAGTGGAGCACGAAGTTTCTCATTTGACACACCGCTTGCGCGCTACTCGGGGCAAGTTTTCGCCGCATGACCCAACCGCTGGGTAACTTTTCTTTCGTCTGATCACTATGCCCTCACCAGAATTACAGTTACATCATCATGTGGACTCCCGGCATTCTTCATGGCGCCAGGGGCGCGTTCGCTGCATCTGGCAGGACCATACGACGGGTGAGCAACGCTGCCCACGGAGCAATTCCATTGAATGTTGCAGCTCAACGCTGTGTTCGGCCTCCGAGGCTTTTCTTGGATGCGAGAAAAAAACCCTGCATTGTAGGCCGTGTGGCATCAGAAGGAGGTTCTCTGCCCTGGCCATATCGCTCCCGACGTAAGACAGCTCAACACCTTTCCATTCCATCCGCCAAGGAGCGTTGCTGCAGCGCACCTCGGGGCAGCATCCCACCGAATGCATCGACATGTCACGCGTGCCGTTGTCGTGCCGTCGTGCACACAGTTCAGTGCCAAGAGGACTCCCACAACTGTCTGGGCCATGGCAGGCTTACCTGGCGCCGACAAATTTCTGCGCACCATACCAAAGATGGCTTTGCAGTGAGGCGACCTTACTCCGATGCGCCGTGAGCAATCTGGTCCTCGTTTTCATTGGCCCGTCCCGCGCCGATGCACGTCTCTGCGTTCCGGACGACGGTGCATGCAGGTTGCTTCCCTCCGCGCATAAAAGGCCCTCGCGTTCAGCACAATGTCGCCAGCAATCATCTCTCATTCACCCCGCGAGTTTACTGTTGCTAAAAACCCAATTTTCCATGATGTTTGCCCGCATCTCCACCATTTTCTTGTTCGTCCTCATCGGCTTCGCCGCCGTCGTCAGCGCCATCCCCGGAGGCTCTCCCCCGCCTCCGACGAAGACCGTGACCGTCGTAAGCTTGAACAGGCATTATTGCCCCTGGAGGTTGCTAATAGGTCGTAGACTGCTACCGGCCCCACGACTACCGTCCCCGCCAGCGTCTGTGGCGGCGGCTCGTTGGAGTGCTGCAACAGCGTCCAAGCTGTAAGTGTCCCACTTCACCGTTGCGCGATGCGACATGTTGACACGTACATTTCAGGCTTCGTCTAACGCCGCCGGCCTCTTGCTCGGGCTGCTCGGCATTGTCCTCCAGGACCTCAGTGTCCTGGTTGGCATCACCTGCTCGCCCATCACTGTCATCGGTGTCAGCGGCACCAACTGCGTCCAGCAGACCGTTTGCTGTGATAACAACAACTTCGTAAGTCTCCGTCGGGTACTCATATGGCAGTCTTTCCAACCCAACTCCTCCAGAATGGCCTCATCGCCATCGGGTGCACGCCCATTAATATCGCTCTCTGAATGGTGCAAGCATTGAGCGCACAAAGACCCAGCACTTTGCTGGATGAAGGATTCAAGTTACTTACTTGGGGTCGCGAGTTGGTCCTGTAGTTCATCTGTACATCTTCTCGGGCAGGCTTCGTGGCGCTTCGCCTCTGATGTCGACGTCGGACAACATAAGCTTTTAGGCTTCCACATCGTGTTGTTCGGCTTCAAAGGTGATCAAAGTTGTTTTGCGCCATGGATGTTGCAATGAGCGTGCGCGATGTCGCGAGCGCGAACGAAGCCTCGGCTATGGCGGCGGCGGCGGCGGGTTGGAGCGACGCTAATTAAAGTTCCGCCGACGGCCTGGGCTCGCTCAGTACGATGTCGGGCATTGCGTTCGAAGGTCTGAAGAACAAAAACGACTGCGAGCTCTGCGCTCGCTGACTGCAGAGGCGTTGAATGGCGGAGCGCCAGGATTCTCACGCGCATTGCCGGTGGACTCGGGACAGCGGGTACGTTGTCACCTGCAAACACGCAGATCGTTGAACACGGATTATCTGATACCGCTGCTTGGCAAGTATAATCTCTATGATTGGACTATACATACAGGCGAATGGGTTGTGGATGAGCAGGTGATCGTCGTGCGACGGCCAAACGAGCATCCTCATGTCTCGGTTGCAGAATGGGGCGCGTTGTGCGGGCTCTCTGATAGTCCGAACGATGCGCAGCGGGGAGACGCATGACTGTCCCAGTGCTCGCATGCGTTGTCACTGGCTTCGTGATGACGATGCGGCGAGGAGCACCGGTGATGCATGTCAACGAGCAGCACAGACACGACCGCGCCTCGGGCCCGCAGGAGCTGGGGATTTTGGGAAGTTACGGCAGGAAGGAGCTCATCAGCAGGCAGGCATGTCAGAGACGATGAAACGCCGCGATGATGTCCTGATTGGCGCGGTCAAATGACGATGATGTACTCAAGGTATGTACTTAGCGTGTGAGCGGCTGCTAACGTCTCGTCACTGTTAATCGACGGGGACATCAGCGTCAGCGTCAACACGGCGACGGAGGACGACGGCACGCACCATGCCCTTTCTTTTGTTTTCATTTCGTACGGATCCGACGCGCTCCACGAGACGTGTGCCGTGTGGATAGAAAACACCCACGCGGTACGACGAGCGCACGCACAAAGCGTCCAGGGTCACGTACACAGGTTCACGTACACAGCCTGCATCAGGAGGCGTTCGTCTGGGTGCGGGGGGAAAAGCGCTGGCCATGGGGCTCGGAGTGTAGTCGCGAAGACCCGCGGATGGAGACGGCCGACATCGGGACACGGCCCGACCCGACACGCCGCCTGCGGTTTGAAATTTGATCAATTACTGTTGCTCTCAGAGTCACTGGCACCTGCCGCTCCTGCTGCAAGCGAAGTCCGGTTTCTCTGTGTCTTTCCAGACGAGTGGATCGCATCCGATGCGTGAAACTAGGTTTTGTTCCTAGAATATGTGGAGTGGGAAGGCAGCGTTGTCCTCGGTAAACCGTGATCTGGCGCGACCAATCCAATTGCCTTCCGCTGTGAATCCAATAACACCGCGTCCACCAGCTTCGCACCCCGTTTCTACCAGCGTCAGATCCGCCCGCTGTGACCCTGTGCCCGGCGCGTACACTTGCCCGTCCATCAAGGATGACTTCCCTGTGGTGCGTCCCGCCAAACCCGCAGACTACCGACACTCTCACGCACAGGCGGCGTCCTCTAGCGGTTCTCTGCCTTTGTGCATGGCCGGACAGGCGGGGAAGTGACCGCCGGTCTCCGCGGAGGCATCTGGGAGCAGCCGAGACACGAGTGCACCGTGTGCCCTATGCCGCATCGGAGAATAGTGACGGTAACAATCCGGGTAGGTTACGCGGGCCTTGAAGAGAACTCGTTAATGTGGTCGTGGGCGACATCAGGGTTCGCCGTTCCATTCTATTGGCCTACGTTGTCCACCTGTCTGATTAACTCGCATCTGTCACGCAGGTTTTCTGTTGAATCTGTAGAAGCAAATGCAAAAGTTGTCTTCTGAGCGCAGGCCAACTGACTGTCCTAATGAGGTTGCGCTCCATGCTGTCACTGCGCGCGGTGCGGGTATGTGACAACTGTTTTGTCGTCTGCACTCCATTGGCAGACGACTTCGAGCACATTTTGTGGAGCAACACAAAACTCTTCGTTTTGAAGAGAGCCGCTGCGCGTATAAAAGCATGCTGAGCACGCCGTTGTTCCTCAGCAAACAGCTTTTCACTCCTAGTCAAACGCAACTGCTAACCTCACTTCACAATGTTCTCTCGCATCTCTACACTGTTCGTCTTCGCCATCGTCGGCTTTGCCATGCTCGCTTCGGCGAAGCCATGGGCCACGACGACGACGCCGGCCCCCAAGACGACGACTGTCACTGTCGTACGTCGGGCTCAATTGTCTACACAGGGCCGCTGAATGCTGACGGACTCGTTTCATAGACGGCGCCGCCGGTCACTTCGACCGTCCCGGCCAGCACTTGCTCGACGGGCGACCTCCAGTGCTGCAATAGCGTTGAGCCGGTAAGTTTTTATTATTCATTCACTTGTCTACAATTACTTACTGAGTACGCTATCCCATCAGGCGAGCAGCGGCGGCGCCGCCGTTCTCCTTGGCCTGCTCGGCATCGTCCTCCAGAATCTCGACGTTATCGTCGGCATCACCTGCTCGCCCATCACCGCCATTGGGGTCGGCGGTGACAGCTGCACCCAGCAGACCGTCTGCTGCGAGAACAACAACTTCGTACGTCTTGACTCATGGACACTCGTGAACCGCGCTGATTTCTTGCTGTGAAATTGTAGAATGGCCTCATCGCCATTGGCTGCACGCCGGTCAACCTCGCCCTCTGAAGGGCTCACATTCGACGCTGACCACTGTGCTAGTGCACGCGTCTTATCACAAGGAGTTCACGTCTATCACGATTTGATTCACGGTTACAATTACGGTTACGGTTGCGGCGAGTTGGTTTCTAGGTCGCATTCCTCCTTACTACCCCTTGTGCTTGTGTTCTTTAGTTCTCTGGGTGTTCGCTGGCAATCAAAGTCGATCATTTGGTCTTTTATGTCTCGTGCCCCTTCTTCTGAGCGAAGTTATGTTTCCAGTGCGCCTCAACTGCCGCGCACTATAACGGAGGGCTTAATGACTCGCCCTTCTCGCCTTTATCTATAAGGGTGATGTGTAATCTTATAGCTCCTTGCGCCACTTGTGAAGATAGCGCGATCACGGTGCAACACCCTTCTGCGCTGACACAGATCGCGGAAGATCTATCGGACTGCTCTGATCGTGGTTCGAGATCTAGATCGCTGATCCCCTAACTCAGTGAGACGGATGAGCCCAAATGCCGTCTTTTATGGGTACGTGCGACTCGACTCGAGTTCGCTCGTCGCTTGGGATGAGATGAATTACTGGGCTGTGATGTGCACAGGGTGTGCACTTATGGGGCCCGCGCGCTTGCGAAGAGGTGTGCGACTAGTGACTTGTGATCCGCCTCCTTTAGGTCCTTCAGTACTCCTCGACTCGGAAGACGCGCGAGTGAGTTGCGCGCGCGCGGTGTCGGGATGCCGATTCGCGGCACGTCTTGGGGCGCAGTTTCAATTGAGTTCAGTGACAGTGCACTGGCGCTCTACTCGCGGATCGTCCTTGCCTCGCGCTCCTCCGAGTCAAGCTCACCCGTCTCTGACGCCTCAGCCCGCAGCTCCCGCCCTGCCTTCATACCCACGAGCACAGAACGCCGCGTCAGCCTTGGCCCTTCGGCTCTGCTCTTCCAGCTGACGTGGATCTGGCTGTCTTCTTCGGCTGGTGTAACATCATGACGTCGGGACTGACGCGCAGACGGGATGAGGGCGGCTGAACACCTATCCTCGCCGCGCCCACTGGGACCTTTCCATACGATGCGGCTCTGAATCTGTGGTTCTGTGACACATGCAGCAATCAAAAGCCTTCAGTAAGTAGTGCTCTAACCATATCACTCCGCCCGCTGATCTGCTGGTGAGGGCTCTAAATGTCCCCAGAGCCCGTCGCATGGTCCGGAAGAGCGCACCTGTCAAATACACATCACAAGATCTGCCGGAGCTCATCAGGCCCATTTCGAACTGACTGCGGTGCAGACAGGTCTGAACCTACGCACGTTCAGGTTTAGGAAGTCCTCAATACGCTTTGTGGTCACCATCACGGGTTCGTCGTTCGCCCGTGGTTTAACACCTGTTTGTTTAAATTGTCTGTCACGCAGGTGTTGTAACAAAATACTTTTCTGCAAGTCAACAGGCTGTCGGATGTTACCCTAACGCTCCATCTGTCAATGCATGCGGATCGGTGGCACTTGTATGCATCGCATTGGCATGCGACCTCGCGCACATTATGTGGAGCAGCACAGAGTATCTGTCAGCAAATATTTCGTCTTGCCCCTACGAGGCGCGTATAAAAGCCTGCTCAGCACGCCGTCTGTCCCTCAGCAAACAGCCTTTGCCTCCCAGTCAAACGCAACTGCTAACCTCACTATACAATGTTCTCTCGTCTCTCCCAACCCTTCGTCTTCGCTGTCCTCGGCTTTGCCGTGCTCGCTGCGGCTACGCCGTGGAATACGACGCCGAAGACGACGCCAACGCCGACGACGGTCAAGACGACGACCACGGCGACGACCACTGTCACTGTTACTGGCGTACGTGGGGATCGTTGTCCTCACATCGCTACCGACCGCTGACGGACCTCTTCTATAGTCGGCGCCGCCGGCCACTACGACCGTCCCGGCCAGTGGCACTTGCTCGACGGGCCCCGTTCAATGCTGCAACAGTGTTCAGCCCGTAAGTTATTTTTAATCTTTCACTTATCTACAGTCACTTACTGAGTACGCTATCCCATCAGGCGGGCAGCTCTAGCGTCGCCGGGCTGCTTGGCCTGCTCGGCATCGTCCTGCAGGACCTCGACGTTCTCGTCGGCATCACCTGCACGCCCATCGACATCATTGGAGTCGGCGGCAACAGCTGCACCGCGCAGACCGTCTGCTGCCAGAACAACAGCTTCGTATGTCCTGTGTGATGGACACTCGTGAACCGCGCTGATTTCTTGCTGTGAAATCGTAGAATGGTCTCATCGCCATTGGCTGCACGCCTATCAACATCGCCCTCTGAAGAATTGAGGGTCGGCGCTGCCCACTGTGCTAGTGCGGCATATCTTTAACGGTTCGATTGAGAGTTACAGTAACACGCATTTTTGCGGTTGAGTCCCGTCTTTGGGCTCATCTTCTTTAGTTTTCTTGGTGTCCGCTGGCAATTCAAGTTGTTTGGTGTTATGTTTCGCGCAGTTTCGCGCAGTTTCTTCGAAGTCATACTTTCCTCAAAACTGAGCGTTATTCTCGCGTTATCAAGCATGATCTACTGGTCTCTTCGTGGCTAGAAGGCGGCATGTGCCGCACCAAAAAGGTTTTGCGCTGTCAAACACCGCCGCAAGATTACAGATTGACTGCAGAATCGAGAACGCTGAGCGGTGCGCCAGACGTACATAACGTAGGCAGACAAAGGCCGAATACCGTCGGACATATGATGCGTTACGGCCCGCTGGGGACGTGCTGCGGGGGCCAAGCTAGGCTTACTCTGTCTGCGTAGGTCGAAAGGAACGCGACTAGTGCGCAGCGTGACTTGCACGCGTATCCATCAATTGATTCAGTAGGATTACCACTGTCCGGAAGTAAGCATACGCGAGCTATTAACATTGCCAAAGAGGACACGCAAGTGTTCAAGCCTCCTCCACGCACACCGTCCGTGCGATTAGTAGCATACAAGCTAAGCACTGCCAACCGGCCACGACTTATCAATAGGAATCCAGGGGAGGATGCAGCGACGGCGATCGCAGGAACGAATCATGAACGCTACCTCTGAGAGCCGCCGTTGGTCGCCACCACGACCGCCGGCGGCAGGCCCTTGCGCGACGGAAGCGATGTGGTGGTCAGCAACTTGATCGAGCCGGCTTTCTTGGGCTGTAGGCGCCGGGTCAGCGGTGGCCACGCCAGGGAAGAGGGCAACGCACGGTGTACGGTGGGAAGCGCCCGCCAAGGATCATGTCAACCCTGCGGGAGCGTGAGGACGAATGCGGAAGGGAGGGAGGGAGGGAGGGACGTACCATTTAGGGTTGTCGAGCGAGGTGCGGAAATGCGTGAACGTGTCGAACGAGAATTTGCCTCTATACCCACCGGCTATGTGCGTGTCAGGATGGGCGTGCGGAATTGAGGATGGACCTACAGCCGCTGGGCCCGATACCTCCGATTGGCACGCCCTCAGCTGCACAAGGTATCATCTATGAGACGCCTAACTGCAGGGATCATTTTAATCGAACGCACCCCCAGCCTGGAGGAGGACATCATTCGCAACTGCTGCCCCGCTTTGCGTCTTGTCGAACACTGATACGGGTAGGAGAGGCCGTCAGCGGTGCCAGCAGATTGCACAACAGTTCCCGGCATACCCTTCTTCTTGTACGCCGAATTCGAAGAGAAGACGTAGAGCGCGAGGGGATGGTCGCTTTGGCAAAGAGTTAGTACATGTATCCACTGAGTATACGGAGATAAAATGCGAGCACCGGGAGTTCACAAGTTTGATGGCTTCGTCGACATTCTCAATGGCTATGATGGGGAGAACAGGGCCAAAGATCTCCCTGTCCAACCAAATCATCAGTGGGCTGCATATGGGTGAAAACAAACAATGCGTATACGCACTCGCTCATCAAAGAATCATTGAAGTCGACGCCTTTGACTATCGTGGGCTCGACGAAGCGTTTCTCGATGTTTGACGTTCCGCCATAAACGATGGTGCCCTTTGTGCCGTCAATCAATCCCTTCAGGCGGCTGGCTGACGCGGGCGATATAATACGTGAGTACGACTCAGACGCCTCTGCTCCGTCGGGGTAGAATTCCTTGAGCCTGGTAGAATATGCGCCAAATTAGCAAGAATGCATATAAATGAGGGATTCTGCGGCTAACGTATCCTTGCACGCTTCGATGAAGGGCTCGACGATATCTTTTTGTACCAGCACATAGTCGGGCGCAATACATGTCTGTGATGTAAGGAGTTTCGTGAGCGGGTGGATTATACTCGTTTGTTATCAGATGCGCACCTGACCGGCATTCGTAACTTTACCCCACATCAGCCGTTTCGTGATAGCTTTGAGGTCCGCCGTCGGATCGATGAATACCGGTGATTTGCCTCCCAGCTATTTTCCAAGTCAAAGAAAGTCTAACTAGGGACAATAATTACGTCGCTGCACACACCTCAGTGGTCACGGGGCTAAGAGTTTTCGCTGCAGCGGCCAGAACGATGCGTGCGACACGCCCGCTTCCAGTGTAAAGGACTGTAAAGAGCCAGTGAGTAGTGATAAAGATTAGGAAGAGGTATTGTGTACTGTGATCCCATTGAAGCTCAAGAAGCTGTGGAAGTCGGGGCGTGAGCTTGAATTTGAAGAGCCAGACATCAGGGACAAACCTTTGTTGTCTCTGGGATGGCTCCATTGACGACAGAATATAGCTCGGGGTCGAGGTACTTGGGAGTTAGTTCGGCAAGCAGCGCGGCTGTTGCAGGCGACTGCTCCGACGGCTTCAGGATACAACCATTGCCCGCAGCTATTGCACCTGCCTGCATCGCTTCAGTACGCGACGTAGCCCCATAGACGCTCATAACGCACTACGGGGTTGAGGGTGCAGAAGATTGGATAGTTGAAGGGCCCGACTATGAGCGCGACGCCTTTCGGCTCCTTCAACACTTTGGGTTTCATAGCAAACCAGTTGCGAGACCACGCTGCGTACTCCGGCTTGGACCACTTTGCGACATTGTCGTACATCAATTTCACCTCTGCGATAGTGGTTCCAATTTCCAAGCTACATTTCGCGCGCGCGCGTGTCAGCATCTGAGAACTTGGAAGTACGCGCGGGTTCCGTACAAATTCGACTCGAACACGGGCCTGCCCAGGTCAGAGGTGAGGGCCTCTTGGAATCGTGTTGCATTGTCCTTGAGAAGGTACGCGAGACTGAGGAGCTGTTGCTTGCGGAACGCAATGGACTTTGTCCGTCCAGAGAGGAAGGCGGCACGCGATTTCTCGCGGATCTGTCGAAATCTCGGGATCGTGAGCTCACAAGCTTCTGCTGCACAGTGTGTGACGTACAGCTGGGATTTCGTCAACAGGGGTATACCTGAGCTCTTGCACGCCCATTCTTGTGTCTGAGTCGCGGTTGGTGGTCGAGGGAGGTGCGCAGCTAGTACGGATAGGCGCCGTCCGTCCGCGACTGACCGTTTCCCACCAACTTCCCACACGTCTGATGATAGCTGTTGGCCTGTCAATTGAAGTCGGCAATACTGTATATGAAAGCCATCCACCAAATGCAGGGCACACCTCTACCCATTCTCCATCAACCAATTCAATTACCCGGGTTCGGCTCCGACTTGATTTGCCGTGGCCTGCAATTAAATCGACCGAGGAGTCCGCTTTCGCCTGCGCAGTTGCCACCAGAACTAGGATTCCAGCAATTTCGTGGAAAGAGTTCTGGCTAGCAGTACACACTCCTTGTGGGCGAAATCGAACGGGTCAGCTGGCAGCGAGACGGTCAGTGAGCACCTGCCTGCCACTTGAAAATGAGCATCACGTCGGCAGCGGCACTCTCTCCTCGGCATTGGCACTTACTTGCCAGAGCGTATAACCTTCTCTCTTTTTGAGTTATAACATTTTCTGTTATGCCAGTGTACATACGGCGAACTTTTGGATAACTCAGGGTCGCGAGTTCGGTTCCGCCATTCCGGCTTTGCATCGGCCTTCCATCTGACATCATCCCCGTTCGCCTTTTGGATCCCACCCATCCGAGAGCCGCGTCGAGTCTGCCGGAGTACTGGCGTAGCAGTGGGCTTTCCTGTGACTGGGCCTCATATCCTATCCTGTGGACCCAATTCTCAGGCTCGTCGCTCTGCCAAGGTCCGCCACGTTTGCAGCCTCATTGTAACCTCTCGAAGACGGACCTCGCTCCACTCTTGCCAATACCAGGCTACTGATTCAACTCTGAATTCGATGGCCTCCGTATCAAAACCATCCAGCTACGCGTCGCCGTTTTTGGGCTTTGCAAGGCTCAGGAGGGCGGCTGATACATCTCATTGTTCAGTCGGACTGATCTGCTCTCCTGGTGTCATCCAACTCGAGGTTTACTCCAATTATGACTATACTTATGCAATGATGGCCAATATTGGTGCCATCTTCCTTTTCATCTTGCTGGGTGGCTGCTAGTACTGCGCCTTGCGCTGCGACCCGTGGCTGGAGGGTTTCTGGTGCGTTGCCCTGAGCCGCGGAAATTCCTTCGTCGATGGATAAGGGATACCTCCGGGCATACGATATGATTTCCCATCGTTTTTTTTTGTTGCTCGCCGCTCACATACTATCACAGCCTAAGTACGTGGCTCTGTTGGCAGCTGCTTGGCTTGCATCTTCGACGGTCTTCACTGCCTCGTCCGACTGAACGTCTCGTGTTAGGACCGATTGTCGCTGAGGTCTGTCCCATTGTGGTAGTCCTGCTCCTCATCTAGAACTCACGTCCTGGATTGGCT
Source organism: Auriscalpium vulgare (assembly GCA_019915015.1). Lineage (NCBI taxonomy): Eukaryota > Fungi > Basidiomycota > Agaricomycetes > Russulales > Auriscalpiaceae > Auriscalpium > Auriscalpium vulgare. The sequence continues at coordinate 1,416,157 of JAHBBC010000014.1, forward strand.
CGTGAATTGCGCCAATACGGATGCCACGATGCCAATGCGCAGTCGCTCTAGTATCCAAAGGCGCCGGTCTATTAGGATTTCACGATGGCGCCACTTGAAGCTCAACCTCTTACCGCCCTCTCCATGTCTACAGCCTTGGGTCCAGGCGACGCGGATGCCGACTCGCTGCTCCTCATCGCACAACTCAGCTTGGAAGACCTAGAGGAGGTCAACGACCATCGCAAAGGCAAAGGCCGTGCCGGTTCAGCACTACCCGACGACCAAGTGGCGGTGGATGAGCAGTTGCGCTATTTCCGGGACTTGCGGTCGCAGCTGGAGGACCACGCCCTTGCTTGCAGTCTGGAGCGGGCATGGAGGACAGACCGGGACATCTTGAACATAATCGCTGCGATCGATCAGGCGGAGGGTGATGACCGTAACGCTGCTGTCGCTTTGTCTAATGGCCAGCCTCTGCAGCCTGCGAGCCAACACCAGAGGTCGCTAGCTGCTCTCAACGCCTCATTGTGAGAGATACACAATCTTCTCCCATCTTGTCAATCTTGCACTCGATGTCAGGGCCTCTTCAGCATCATTGGATCCGGAGGTGGCGGTTGGCGGCGCCGTCACCGTCGAAATTGATGATAGAGGGGAAGAACCTCAGCGTGCCAATCTGGCTTCGGCATCCTCACAAAGCGAGCTTAGAAACCAATTCCTAGACCTCGACGCGCCTCCCGCGTATTCTCAACGCAGTCAGCCTTCGAGGTGCGTTGTGTATCTCGACAGTCCACTACTCACTTCACTCAAGGGCTGGGTTGTTAGAGTCGATTGCATTATATGTACTGAAAACAAACGCAAAACGCACACCCTCCGCGCGCCGTGCGGACACTATTATTGTCGGGCGTGCATCGTCGACCTCATTGACTCCGCCACGCGTGACGAAACCCTTTTTCCTGTCCGCTGCTGCCACCGCCCTTTCCCTGTGGACGATTTCACACCATACCTGAGTGCCAGACAACACAACCTTTTCCGCAAGAAAGCCTTCGAGTTTGGCACCCCGCCGGAGGCCCGCCTTTACTGTTGCAATCCAACGTGTTCAATCTTCCTCGGACCAGCCGGCAGCTCCCGTGCTGACGCCGTATGCCCGGACTGTCAGACCATCATCTGTACAGAGTGCCGAAGTGCCTCCCACCCCGGAGACGCATGCACAGTCGCAGCCGCACTTCTGGAGCTCAAGGCCCTTGCTCTGGCAGAGCACTGGCAGACGTGCCCGGGCTGCAGCGCTATGGTCGAGCTCGTGCAGGGTTGCTACCACATGACGTGCCGCTGCCGCTCGCAATTCTGCTACCTGTGCGCGGCACCGTGGAAGACATGCCCGTGCCCCCAGTGGACAGAGGCCCGACTCGTCGACGACGCGGAGCGGAGGGTACTCAACGAGCATGGCGAGCGCGCCGCAGCCGTGCGGCCCGAGCAGTTCCGTGCGCGGGTCGAGCAAGCTGTCGAGCAGCTCCGGGCGAACCACGTCTGCACAGACCATCGATGGAGGTATCGCCATGGAGAAGGCGCATGCGAGGAGTGCCACTTCTATCTTCCCATGTTTTTGATGGTAAGTGCTGAGTGTTCACCTCTGTGAGAGCTCTACGCTGAAGATGGCTTTTGCTTTGTGACAGCGATGTGTGCCGCACTGTCAGCTCTTGGTGTGCAAACGATGCTCGCAGAATCGTCTGTGATCCGCACCACGACGTGCCCAATCATTGAATCAACATCGTGGGGGCTGTTCTCGTCCTACATGGTACGTGTTCAGCGTTCTTCGTCTTCATTGCGGAAATCTGATCTGCGAACAGAGTACTTAGTAAGTAAACCTGCAGCCCTCTACCGGCTTGCAAGAAACCCACGGTTCTTGGACAATCACGACGAACAGAAATCCTACTTCCTCGTCGATAGTGTGAATAACCATATCTGCTCTGTCAGCCTCCGCGACGAGTGACTCGTCTGTTCACACATGAGCAGTCGACGTCGTGGCGCCGGGCTTAGTGTTATAACATTGCCAGTTCTGAGTGGGGCCCCAGCAGGCACGCATGCCTAGGCCTCAAGGTACGCAGGGACCTTAATTATATTAGTAAGGGCCCCATGTCCTGCTTGAGCGCTGTACATGTCGGTGTTCTCTGCAGCTCATCCGATCGCCGGCCCTCCGTGCAAAATAAATGATGCGCCGCATCAATCGGGAGTCGACAAGTTCAAGGCAGCAAGTGTCGACATTTGGGAAAACGCGCTCTCGTTGAGTCCAGAGCTCCCACCTTGAGCTCGAACGAGGGCCTGGCATGGATTGAATATCACAGCATTCGTCGGAGGGTCGGGGAGGGCAGAGTGGGAGAGCAATTTAGGTGCGCATTAATCGATGCAGTGGCGGTACCGGCGTATCATGACAGCTGACAGTGACAGGCATCTCACAGCCGACCTCCACTTCCTTCATAGGGCAATGAAGCCATCCTTCAAATGCCGGCCCAGTAGGCTCACTTTGCAATCATCGTTGCAGCCTTCTGCTCGTCCCCCACATCGATCACTGCCCACCTCCGTCACTTCCAAGTCATTCCCCCATGATCGTAGCTTTCGGTCCGACGAACAGTAGCTACTACCTCAATAACGGACGCTTATCCAAATGGTAGTGTGCTTCGTTTGTCTTACACCCTCAGTGCTGACGATCCTGATTTCCTCTCAGGTCAAACCTACCCAACGACTTGGCAGTGCTGCTCAAACAGGACCCTCGCTTCACACCCGACAAAATCGAGTCGCTCTGTCTCTTCCCGAACAATGGCTACTTCCTCGTCGCGGCCAATAGCTGGGGTGAGTCCTTCCCACTTCAATGCTCGTGCACTATGTACTGATTTTCGACGCGCTGTTAGCATCATCGAAGGTCCCTGCCCCCATCCAACGCCGCATTGACGCCATTGGCGGCAGTGGGATCGTGCGCTCTCTTGATTTCAATGGTAAAGACTTCGAGTCATTCATCCTTGCGACGCGATCGGATGCCATCCACCACCAGAACCTTCCGCAGGGTCTTCGCGACAAATTCGTAACCTACAGCCTCTGCAATGTTGGGTACTTCGCCATCGGGGCGGACTCATCTTGGGCTTTGGCGACTTACCAACCCGCCTTCAACGCCTGCTCAGGAAATCTAGGAGATGATATCAAGAAATTCTTGGCGGCTACCGAGACTATCTACGTGAGTATATTCTCAGCAGTAAGGATCGAAGGCTGACTACCGCCCAGACCGCATATCTTAGCCCGTATGATACTCGACACGGGTATGTCATCTACAGAAACGCCAGTGTCTCTTGGTGCGTTCCCGACGAATGGGGAGATGAGGCGCTGAGGAGCACACTCCCCACGACAACATTCCCGGCGCCGTCGATCGCCGAGACCGGTCTCATATTCCGATTATCTGTGTCGTTTGGCCCTCCCCACGAAGAATCTTATCATGTGGAGAACGGCATGGATTGTCGATGGTAGGTCTGCTGTGCTGGATGGCCGAGCCATTAGATGACGCTCTTGTTAGGTCTCTGCCACCATCACTGAGCAGGTTGCTGCAAAACGATGCGCGCTTCAGGCAAGACAGTATTCTATCATTGTCGCTCTTCCCACAAGGCGGCTATTTGCTCACTACTCTCACCGACTATGGTAAGTACCACGTTTGAATGCCATTCCGTGTAGAACTGACAGTCTTAAAGCGGCGGTAAACGTGCCTCCAAGCATCGACCGTTGCATTACAGCCGCAGGCGGCATCAACAACATCATTGCGCTGTCCTTCGACGGTCAGAGTCTGGAAGCCTGTCCGACCATCATTCTCACCAAGGACTTGAGACTCGTACATCAGTATCTCCCACCTGACTTCTTTGAGAGTGTCATCTCGGACATATTCCGTGGCTTCAAATGGATGTGCCTCGGTGCGCACGGCGCATGGGCATATGGGACTCGCAACCCACCTCTTCCTCGTTGTTCTATGGTGCACGACGCCGTCAGGGAACAGCTCAATGACTCCCGTGGTGTTCAGGTATGTTGTAATTGTCCGTCAGTTCACCACAGAATTCATTTCTTGCCACACTAGGACGCGTTCCTTAGCCCGTACACGCCTCATGCCGTCGTCGTGTACAACGGCGGTGGAATGAGGTATTACATCCCGAGAGGAAATTTGTGGAATGCGCTTGCAGAGGTTGTTCCCGCCTCCACAAGTCGGACGGGGAGCGCTGCTGTCGAAGAACTTTCGCAAAAGTGGTTGGACATGTATCAATCGCAGTCTGGGCCTGCCATATCATCCCCGCCATCGTCAGGTTATGGTTCTGGATACACGTCACCCAGCACTGGTGAGATTTCTGTGTCATCATAACGTTATTGAGAACATGCGCTGACAATGTCGATTTCTCAGGCGCATATCCATGGGCATCACCACCACCTCCCTATACCCCTCCCAGTAAACCGGAGCATAGCGGCTTGGAGACGGCTCAACACTACGTCGAGATAGGGCATACCGCGGTCGACGCTGGGAACACCGCCCTCGATGCCGTAAATCTTGGCGTAAACTTTTTCAACACGGCGTCTGTCATCGCAGGCGGGTGTGGTGCGTTATTCTCTTGTAGCTAACTCTTACCATGCTGATCAGTCGTACCCAGTTGTACAATAAGCTCACCAGTAGACGGGAGAGATCACGGTGGAGGCTCTTACGCCGCGGTATTTACTTTGGCGAACATCTTCAACTATTTAAGCTTTGGCATAGAGCTTGTTGAGCCATTCATTCATTGTTGGCGTGTTGCGTTATGTATATTCTATGAGTGTAACTGCGGGTCATGTAACTGCGAGTCATACTGACGATTGAATTGAATGCGATTGAGCTTGTTGAACGACATCCAGCGAGGTAGAGCCTTATAGAGAGAGCGCATCGGGCCACCGTTGGCAAACATGTCTCTCCTCATCCTCTCCGCCTCCGACGTCGACCGAGTCACCGCAACATGGCAACCGAGCCACCTCCTTTCTAACGCCGCTCGCGTCTTCTCTGCTCTCTCTCCCGGCCAGGATCTCGTCTCCGCGCCGCATCGAACGGCCATCGCAACCGACGCGCACCGCGCGCTCTTCATGCCCGCGCGCATCGCCGGCACCGGGACGACGATCAAGGTCGTATCGGTGCCAACGCGTGCCAACGATGTGGGTGGGCTGCCCGCGTCCACGCTGGTGCTCGACGAGCGCACGGGCGGCGCGCGGGCGGTGGTAAATGCGCGCGGACTGACGGCGCTGAGGACGGCTGCAGGTACGTGCGGGCCGTCTCGTTGAAAAGAAAGCTGAGCAAAACATATGTTTGTTAGGATCTGTGCTGGCTACTACGCTGGTGCACCCCCCGAGCTCTAGCCAGCCCACGCATCTCGTCGCGTTCGGCGCGGGCAAGCAGATCCAGGCGCACATCAACCTCCTGCTCGCGACATACCCCTCCCTCAGTACAGTCACCATCGTAAACCGGACGTACAGCGGGCGCCTCCTGGCCCTTGTCTCGCACCTCACAGAGCGGCATCCATTCACTCAATTTGCCACGATCCCAGCGTCCGCGGGGGGTACCCACGCCGCTCCCTCAGTGATAGACGCGCTCAGATCGGCAGACTTCATCGTGACCGCGACGTCGTCCACCGCTGCGCTGTTCCCGTCCGAGTGGGTGCCGTCCGGGGCGCACGTCATCCTCGTGGGCAGCTATACGCCCGAGATGCACGAAATCGACAGTGCGCTCGTGCGGCGCTGCGCGCGCGTCGTCGTGGACTCGCGCGCCGCGTGCCGCGTCGAGGCGGGCGAGCTGATCGCCGCGGGGCTCGCCGACGTGGACATGGTGGAGCTGGGCGAGCTGCTCGAAGCCAGCCCGAGGGACGGCGAGCAATGGAGGCCCAACGAAGCAGCTTGCGAGGCGGTCCGGCATGCGGGCGGAGATGTCACCATCTTCAAATCTGTCGGGGTTGGTGCGCAGGACGTGGGCATCGCGTGCGCCGTCGTTGACCGCGCGCTGGAGCTAGGTGTCGGCAACATAGTGGAGGAGTATGACTCGTAGGCAGCGACCAGACCCAGATGACGATGGAGCTGCCATTCAATACCGAGAAATTTCCATATGGTGCCAAATACATAGTACAACGCTCCGCTGCAGTACTGTCTACGTGTAGACGGGGCTAGGACGGGTATTGAGATGCTACAAGTACAGCAAGGTATATCTACTCTACAAAGCGAGAACACTGAGGGATCCTGATAGTGCTGGGAAGGTAAACCACGCAGAGCGAAGCAAGAGGATGGCGGGAATTCGAAAATATGAGGGTTGCGTGATCGGAGGGTATGTGCTCTTTTTCGTCGGGAACTCGGTGCACTGGCAGCTGAGCCTGCTGCCACCTTGTAAGCAAACGCCCACAGACCAGTCCCGTAGACACATACCATAGCTCACGGCGCGGCCGCCGTGTATATTGCAGCATCGCGCTCCCCAGCAGTGATGATATCCTCGTCCGCCGCACTTCGAAGCAGCTGGACGATCCAATTCTGCCCGTTCCACCAACCGTTGGGCTTCATCACACGCACACGCCCCGCGAGCTTCTCGAGCGCGCGCCTGGCCGCGCTGTCGAGCGTCGCGACGGGCACGAGGCGCGCACCGGCGAGGTCCGCGGAGGGCACAGCGCGCGTGACGGGGCCCCAGAACGTGTGATGCGCGCGGTCGGGCTCGCGCGTCGCTTCGAGCACACGCGCGACGGGCACGGTCACCATGCGCTGCGCAGACGTCGTGCCGGCAGCCCCGTCCTCGGCGATGTCCGAGTCCGAGTCGTTATCGGAGTCGTTCGTTGCGCTGGCGGCGGCCGTGCGCCCGCTGGTGAGCGTGACGCCCTGCTCCCAGAGGAGCACCCAGCGGCGATCGCGCGGGCTCGGCTGCGAGGGCTTGGGGTACGCGTGCACGGCGAGGTAGACGGTGAGCGGCACGTCCGCGTCGGGGTACCGCCATTCGAGGTTGGGTGGCGGGATCATGCCTGGGTGCACGCCGTTGTGCGGCTCGTAGAAGTCGACGGGGTATATCATCGTCGTGTGCTCGGGCTGCTGTCGTGTGCGGACACCATTAATGACAGAGGAGCGTGGAGCTGGTTAAATAAATCCGACATACCAATTAGGCAGGTCTTCCCAGGTAAGTATCGGCTCGCGTTCTAGGTCGTGGGCCGCGTCGACAACGTCTGTCCCCGACGACGGTGGTGCACGCAGCTTGCAGAGGAGAGAAGAGGTGGAGGTATCTGTAGGACTTGACTGAGCGACGTCATTTGCGGTCTCGATGCCGCTCCATCGACTATCAGGCGCAGGCCGCCATCTTTTGTGGTCCCAAAGGGTCCACACCCTCGTTCTGCGGTTCACGCGCACGCTGGCAGGCTTGCTTCGACGCCTCGTTGTCTATCAGCCCTTCAGCAGCCTATCGGGCTGTCTGCGGGGTATTTCCTTGGTGGCGGCTTTCTGCGCAGAGCTTCCTTCCAGACGCGGCTCGGTGGCCCCGCCTCACCGGCCGCATTCCAGCCCTTCTCCATGCCGCGTTACCTCCTCCACGGGCGACGTACTTATGTCAGGATGTAAACGCGTGAAACTGACGGCCGTTCGATGCTCGAGCATGATCGCTCGGCTTGCGGCTGGACTCACACAACCGATGGCCATGGGACCAGAAGAGTTGTGTGTCCTATCAGGCGCTGATGCTCCCTTGACGAATCAGAGGAGCCGAGCCGATCACCTGCTTGTCCATCTATGCCCTTCTATGCCCTGGGTGAGCGTATTGATCTTCGTCATAGCCAATCCTGTACGCACCCCGTTGTCCAGAGAAAATCCTGAGAAAACCCATGATCTGTGGTTAGTCAACGTACACATGTATGGGTTCTGGCTTGTTCTGCCAAATCCGGACCTCCTCCGTTGATCACGCCAATAGGAGGCAACGAGAGTTGAGCAGTGCGTAGTAGAGCATGGCATTAGCAGATAGCGTGTAATAAGTAAACGAAGAAAACAATCCGGTGAAAACAAGAACGGGGGCTGCTGTTATGCTCACATCCCGGAAGCTAGCTGGCTGAGCTGGCTTGCGAGCTCGGGGTAGTTCTTCATAAACTCCAGCTGCGCATACGATGCCTGGACGAAATCAGCACATTGCCGTCAAAGACCCGATAGGCAGAGACGCACATATTGGTATGTCAGCGCGTTGACCAGCTCCGGTTCATTGCGCGCAAGCTCCGAGTGCCGCTCAAACATGCGCACCGCCTGGTCGACCTTACCCTGCTGCAGGCTCAGCTGCGCGAGCGTCGCGACCGCCGCCTCGCACTCCGCGTCGATGCGCAGCGCCTCGTGGCAGCATCGCTCTGCCGCGTCGACGTCCTGCTTCCACTGGAACAGCGCGAGACCCTTGTTCACGAGCGGGAGCACGTTTGATGGGGTCCTGGAAGCTGATTGAGCGATACATAATTATCCAGCGAAAGGAGCGTGTACTTATTGCGCTCGATCTCTATCGCGCGGTCGAACTTTTCCACAGCGTCTTGAAAGCGCTGCTGGTCAAGGAGAAGCTCGCCGCTAGACCTTCGTCAGCACGGCCTGTAGTAGACAAACAAGCTGGTGGAATGCTGACTAGTAATTTTGCGGCTCGCTGCGCTGCGGGAACGCCTTGAGTGTCCGCCGGAACGTCGCCATGCTGTTCGCGAGGTTGCCCGACTTGTACTGCGCGACGGCGAGCTGTATGTGCGAGAATACGAACTGGTCGTCCAGCGCAGTTGACTTGGTATAGTTTTCTGCCGCCTGCGCGAAGTCATTCATAATGAACAAGACTGCGGTAGCCCCTCATTAAGAAAGTTCATAATGAAGATGCTGCAGAGGAGGCGCGCACCTTGTCCACGGTGGTAATAGATATCCGGGTCCTCGGGGTTGTGCTTTATTGCCTCCTCAAAGCACTCGAACGCCTTCGCGGTGTCGCCCTGCTCCATGTACACGCTCGCGATCTTCACCCAGCTCTGCGTCATGGACGGCAGCAGATCAATCGACGCCTGCAAGTCTGCCTTCGCCGCATCCGTCTCGCCGATGAGGAACCTGTATTGCATATGATGTGTGAGCACACAAAGCCTTGGATGTAGAGACAGAAGCGCACTTGAATGTTCCACGGAGGTTGAAAGCTTCGGCCTTGCCTCCATCCCATGATATTCCCTGCTCGATGGCCTCATTGACGAACGAGAGCGAATGTGCGTAGTCTGACGCGCCAAGGGCTTCAAGTGCTAAAATAAGCGTGCTGTCGCCCGTCGACGGATTTTCTGGGAGTGCTGGCAGTGCCCCTGCAACCAAGGCGGTGAACAACTGCACTCATACGCGTACACAGAGGCGCATATACGCACGGGGACGGAAGGCAGCGAAATACGCGTAGATGAAGGTGAAGGAGGGTAGGCGCGGTTCTCTTGTCTGCCGAGGGGTAAGCAGAACGCCCAGAATCGATGTGCTTAGCACTCACGGCAAGAATTTCCGCCGCTTTTTGGGTCGACAACTTCTTCAGCACACGCTCTACCGCTTGGCCTGCAGAGTCGTTCTGGAACTTGCCCAGAATCGTCGTTGCGGTATAATCTGCCTCTCGTCAGCCGCGCAGCACAGGCATCACAGCGCGGAAGCGCGCACCTCGCAGCGAAGCCTCGTACAATTCCAGCGCCTCGAGCGCCATCGCGCGGCGGTTGAGGGCCTTCAGGTAGTGAGAGTCAAGTTTGAGCGCGGCGTCGCAGTCTTCGACAACGAGCTCGTGCTTCGGCGGAGTCATATTCACGTAGCAGGCGGCGCGGTTACTGTAATACACGGGCTCGGGCTTCGGCGTCACCGCAATCGCGCGTGTGTAGTAGTCGGCGGCCGTGGTGAAGCTGCGCGCCTGGTATGCTTCATTGCCCTTCTGTTTTAGTGTAGCTGCCAATTTTGTGCGCTCCTGCGGCAAATGAGCTGGTGGCGAGACGAGTGAGATGAGAGGACGCACCTCCGTAGATAGCTCGGCGATCTCGTCTGCAGTCAGCACCTTGTCGTCTGCGCTGCGTGAGCAGGTGTGTGACACGCGAACCGCCGGCGGCGTACCTTCCAGCTCAGACGACACTTCCGGGGCCTTCGGCTTGCGCTCCTCGATGATGGGCCCGTCCTTGTCCTTCACGGTCTTCTTGTGCTTCTTCTTCCGCTTGTCCTTCTTCTTGTCCCCCTTGACGTTCTCCTCGTCACCCGCGCCGCGCGCGCCGCGCGTGGACGCGACATAGTAGGCGACACCGCCGGCGGCGACGACGACTGCCGCGGCGCCTATCAGCAGGGAACGCTTGTTGTCCGAGACGAGGTGCTGGACGCGGTCGACGAAGGAGTCGTCTGAAGACATGCCTGGCAGCCTGAGGGGGTGGAGAGCCGGATGACGCGGGTCGTAAGGCAAGAGGAATTTGTTCCGTGGGAATGTCAGCGATATAGACGCTCAGTGCCAATATTCAAGTAAAATTCCAGGCCACGACTATGCAATGAAAACAATGTCGCCTTGAACGTAACCATTATGGATGCGGCAAAACCCTGAATGCATTACGACGATGAGGTGATCACTGGGACTTCTAGAAATACACAAATATGGCGCGAGGACAACAATTTGGACGTGCACAAGCTCCACGACGGGATGGAGTCACTGATAGATGAAATTATAGCTGATGTGGGGGTAAGGTCAGTCACCATGGAAGCCGAAACTGTAGCGCTGTTACTCACCGAGACAGCAAGTGAGGAATTGCAGAGAGTTGGGGACCGTATCTATGAAACGGGGAGGTATATGCGCGTCAACAATAGAAGACGAGCGAAACTGGCTGCGTACATACCGAGCGGCATTGTCGTACAGCTCAAACAGTGGGATAGCAAGAAGCTTCATATTTTTGGGGACTGCTAAGACCTCTGAAAGGACGAAACAGACAAGTTTACAGGCGGAAGCGTAAGTTACCAAGGTGCGAGGAGCCAATGGACTGGGTGAACACGAGCCTATGAACAGGAAACACGCACTTTTTTCTGGCATCTGCACAAGGAAAAGTTTCTTGCACTCCTTTGGCTTCGTGATATGTGCAGGGATGAAGGGGTACTGCGTACACAAGACCTGCGTGAGCACAAGCATGCTCGGAATGCGGAGGAAGCTAGCGCACCATGAACGTCTCGAAATTAGGCCGCCACCATTGCGCCAGGCAGTCCCCAATCTCCCAGTCATTGTCAACGCCATGTGACGCGTTGAATTGGCGCGACTCGGACGGCGGGGCGAGGCGCTCGTCGAGGTGACGCTTGAGCCCGTCGATCTCGTCCTCGCCAGGCTTTAGGTAGTCGCCAGGCCTGCGCACATGCCAAGTCAGCACAGCACGTCCAAAAATGATATGACATGCGTACAGCTTGAAAAACGCGTTGGCGATCTGAAGCATGAGGATGTGCGGGTGCCCGTGGTCGTGCACGACGAGGATGCCCTCTACTGTGCGTCGCATGCCGAAGTCCTCGTAGTTGTTCTGCAGGCGCTGCAGGCGCGCAGAGACGGAAGGGTCCTCCTCTGGCTGAGCCTCCTTCGTGCTAGAAGAGGAGCAACGCGTCAAAGAATAGAGCGGATCCAGAAAGTCGCGGACGAACCTGAAGGTGAAGTTGGAAAGCGGGTAGCTAGGTGGCGGTCAGTGCTGTGAGTGCTGCAGGAGCGGGAAACGTACAGAGCAATAGTGTTGGACATGGTGCACGAAGGGGTCGATACACGACGTCGCGACTAACTGCAGGACGTCACGCGTCACGGTGGGATGGAGACCTACTAGTCCCTCCCGAAAGGTCTACGATTGTGCCCCAAAACTTCGATCACGTGATGCACGAACGCGCTGACGCGGTGCCATTTTGGCCTTCGGGTCGATTTTTATCTTTTATTAACTCCTAGCACTGACAGGCCGCAGGCCGCAGCTTCATAGTCAGGGGCTTATGACCCAGCGAGTTATTGTCCTCTTTAACAATGCGGACGCGGGCGGAGGGCCCGAGTGTGCCTCCAGGCTCTTACTCTGATGCGCCGCTAGCTTCTATATGATTATCATTACAGTAACGGGACCTGATGGCAGGGCCAGACTGAGATGTGTCACCGACTGCAGTTCTAGCCACTGGCTCAGGGAGGCGGCCCCTCCACGGCACTCTTCTTGTACCCTGACCTTCAGAAATCTTCCTCTCGTGTCCATCGCGAGCAAATCAGGCGCAAATCAACCCACGACGTGGCAGCGACAAAACCGAACCATTCCCTTCGCAACGCAGTGGGCGATGGAATCGTTTACAAGAGAGCGCGTCAGAGAGCTTGGGTACATCATCGTTGAGGGTAAAGTGTACGATGCGCGCGAGTTTGGGCGAACAGATCACCCAGGTGCGTAAGAATGCACCATATCTTCGTTTCCAGCTGACGTGGCATTCGGTTTAGGCGGCGAAGTGCTCCTCACTCAGCTGGGGAGAGATACTGTACGATACCTCTACCTTTCAAGCTCGAAGTGTTCTGACGTACCCTCCAGACCGACGCGTTTCGCGCCTTTCATCCTGACTCGGCGTACGAGGGACTAGCGAGCTTCTACGTCGGTGATCTCGCATGCTCTGAGGAGCCAGAAGTGGATGGTAAGTTCTTCGCGTCGGAGGTTGCTCGCTAGCTCACGCGTTTTGGCCAGCATTCACTTTGGATATGCGTGCCCTGGAGGACACCCTTCGAAAACATGGCTACTACGAAGCCTCGCTGGGCTATTTCGCATTTCTGCATCTCATCGGATTCTCTCTCCTCGGCACATCCGTCCTGACACTGTATCGATATGGCCACACCGTCGGCGGCGTCATGTTCTCTGCGACAATGCTTGCTCTGTTCTTCCAGCAAGCCGGTTGGCTGGGACATGATTTCTGCCACAAGCAAGTCTCGGCCAACCCCGCTGTATCCTACGTCGGTTCGCTAGCATGGGGTGCTCTCGCGGAGGGATTTTCCATGTGCGTTATTCCTCGTCGATTGCAGCAAGAACAATTGACGAACCTTAACCAGGAGATGGTGGAACGACAAGCACAGCCGACACCACTCGACACCGAATATCCACGGGTGTGATCCCGACATCGACACCCACCCGTACTTGTCATGGTCCGATGACGCGCTCGAGCTGTTCACCGACGTCTCGCAGGATGAGCTTACGCACACGCTCGGAAAGCTGCTCGTGACGCACCAGGTGCTGTGCTACTTCCCTCTGCTCACCTTCGCGCGCGTTATGTGGAACGTGCGCTCGCTCCTGTACGACTTCCGCTCAAGCACCCGCGCGTCGTACATCGAGCGCGCATGCCTCGTGCTGCACTGGGTGTGGGTGATCGCGCTCATGCGGCTCGCCGCAACGCCTGCGCTGCGTGCGCTCTTCCTCGTCGGTACTCTCGCACTGAGCGGGCAGTTCATTGCCATGGTGTTCTCGCTGAACCACAACGGCACCGTCGTGATTTCCAAAGTGGACTGGGACGCGTCACTGCTAGGCTTCGCGGAGCTGCAGGTGCGCACGAGCCGCGACATCGCGTGCGGCGCGCTCGGTGCGTAGCCCTGAAACCATGACCACTGAAGCCAAAGCTAACCCTAAACCTGACCTTCTAGGTGCGTGGTTCTGCGGTGGGCTGCACGAGCAGGTAACGCACCATCTGTTCCCGCGCATGCCCCGGCACCGCTATGCGGATGTGCAGCCAGCCGTGCGCGCGCTGTGCGAGAAGCATGGCGTGCCATATCGCCGGACGGGATTCGTGCAGGGCACGAAGGAGGTGCTGGCGAGGTTGAATGAGGTGGCGGATAAGGCGAGGAGGATGGCAGTGAAGATTGGACAATAGATGTGCGGAGTGGATACCAGGGACATAATAGACAGTATAAAATCCAGGACTTTTAGAAAGGGCTCTCGAGAGCGAGGAAATTCCCGCTGTAGGCCCGGGCTCGCTGCAAGTACTGGGGCTTGTTCGGGCCTAGTACTAGTGGACCCACAAGTGCGTCAGTGGCCGCGGGCGCTTATAGGCGCGCCAGAGTCGCGCGGCCTTCAACTACCCAACAACATCGTGTCCCAATACCCCAAGTACTCGTGGTCTCTCTCTACACACACGCTGTAATATCTCCAAAGAATCCTTGTATTGCCTCTGAGATTCACGACTATCAATACCCGGAGACACCGAAGGTCCGTGCGCACTTGTTCTCCTCCGCTCCTCCACCGCCTCAAAGCCCGCAGCGCACCTATCATGCCCCCAGCACCAGACCCTCCCATCAATGTTAAGCTCCTCCTCATAGGCAACTCGTCCGTCGGGAAGAGTAGCCTGCTCCTGCGCTTCTCCGATGAGCAATGGCTACCCGAGGATGAGGCGAGCGCGACCATCGGCGTCGACTTTCGCGTGCGTGCCCTCCATCTTTCCGCAGGCTGGGCCCTGACATCTGCTGGTGGCGACAGGTGCACAAGATGGATGTCAAGGGGAAGAAGGTCAAATTGAGCATATGGGTGAGTGGCACCATGCCGACCGAGACCCGGCCATGCTGAAACGAGGCAGGACACCGCGGGCCAGGAGCGCTTCCGCACTATCACCTCGTCGTACTACCGCGGTGCGCAGGGCATCATTCTAGGTACGTACCACCCGTGCCCGTCCAGCTGCAACCGCGCGCTGATAGTGTTGTCATCGGCGTGTCCGGACAGTGTACGACGTATCCAGCAGGGAAACATTCGACGCTCTGCCGCGGTGGTTTTCTGAGCTGGAGACATACGTGTCTGAGTCGGTCGTGAAAATCATAGTCGGGAACAAGGTCGACAAGGTGCCTGTCTCCCTGCACCCCCTTTCTTCCTTTGTGAATCGTGGTGATTCGAGTTGTTCACTTACGTCGCCACCGTACGCTGCAGGAATATTCGCGTCAGGTGCCCACTGCCGAAGCAGAAAAGTTTGCCGAGCGCATGGGCTCGCTCTTCGTCGAGGCGTCCGCGAAGACCGCGGTGGGTGTGCGCGAGACGTTCCGCAACGTCGTCGAGCGCATCATCGACACGCCGGAGCTGTGGGGCACCGCTTCTCCCGCAGAGGGCAAGCGCGGCGCGAAGACCAAGACAGCGACCCCGGCGAGCGGGCGCGGAAGCGGCGGGACGATGCCAGGGAATATAGACCTTGTCGCGCAGGAGCAAGCTGCGGACGGCGGGTGCTCCTGCTAGTCTGCACTATGTCAGGCGAGATTCTGGCTGACAGTGAGTACAGGCGTAGGACGTTGATCACCACGACTCGACACGACCGCTTCATACCTAACGTCTAGGATACTCTTTTTACGACCACTTGTAATATTTTAGGACCGAACCATTGGCATATTATTACCATTGCTGACCCACTGTCCAACGGCGTGTTTGGTGCGGGGCAACCGTAGCATTAGCAAGTTTGGCTCGGCCACTACTGCTACAGCCGTTGTACTACTAGGATCCGGACGCTTTGTCAGGCAATGCTGGCCAACCTTCGGCCTAGTACAGTAGTATGTCTATTCGTTCATGAACGGTATTCCGAAAAGTCCCATAGAGGGCCACAGAAATTCATCCACAACTTGTGCCTGATCCATAAAAGATACTACATTACAACCGGGCGGTCTGGATGCAGCACGATTGGATCACAGAGTCGTAGGACTTCTAGCGCATAACCCCAGGCCCAACGTACCATTCTCACCGCGACACGGACTGGTGGTAAGCAAATCTGACATTTGACTGCGACGCGCAGCAATCGATGCGGGCAGAGTCGACCGCGACAGTCAGATACGGTCCCGTTGCTGGAGAGAATAGAATGCTGTAATTAGTTCCTACCTGAGCACGATACAACACGACTCATCTTTCTGACCTGGTCTCTGACGGGGAAGTTCGGCACAACCCAGGGGTGTCCTTGGGTACCAGAATACCCAGGCACGCGAATTCTGACATAGCGCCAGGAGATGTCTAGGGATAAAGATCATCAATGCGGGGGCTTTGAGGCCGCGCCGTTGCACTCAAGCCCTGAATCTGCCGGCAGAGGTCCGTCGGACCCTGTGGAGGAGGAGCATCCATTTCGCGAACTATGAGCATTTCGCCCTAGCGGTATGGAGGAGCAAGCGACGCTTTGTTGCCTTTTGTCTGGGGAATCAGCGCAATGTATGTTGACGCCCTGGTGCGCGCCCGTGGATCCTCCGTCTTGCGCGAGGCCCGCCTCGTGGAGGCTCGAAGAGGAGCGCTCTGGCGTGGGCGTTCTGGAGTGCAAGTGGGAAGCCTGAGACAGACGAATGGGTCCAATGGGAGCGACCCATGGAGATGGACATCTTCCCAGTCCCCAGACTCCTATGCATATTACGACCCCGCGTGCAAACTCTATTGGGATCAGAATGACACGCCCCAAGTGGTCGTAACAGAGAAGCCGGCTCGGCACGGGTCCCCGGGTCCGGCGTCCATGTTGTCCCGAACCTCTGCCGAACCAGTCGAGGCGCAGTACTAGTGACACCAACAGCTCTCACCAATTTTCCTGTTCTTGACTCGCTTCTCAAATATGTCAGCGTGTCTTTCTTCCTCTCTCTTCCGTCTCTCATGTCCTTGCGCCAAACGACTGCGACAGCGGCGCCGATATTCTTCTACCTCTGGAGCTCTCGACGGCCTGCGTCCATCTCGACGACTGCCAGGTCTCTTCAATCGCGAGTTATTGTCTGAGGGGCTGCTCTGAGTGAATGGCTGGTAGTCTTGCGCTGGATCTCTCGCGAAGCCTTGGGAAGTCGTGTCTGGCAGTCGTCTGGCAGCGATCCGATGGGAATCCGACATTTATTGTATTCCAACGGGACACCCGTGGCAGCGGGTGGTGCGCTCAAAGACGTCCTTTGCTGACTGCGCGCTGCGAGACTGCCTGAGGAATTCGGACTTATCTAATCCTATTGTGTGGCGCGTGAGTACACATAGTCAGATAGCTCTTGGTATGAAGCACTAACATGTCGTGCAGCCAGCAAAGCAGCTGCATATGCACTTGGGTGCGCCGTATTCGGCCATGACCATATCGCGCATATCGCTGTCGCGGACATTGAAGGCGAGGCACGGGTCCTAGGCGCCGGCCCGCCGCGTTGCAGCCTGCCTCGACACGCACATTCCAGTCAGTAACCTTCCATTTTTCCAGTTTTTAAAACACTGTCAGCTGCCATGCATCACGCATCGTGCTTCCAAGCGAGCAAGAGGCGAAAACGGGCACGAAAAGTCGTCGCAGATGAGGTGCACGATCGGCGACTGATCTTCCGATCGTTCGGGCACAATTGTGTCCGACGTGCTGGGCAGTAAGTTCAAAGCAGCAAACCCAATGAGGTGCGAGCGACACGGTGTTATATTATGGTCCGTAGTTCATGAACCTGAGAAATCGGTCGGTCATTGAGATACTAACGACAGGCGACTTGTATACCTTTTCACTACCGCGCTTAAAGGAGACTGGCCGCTTGGTACGTCGTTCTATTCCGTCAATATTCTTAGAGAGCTGGCGTAGCGGGCATCGTTGGCCGTTTCTCCCGTGCAGCTGTCACAGACGGTTGACAGGCGTCCAGTGAGTCACCACGAGCAAGCAGGCGACAATCGACCGTGGGTTCATTTTTATTTATTCGATTCGCGGGTACCTACCCATCTGGCAGGTGTCTATGGACGCTCATATCAGCCGCGTTCCAGACATCAACGGCAAGCGATGGACATACCAGCAAAGCGCCCTCGTCTGGTCGACATGAGCACCGATGGAAGCTGTCTTGTCTGAGGAAGCTCTGCCTGCCTAGCTATCCCCGCCCCTACCCTCGACGGGTGCTGTGACGCTTCCGCCCTCCGTCGTGATGTGACGGCAACGAAGTATGGGAAGGCAGTACAATGCGTTGCCCGGCGCATACCCACCGTGTACTGCATGCAGAACAAGGACAGCTTGCCATTCCGGTGCGATATCCTGTTCATAACACATCCTATTCCTTTCTGATCTAGATCATACAAGTAACACCTAGGGGACGGAAAGGGCCATCAGCATCAAGTCATATCGAAATCGGACACAATGCGCGCAGGAACAAAGAAGTGACAGTCGGGTCGGCTGTGGGCCTTCTATCCCAGCGCCAATTATGCGCCGACACCACAGAATATAAGATGGCAACCAGATGACTTACAATCAAATCTCCCCACCCCCGCCAAATCTCTCCGTGTACCCGTCGAGTAGGATGCTCAGACCGGGATCCCAGAACCTCCAGGGGGACCAGGGGGGCCGTCGGGCTTGCGCGGCATAGGGGGACCAGGGGGGCCGTCGGGCTTGCGCGGCATCTGGCGACCCGTATCTTTGTTCTTGCGGGGCTGCTTGCCTGAGAACCACCCTCTCACAGGGGTTACAGAGCCGCTGGTTTGAGGAGGGACCCTATTCTGAAGGGGTTCCGGCCGCCACTGATACTGCTATACAGGCAGTCAGACTCGAGCATTCTAAATCGCAGGCAAAAAAGGGCGAGCCAGACACGGGAGACAGATTCAGACAAAGTGACGGGCATCAATTTCCAACACCCAGGCAAAATCCATATCGTGGCGGGGAGGCAGGGGAAATATTCGGACATGGAGAAGAAGACATACCTGGTTGCCCGCCATGTGTTGCTCTTGAGGGTGCACCGTCTGGTGGCCTTCGTTGTGCACCGTCCGGTGCCCTTGGTTGTGCGCGCTCGTCGGCGGCGACCAGTATCCAGGAGGAGGAGCGGCGTACTGGAGGGCAGGCGGTAGGGTGTGAGGAAGGGAGAAGATCGTGGATGGCGGACGACTTACGGGGGCCGGTGTGTGCGCCACGGGCGCAGCGTTGCGCGGCTGGTCCGTGCGCTGTGAGGTACAGGTAAGGTCAAATCGGGCAGACAACTGCAGGAGGGATGGTGCAGGACGGACGACGTACGGGGGCGGCGTGTGCGTGGGTGGCGTGATACGCACTCGAAACCGGGGGTCCATCGGCGTAGACCTGTACGAGGAGGTCGTAAGGGCAGGACGGAAAGGTAGAAAGGAAGTATATGATGGAAGACTTACATGTGGCGGGATGGGTGCATGCGGGGGTGCCGCCCGCATGGGTGCAAGCCTGGGCCCGCGATACGGCTCGTAGGCCGTCTGTGGGGGAAGAATTGTTTATGTTAGCGGTAGAGCACAAAAAGAGCGGTGCAATTGCAAGCGAGAGCTATGGATGAGAGGGCAATGGGCCGCGAGGCGACCCATATTGGCGAAGGCTGTTGGTCGACATCCACAGCCTCCCCGGACACAAAAGACATCGAAATGCGTCGGCAAGGGGACAGCCTCTGCCTGACGATGCGCACTCGCGGCGAGGAAGGGAAGGAAGTCGAGAATAGAAGTGCACATACCACGGCGCCGCTGTAGGCCTGCGGGGGCTGGGGCCATTGATAAGGCTCAGTCCTTCCCACTCTGTCCAGTCCGCAGGCTCGTAGGCCTGGAAGCGTCGGTCTTTGCTGCATTCTTGCAAGAGGAAAGAGGTGTGCAGTGGATGTGACTGGTGTCAGGTCGACAGCAAGTGAGTCGAGCGCGTCGCTGACTGATTTTTGGACTGTCCACAAAACTCCGACACCCAGTATGCTGCCCGCACAGCGGCGAGCAACAACAGGACATGTAACACACGTCCAAGAAATTACTAAAATACTCGCTATGTCCTCCTCGACCGCGCCGAGTTCACTACAGAGTCCCGCTTGTGCAGAAATCACTGCAGGCGCACAGACACTACTGGGGCCGCACAGGCAATAACTGCAAACGCCGGGAAGCTGCGAAAGTGACCCGAAAGCGTCCGAAAAAGGGTCCCAGGACAGTCACAGCCGGTAGCGCAAGCCGTGGAAGCCATGGAAGCCGATAGACTCTCGGACCAGCATCGGCCGCAATGACTCCCTGGCGGCCGCAATGCCGACGAGAAAGCGCCCCGCAGTTGATGATCAGTGATGAGAGAGCGCGAGAACCGGAGTAAAGCGGTGGGGAGACCGGGATGCGGTGGAAACCTGTGTTGGGATATAGCGCCGGACGATTGACGCCGACAGTCAGCACAGCGACGGCGATGCATAGCAAGCGGCGACGTTGAAGCCCATGCAAGAATGAAGGCAATCCTGGAAAAACACAAGGCGTCCACGAAGACGATGAAAGGAGAACAAAGTCGCCAGGACTTACCAAGCTGCCGTCAGGGGACTGAAGAGTACCAGATAGCCAAGGTGGTGTCGTGAGTGCATTTGAGTATTTTATCTGAGCTGGGGGACGCAAAGAAACAGCCAGTGAGGGGGAGGGGGAGGGGTGCCGCCAACAAGCCACACGCGGGACACCCTGCGGCACCTTCTTATAGCCACCCACATCGGCGTGACATGGCTCGCTTTCCTTTGATTGCTGTGCAGTTAGATTCCGAAAGGAACGTTCTCACCCGCGCTTAGTGCCATGTGCCAGATCCCATCGATCAGATTGGACCCCGCTGTTTCCACGTATGGCGACTCACCTTGCAGCAACCCATGCGCCAAGCGGCCGCCGCAGCTGCCGCGTGGAACGACTCACGGCGGGATCCTCTCTTGCGCCTTGCGTCGCTGCGGGGGCTGCGCTGAGCGTGCAAAGCACGTGTGGGAAGGGGGAATGGGGAATTCGGGGTCGAAAATTGGCGAGCCGCCTTTATGTATACGCGCGTTCGGCGCGCGCCCGCGTGGGCGGCCGGGGCTCCACATCGGGAAGCGCCCCTGGTGCGATCAAACACCAATAAGGGAAGCGACATACGTACCGGTGCCGATAGTACGGGCGGTGGCTCAGCGTGTGGCTGGTATCCGTGCGGTTGCGTTCAAGCTGAGCCGTCCCTTCATTTATCTGGCATTGAGGCTGATGAGAATGTCCAGTTGTATTGTTGGTCCTGCCACTACTGAATAGTTCGAAATAGATCATGAAGGTTGCAAGAAGGACCGTCCTTCAACAACAGCGCATCGCTGCATGTCGAGCTGGCAGCTCCTCGCGCACGCTCTCGAGCGTTGACCACCGGCAATGCCATTCAGCGCGCCACGTTTGCCGCCCGCGCAGGTATCCACGTCCTGCGATTGCTGGCCGTGCGGCTTCACGGCAACCGTGATTTTCCAGAGCGGGGGTGGCGTCCACGCGCAAGTGCCGGCGCGTACATGGTCAGCAACTGGTCCTTGTGCTGACAATATACTGGGTGGTGTCCGTACGGGTTGCAATGATCCCCAGCTTGCACCCAGGAGCGCACCACAACAACATGAGTCAATGACGGCAGAGCTCCATAATCCCTTCAGCGCACCGTTGTGGGTGATCAGAAAGTTGGGGCAGACCTCCAATCTTCTGCAACGCAGCGCGGAGCGGTAAAAATTGCCCGTGTGACAGTGAGGAACGAGACTCGAAAGCTTCTTGAATAGTTGCATAAACGCGGGGACCGACTGGGCGCAATTGTCCGCAGGGAACATATCCTTGCTTTGCTCCTCGAAGATGGCGCAATCCGACTGGCTGCAAATCCAGTTTCGTTCTCGACGCTCCAGTGCGAATAATGATGCGTCCGCGGAGCATGGCCCCAAGTCCGCCACTTGGTCCCGGTAGATCGCAAGATGAGGGAGTCCGTGGCTGCCGAGGGTCCGATGCGTCGTCGCCGATGCTTCCGTATGCGACGAAATTGAGGTGCAGCAATGTTGTTGATAACGCGAGCCTTCTGCAAACCAACAGTTGAGGGGGGCTCGCCGGGCATCTATTCGAATCAGTCGCCTGCCTGAGGTGTCAGTCGTTGGCAAGAAGAAAAAATGTGCTGCAGGATTAACCCACGTATTCTTGCAGCAAGTACGTGGTACCAATTTTGATACGAGATCATCGAAAGAGTGGATGTTGACGACAGCCATTGAAGTATGCGAGCGAACGTATATAGCGATCTGATCACTACGTTGAGCATCGGAGGCAACGTGAAGACTACGAACACACCTTCAGACACACCTTCAGACAGCACTCAACTGGGAGACGAGTCTAATCGTTCTCCTCTTGATCAAAGTACGCCGGACCTGTCCGGGCGGTATGCGGATACGGAAACGTCACCCGGGCGATGACCTGTTCCCAGTCGTCTAACGTCACCAAATACACCTGAACAAGGTTCCGCTTCATCAGCATCTGTACCTGTGAACGGCAGGAGAACTGAAACTTGCCTGATTGAGCCCACGTTCCGCCACCCATTCGATGGCGACGCATCCCAACTTCTTGGGGAATCGACCGCGCGGCGCAGGGCAGGATAATTGACCAGGGCCGTGCGGGCGTCTGAGATGGCGTCGAGACGAAGCCCGGCAGCCCCGTCGCCAGGTTCGAAGAAGTCAGCCGCCCAGGGCGAGATGGGCGCCGTCGCCAACTCGAGGCCCGGCCCGTAGCGCGCAGTCGAGCGATGGAAGTTGCATCACAGATGTAGCTCCGAGGATATTTTCCAAAGCCCAGGTAGCGCACTTGAGATGTGTCGAGGTGAAGAGCAGGCCACTGCATGGTCTTTATAAAACGAAACAACTGCCGCCACAACCTAGGATGGCATCAAGCGCCTATGCCCCAGTCGGAGCCCAAGCCCAAGCAGAGGCTTCAAATCTCCAGATACGGAAACCTGAATTACGACAATCCGAATACACTGAATCCTCGTGGAGATGCGTGCCGGAGGCATTGTGATCAGAAGACCTCGGGTAGAAGCCTCGCGACGGAGGGCGTTGTTGTTGCGGCGTCGCCTATCGTGATGAATGGATGGGCTGATAGAAACAAAACAACAAGAACTTGAGCGCGTCCAAGGGCTTGTTGCACTAGTCAGACACCGGAAGCAAGGAGGCGCCTGTAGATCCGTACCTTGTGTTGCGATATCCCGAAGGCTCTGCTTCGCTTGGTGGTCACGGCTCCCTCTACTGGTAGCATGGGTGGCGTATTCCGTGCAGGGAAGAAAGGCCGCTGTTGTCTGAAAATAGTGTCTAGCGAGCTTTGAGGATGATCTAAGGTCGGCTTAGACCCGCGACAATATGTGGCGAGTGCAAACAGTCTACCAGCCCAGGGGCAGCTTGATCAGAGCGAAGGAAGAGAGCATACATTGGTGATCATAAGACGTACATATGCGAGAGACTCAGAGAGAGAGCAAAAACTTTAATCCAGATTTTCGAGTGCAGCGGCCTCCCTGGAATATCGACGACACCTTACACGAACCGCCATAAGAGGGCTGGGCCGCCCGAAGAGCGACAACGGCCACCGGCCATCTACCCCACCCTCCCCGTGATGTGAGACTCGGAGTACCAGGCGAAAAAACGAGCGCGCCCGCATCAATTGTGTGCACCGAAACTTGAGTTGCGGAGTAGCGCGGGGAAAACTTGGTCGCGAGGGGAGACAGAGGCCATGATGATTGAGACACCCAGAGAAAGGTATGTTGTCCATCCATGCTTTGTTCGAGATTGGTTACTCCTCAGGACCAGCGGCTGGGCAGGGCGGCTGGCAGTCAGAATCGACCTGCACCAAGTGGCCACAGATGGCCTCCTTGTCCTCGTCGTTGTAAGTACAGGATACAGTGCGCCAGCCTCGTTCTAGGGAAACTAGCCTGCAGTGCGCTCGGTGAAGTCAAAGTATTCCAGTGATAGTACCTTGACGAGGGAGGGAAACACTGTGAGAGCCCAGCTCCGACTCACAATAAGACAATAAAGGGAAGGTCGCGGTCAGCTTCTCCACGACGGTCTGCGCAGCCTAGGCACGGGCGAGTCGACGTGGTCTGCCTTCACATTGAAAGATGGACAGCGGATGATGGTGAAGACACGAGGGAGCTCCAGCCGAAGCGGGGTTTGGAAGAGATGGACGGCAGAGGGATGTTGCCCGACTGGGTGCTTGGCAGCCGCATGAGCGAAGCGATGGTGGATGAAAATGTGGACCCCGAAAACAAGTGCGGAGCAGAGAAAGACATCACAGAGAATGGCCAACGCGAAGCGAAGGAGAATGATAATGCCGATGTTGGCATATGACGTCTTAACGGGTGGTGGTGGTGGTGGAGCGGGCACCATGCATGCATGGTTGTTGGACTCGATGATCTGAGTGTTTTGCAGGAAATGGGGGCATCCAGGGATACGGGACAGGCGGGTGAGCGAAAATGCGACGCGTCGAGGCCATTCACATGGCGTTAGAGACTGTAGCGTTTTGGAAGCCTGCTCGAGAGGTTGATCCCGTGCCACATTGCGTGGCAGGCTGTCCTCTGGATCTGCTGCGATGCTGATGGCCGTCGTGGAACGGCAGGACCGTCACTCGTTTGTCCGGCGCCCTGGACTAAAAACCGATCATTCAATAAGTCCCCTGCATGCACAGATACAATTTGAGGGCCCGCATCCAAACAATGACTGATCCAGTAGTCAGAGCTCGCAGCGAGAATCAGCAGTCCCATCTCCGCCGGGGCATGGCGGCTCGGACTGGTGGATCAGGGAGCGGTTATGCTCTACGGCTTAGGGCCTGCATGGGCGCGAATCGAGGGCCTGTAAAATTCTCGCTAGAAGATCGCTGCGAGAAGTTTCCAGAGACTACGTACAGATAAAGCCTAGTGTGCCGCGTCAATGCCGCGCAGGGAACGTGCTGTCGGGGATTCTGCAGTATGGTATAAGGGGTTCCGGAGAGGGACGCCTGTCCATATCGCTGATTGATGCCAATGGAGACTGGGGATGGAAACAAAGAGCCAGATGATGTGGGGGAGTCGATCATTTTACCGCGATAATGATGAAGCGTCATATAGAAATCGAGGTTGTTGAGCTGGCCAGACGCCGGTACTAGGATGCGGGGCATGCAAAACGGTCGCGGAGGGATTGCCAGCGGCGCGCAAAATAAAGGCACCGAAGGTGGCAACGAGTTGGATCTGTTGGAGAAAGAGTAAAGGATATAGAGCCTCGAGGCCAAGTTGCCAAGGCATACCGCGGGCCGCGGGACGACCTAGATGTCCACCGGTGCTCCTCGTCTTCATCGCAGACACAGTAAAGGTCCAGGCTCATGTGATCCGAACGGGCAAGGATAGCAGCTGGACGAACGCTGGCCAGTAAGACTGCCAACATCCGTGGCGGAGGAGCAAACACAGCGCCATGATTGGCCACGACGTGACTGATGCGGTCCTCTACCTGCATCCTCCTCATATCCCCGCGAAAACACAACCATCACCTCCCATACACCGCCCACGTCCCCATCCCCTCCAACACCCCCTCCACATTCGTTCCCCCTCGTATGCGTGTGTCTGCAGCTCATGTCCCAATCGACGATGCCGCGGCCATAGCCCCTCTCCACCGCTGGATGGCCGCCGAGCTCGAGACGAAGCTCTCAGTCCGCATAGGTATGATGGCCGTCATCTTCTGCGTCTCATTATTCGGTGCGCGCATTCTTTCATGCTGGAGCTAGCATGGGGTGCTCACAAATGAATGAATGTAGCCGCCTCTTTTCCGACCGCATCAAAACGGGTCAAGTACCTCCACATCCCGCGCATCGTCTTTTTCGTTGGGAAACATTTTGGAACAGGCGCGTCGTGCAATGCTTGTTACTTTCCGCCATCTGACGAAATAGTTATAGGCGTCATCCTGTCCACAGCATTCGTCCACTTACTACAAGACGCGTTTGAGAGCCTCCTGGATCCGGAGGTGCAGCGCGAGACCAGTGTCGGCCATTGGACGGGCTTCATCTTGTGCGCCTTCTGCTCTCCTTTTCTGTAATATTCTCCTTACGTTCTCCCGAAGGCTGGTCTCGCTTCTCCTGATCTTTTTCATAGAATGTGCGCTCTATGACCTGCCCAAGCACACCTCGCTGATCCTCCTGCAGACTCCTCCACCTCATTTGTCGACTACCTCCACTCCTACCCTTCCGCTCCGTCCTCCCCCAAGCTTGAAACCGGCAACACGCCCCTTCCGCCCCTCTCCGAGTCCACGCCGCTCCTCGCCGTGCCAGTCTCCGCGCCAGCATCGCCCAGCGCACGTAGGCACAGCATCGCATCTCTGCAGGAGCCCGCGCACGCACATCATGAGAATCTCGAGATATTCCAGGGCCACCACCGACACGAGCCACGGCTCGCCCACGCCGAACACCATGAGTACCCGAGGCGGGGGTCAGTGTTGCTGCTGGACGCAGAATTGGGCGTGAGTCCCGGGGATGTGATAAAGCCGGCGTTATCGCAAGACGGACATGCTCCGCGTCCTCAGCACAATGTTTCCGGACACGGCCATCAGCACGGGCATGCCCACTTGGACTTGGAGAGCCTCGCAGAGGAGGACAACGATGATGAAGACTGCAGCTCGGATGCTGCAGCCGCCGCCGCGAAGCTGGAGATCGGTCGCAAGCGACAGATCGTTGGGATCTTGGTACGCTTTCACTGTCCTGCTGCCTGTTCGTCAGTGGCTCAATGACGCGCTTGACGGATGATTATGAATGGCACAGGTCTTGCAATTTGGCATCATGATCCACTCACTTGTCATCGGGCTTACCCTAGCCATCGCCTCAGGCGCAGATTTCAGTGAGTCCCATCGTTTCACGTTCATCACACACACTTCTCCGCGCATCTCGGGTTCGTCAGCTAGTCGCTCTGCTGACACCGCATATGCACCTATAGCCTCCCTTGTCGCCGCGATCGTCTTCCACCAATTGTTCGAAGGCCTGTCGCTGGGCATTCGCATCGCTGGGCTCCCCGCACCTACAGACCCCTCACGCGGGTGGTTATGGCTCAAACCAGTCCTGGCCCTCCTTTTCGCTGTCACTACGCCCGCAGGCATCACAATAGGGCTGTTGACTTTCGGCGTTGGCTCCGGCTCCGGCGGCGGTGCGTCACCCCATCCTTCCCTTGCCCCCATCATACTCGACACGCTGTCTATAGCTGACGGTGCTTCGATCCCCCAGTGCGCCTAAAACTCATAGAGGGTCTGATGTCTGCGATTTCGGCGGGCATGCTCATCTACGCGGCGTGTGTTGAGATGCTCGCGGGCGATTTCGTGCTCGATCCGACGCTGTGGCGGGCGGGGGTTGCACGGCAGCTGACTGCACTCGGCAGCCTACTCGCAGGTGCCGCGGGGATGACGCTACTTGGGTGCGTGTATGCCTCGTTCCGAGAGAGCAGTGGTGCTGACTTGGAACGTTTGTGACTGGCATTCAGAATGTGAGTATTACTTGCATGTGTACTTGGTGATATCGCTAAGATTGTTTCTCGGGTTGTAGCGTCCATTAGGCACACTGGGCGGTTGGCATCTCACCGGCCGCCTGCAGCATGCCTTGTAGGATCTAGAGTCATATTTTTGTGTATCACAGCACTAGCTTGGTTGTAATAGAAATTCATAGTGTGGCAGCAAAGAGAAGTTTGGTTCAAGATGATCCTCAGCTTACGAAGGTTGAATCCGTCTACTCTGCCTTAGAGAGACTACATCAGGAAAACCGCCCGCGCGGTCAAGAGAAGTAACGAATGACAAGCGCTCTCAAGAGCTCTCAAGCGCTTGGCATGTCTCGAGAGTCGCGTCAAGAGCGCATCATTGACAGCGCGTATTTGTGCCCTCTTGAGTGCTCTTGAGTGCTCTCGAGCCAGCTCATAGCAGCTCATATGATAATGAGGAGTGTACGTACATCAGGAAAAACTCATATCCCTGTAGTATGTGAGGGCTATACATATGGCTACGTCGTTGTCCCCTGACACTCACATGTTGCCGTCGCCATGACCAAATATGGCCATAGGCAACAAACGCTCGCGCACGGACCTTCGGGGGATTACGGCCATCGAGGTAGCCTCGACAGTGCACATTGTGGACGAGGGCGGCGCCCGAGCTTGAGTTTGTTGCAACTGCTGGGTGAGTGCGTTGTCACTGTGTATGGTTTTGCTAGTTTTCACTGACCCCGGGCGCATCGGCGACACGCCGCACCTCAGTGCGGGCGTCTGGGCCAGCGAGTGCCGCGGCGGCGCTGGTGGCAAAGCCACGACCTCGAGCTGCGGCCCTCAAGAGCTGCACGACGCCGCAGACACTCCAGCCGTGGACGTGACGCACCAGAGCGCAGCATGAGGACGCGGCGGGCCCGCACGGACTGGGCGGAGCTCGCAATGACACCGGCGATGGCAGGGTTTTTGACCGACGACGAAGGCGTGGGGGCGGCGCACCGAGACCTTTCGGCGCAAAGAGCTTAATCTGTACAATTCAGTGTAGAATACAGTAGTACAATTGAATAATTAAGTTTGTATTCTACAGACTCCGGGAATCTGACATGGGATTCTCTGACCCATCTTGAGACATATCATGTCCATGTTGCTAAGGAGAGACGTGTTGTTAGAAACTGTCCGTTGCAAAGATGAGAAGGCTCACTTTGAGCCGCAGCAGGCAGACATTAGCACGGTCTAAGTCAATACGCAAGGGAAACGGAAATGCTGAGGGGTCTGCATCATTGGCATTGATGTTCCACGGCCTTGCGTCGAGCTTGAATTCTGCTGCCCAGCTTTCCAGTGACGTCAGCCGGTGTAACCACCGGACAACTTTGCACAGGGAGTGCTCAATGGTGATTGGGCTGTACTGAAGCAGATCCTGGTCCACTTCGGACATCTGGTCGAGATGATCCTCTAGAACAAACAGCGCTGCACGTACTGATGCCTGGTTATCCAGGACAAATCCGCACCGCTCGAGCCCTCGAAAAGCACCAAGCCCAGGATGATCGCACAGCCAGGATGCAATGTCGTCCAATGTCGGAGGATCAATGATACGACTGAGTGAAAGATTAACGAGGGTCTGAAACTTGGTTAGCCCTGTCTGGACGCCGTTGATACCCAGCTGCTCGATGAATGCCATGGCAGTCAACCAGGACATCTTGGGACCATTATATGTTTCTGGATCCTGATCCAGAAGGTCGCCAAGCGCTTCAGCCCAGGCATCCTGCACCTCCGGTTTCCAGTACTCGAACAACTTATCGTTTAACGAGTATTTCTCTTTTGCTCCTGCGGCGGAGAAGACGGAGGGAAAGCTTGTACCCCTGCGAGTTGGGAGAAGCTTCAAGGCATTGCTCGCGCTTCCATAGATGCAGCAGTTTGATATTTGAAGCATGCCTTGTTCGCGTAGAGGCCGCGGCGGCCGCTCTTCATCAGGGTCAATATCGTAGTTGGGGTTGGCGGCAATTATTGACTGGTTGACTCGAAGTGCTTTGCCGAACAGACCTAGACAACTCTCAAAGGTTGTTGAGAAAAATGTATCTGAGGCAGTGTGATGTTCAGCCTGCGGTGACGTCCACGCCAGGAAATCCTTGGTCATGAGGCCCTGGCCTGTCAACATCCAGATGAGAAGGTTCGAGATGCCTTGTCTGGTTGTCAATTTGTGCCCCGGAAGCTTCGCGCGGAATAGGAAGGCACCAGCGGTCCTCTGGCGCACGGGATCTGCTTGGTCGCGATCGTTTGACTTTGACGCGTGACCCACACCCTGTAGGAAAGACCGTAGCTCCTCGCGACCTGCACCAATGCCCTTCAACTCATTCAGCCTCTCCCGAAAGATGAGCGCCAGCACCGTCAGATCTGGAGGATTGCCGTGATCAAACAGCGAGGCAGTTGATACGCTCGCCATACTGCCATGGTCAACCTGACTTCGACGACCTGTGCGTGCCTTCTTTGTTGAAGACCCAGCTACATCTTCCGTGATTGTTGATGGGTCCAGCTCTTCAATGCTGATTTTCCGACCTGTCAGGAATTGGATTCCATGGCGGTATACCAGATTACCAAGGTTACCAAGGGCATCCCGGTGGTCGTCTGTCACGTTATCAGCGAGCCAAGATCGAAGTGGTGCCAGCGTAGACTCTGGATCAGAGATAATCTTCTTGTCTAACCGAGCTTCCTCAATGACTTGGTGAGACCACAGCAAGGTTGGGGAAGAAATGAGATCCTTGATGGGGCCTGCAAAGAAAACGCGTTCGTCGCCTGCAGCTTCTACAATTGCAGAGAGCACTGCACCACGGCAGATAGTGCGTGCGCGTACGGCGTCGATGTCGCATGTCTTCCGACGTGGGGTGTTGAATGTAATATCAGCTTCAACCAGGTGAGGCAGGATCAATTCGCGCTCAACCAAAGTCCGCAGCACTTCACGTGCCCGGTTGTATAGCGCCGCTTTGCCATTTCTTGCAACAGCACAGTCTGGGAGTGGAATTTCAGCCCTCAATGTTTCGCTAGACCGCAGCCCGTACAAGTCCCAGGGTATCGTTGGTTGCTCTGGCTTCTTCTTGGACCGTTCCATGTGCGCAGCACGCTGATTGGCTCTGCGAGCGTTGACGTAGGACACAATGTGGTTGATCAGAGATGCATACTGTGGATAATTGTCGTGAAGGGTGTTGTCACTGTGGGATTGAAATAGAATAGTCGCCAGGGTATCAAACCCTCGCACGAGGAAGTCAGACACGATGAGGATGGTGCGAGCCTGCTGCCACCGAATGAACGCGCCTATGACGGACAAGTTCACCGCCTGCTCGGCAAGTATGGGCGACAGCGTCACGGCATCTTGGACCAGTGTCCATGTCATGGTGATACTAGCACTTTGTGAGCCTAGCGCAGGGCTGCTGGATGGCACCAGTGGAGCAAAGTCAAGCCAGCATTGACTGAAATTTTGACGCCGCGTGATAGTCTGTATTTTGGCAATTGCCGCGGACAGAGTACTGCCTGGATGCTGCAGATCACTTTGACGCTGATTGGGCGCCGCCGCGAGTTCTGCCTGAAGCCGCGCCCGTTCATTTTTGAGTCGAGCAAGGTCAAATAGCGCAGATATGAGATGGACGTGGGGGAGATCGTCAGAGAGCTCTTCAGATAGCTCATTATCAATTTGCAACACCCGCACAGCGCGCGTGGGCATCCCGTCGTGCTGCATATGATACTCCTCTATCAACTCTGATGCATTGCTGCATTGCTATGTTAGCTACGCGATTGATATATAGTACAGAGGCTGCACGTACGAGAGTTCAGATCTGTTCTGCCATTGATCGTGCTCCGCAGAGTACCCCTTGTACCTCACCTGATAATAGATATCAGGGCCAGTGAATTTCTAAAGTGCCAAAGAAGGGTAAGAAACAAGATATGGACAATCATATGGAAAGAACCCTCACATGGCCAACAACGGCTTCAACTTCATATTCGTCGTCAGACTCTAACTCAGTCTCGCCGTCGGATGCACTCTTCCTGGCACCTGCCTGCTCACGATTGCTGGACCAATTTAAAGCGACCGAGGTTCTGGCCCTCTTCGTGGGTCGTTCCGTCGAAGCGATTTGCGTCTGCTGGTTGCTAGCGCTCTTCTGACTTCTCTGAGAATCAGAAACATTGCGGTCGACAGCAGAAGCCTTGCGTTTAGGAGCACGCGAGGCCTTTGATGAAGAGCTGGTGATGGGCGCGGGAGACTGCGAGCTCTCGTCCGAGTCAAGGGGTACTACAGAAAGGGGAAGGGGCTGCTGCAATACTGATGATGATGGTGCCACATCTGCGCGACGGACATGGAAGGCGTCACGAAGTTCAGGAAAGTGTGAGGCATCTGCAGCACTTGACAAGAATGTTTGGAATGCCGCAACATTCTCTGTTTGTAGCCTGTCACCAGCACACACAATCAGCACCATACGCTCTTTTGATGGGCAGACAGGCAGACACTGACCATGGGTTTTCATCTTCGCCAAGTATCAATTCATCGCCATTTTCGATGATTACCCTCCAGGCCACCTAAACTTGAAGTAAGAAACGGTTTCATAGAATATAAGTTCATGGACTATACCTTTCCAACTCCGGTTCGCTCCTTCGCCACCACTTTTGAGATTCTTCGGTGAGGCTGGGAGCTGGATTCAACTGGCGGTGCAATGCTCCTCGCTGCGATCGGCCGAAGCTCCAGACCCTCCAAGGAACGAGAGTGCGTCGCTCGCAAGCCCCTTTGGCGACTCTTGTATGCAGATTTTGTCATGTTGAGGAAAATGGCAGCGTTGTTGGCCCATTGCCCAGAGTAATATGACTCCATTTGAGAAAACCTTTCCTCCTTTCCAGCTCGATCGAACTCGGTCAAGTGAACGGGCTGCAGCTCTTTTGTGTCATCATCGCAGAAGCGAATATGACTGAGAAGGTCGTTGACAGACATGCCTTCAAGCTGGAGTCGTGCAGCTGCAAGGCTGTTCATGAAGTTGAACACCAGCTCATGTGCCAACCGAGAAGCGGCGTCTGCAGGAGATCCCAGCACGTGTCGGCCATGCTCAGCAAAGTTCCTAGATTTCATTTCGCTTGCACCTCTTGTGCCAAAGTTTCCGAAGCGCGTAGCCGGAGTCACCGCCATAGCGCTAGTGCGCTGCACAGCCTGAGCGCTGTGATACACAACATAGCCGCAGCGATTGACCTTACCAGCATTCTCCCAGAGCTTCGAGAGTTCGTCCAAGCTTCCGCCGTCTAGTCTGCTGCCTGGAGTTTGGCTTGAAGGCGAAAACCCAGAGTGGAGGTCATTGCCTCGGAAGACCAAGGCAATTACCCAAGCGTTCATCTCGCGACAGTAGAGACCGCCGCGAGCCAAAATAAAAGGTCCGGGGTCAGCACCTAAGGCAAACACGTTCACATTTGCACATAGTCGCATGCGGCAATGACGCACCTGGTGGCAGTCGGAGAAAAAGAACAAAGAGAGTCGGTCTAGTGGGATCATCCCCTCCGTCGATATGAAAAAAGCCCTGCAAAATACCAAGCATCTTGATGAGGTCGCCGAAGCATAGGCTTGAAGAGACGTTAAACTGCACGGAAGTACCGCAAGGCGTCATGCCTCCAATAGAGAATACGTTGTTGATGCCGCTATGGAAGTTGTTGATCTCCATCTCCTGCTTGGAAAGGCTTAACGGCATGAGGAATTGGTAGAGCAAATTAAGTATGATGAGGACGCGCGCGATGACCTTGCGCGCTTCGGAGCTGATATCCTGTGCAGCAGGCACCACCGTGCCCATGCCGTTGCCTTTTTCGACCGTAGTTGCTAGGCTGTATGAGCCGTCGTACGTTCTTCCGGACTGCTCACTTGGTTTGGCAGAGCGATCATTCCTCTTGAGGCCCTCGTAGGTGAAGAGGGGTTGTACGTTGTCCTGCGCGGTAAAGCCGATGCGACCGAATGAAATGAAATACAGCTCGCGAAGTAGAGATTCGATCGTGGAGTAATTGGGATGGGAAGAGAGGGATTCGAGAGTGTGGAGAACAAACGAAGTGACAGGGCGTTCGGGTTTGCCGTCGACCTCGAACACGAAGGGAATGCCGGCGGGCATTTTCACCATTCCTGGGATTTCCGCTGCTGTGAAACGCCCATTCGCATCATCCCAGAGCGGCGCAATACCGGGAGGCGTCGTGATTGACATGAGGTGATCCCGCTCAGAATTTAACGGACTTGAAGCGGAGCTGCGTGGCGCCGTGTAACACATGCCACACGCCCATCGGTTGTCCTCTTTCAGCACCCAGGTTGGCGATAGCGGATATGTGTATCCTAGCGGTGGGGATTGCGCTTCGGGCGGTGTCAGATATCGTGGGGGTAGATGAGGCGGTGGGATAAATGTAGTGAATATAAACTCGTCGCGTGCCGGGTGTGTTGCTCTGGCGACTGCCAGCGAGGTACCGAATGGCAGTTTCGGCTTTCTTGTAGCTGCGGACTGCATACTGCCTGTGTATCCAAACGCCTTCAGCTCCTCCGGGTCTGAGATACGGACCTCATTGGAGGCATTGTGGCGTTGACTCGAGGTGCTGGTGTCGACAACGCCTGCGTTGGATGATCCTTCTGAAACCAACGGATGAGGTTCTGCACTCGGCAGCAGGAGTAGAAGAGCTCACCGGACACATTTGTTGCACATAACAATAGCTGGCTTGTGTCGAAAACATCTGGCCCATTGCGCTCAGCCATGTCGGCATCAAACGCACCTTGAAGCGCATATCCATGAGACCGAAAAGATGTCAAAGTAGCAAAAGAGCTCACCCAATGTGTTCGCATGCAAATGGTTGTCACCGTCGTTGTTATTTAGAGCATCAGTCCCACTGTCCGCATCACACTCTAGGTCATAGTCAGTATGTTACTCTTGTTGAGGATCCTCGAATGTCAAAGCTTACCGATATTGAGCGTGGGTTGAGCCATTAAGGACAGGACAACTGAACTCTCGTCTTCGTCGTCTGATTAAATCAAGTGCAATATCAGTACACAAACATCTGTGTAAATTCAAAACTACAACTCACCTGAATCCGCCGAGTCGCCACCGAGCCATGCGTCGGACCAACTTGGCTCATCGCACAAGGCCGGAGCCTCAGAGCCTGCTCCTAACACACACAGTTCATTTAGAACCAGACGACAAGGCAAAGAGGCACACGCACCTACTGCCACGACGTAATGTTGAGGTTCAGGCTGCAAAGCGCACGTTAGTGATGATGCGCATACATATATATTATGCAGGCCATGGCCCATGGGAGGATATGATGCACAGTGCACCGCCGATAAAGGTGACTGCAGCGTGAAGTTGTCGGGCAGCGCGTCGTGCAGGTGCTCGGCGGGAATGGCTGGGCTGCCCACGCAGTGCGTCTGCGTGACGCTGCGCACCGTGCGTAAATGCGTTGCAAAACGCTGCGAGCAACGCACGGCGCCTCCAACTTGTGGCCTTCTGTATCACCCTTCATCTGCAGCGCGGCATCCTCCACCGAGCGGTCTGGCAGAATCTCGGCCATGCGCATCTGCTCCTCCAGGTGCGCTATGACCCACGGCCTGCGCACCCATTGCCGTCTCGCACGTGTTGAGGGCAGCCTGCGAGCAAGTAGACCCCCGCCTAGCCAATCACAATCGTACGTTAGAGATAACGTACTAGTGTTAACGCGTCCCCGTATTTCTGAGCTGCTTGCATGCCGGTGATGGAAATGCTATCCATGATACCGGCTAAGTTGTCCATTTTGCTGAGTAGTCTTTTGGAGGAGTAAAAGGATAATAGGAGAGGAGGATAAGGATGCAACCCGCAAAGAGTCGGATGAATCCTAACCCTAGGAGCGGTGGCTGTGCGCACATAAGCGCTGGGGTACAAATCTTGTGATGTCGACAGTCGACATCACAAGATTTGTACCCCAGCGCTTATGTGCACATGTCGAGATCTCCCTATTTAGAATTTAGCGTTGTCTCCGTTTCCCATCTGGCCACTTCGTCTTTCAGTCATGCCGCACCAATCATCATGCATCACAACTAATCGCGCGAACGCGCTCAGCACCTTTCACTTCGGCTTCTCGCTGCTGCTCGACGTCGAGGTGCGCTCTCCGAGGACAAGGCGATGCGATCGCCGCCGGCACAGACATCGTGATGCCGGACAACATCGAGGGCACATCGGCGTGGCGAGCCGTCTGCTCGCACGCTGGAGCGGTAAGCAGAAGCGCTTTTCGACGAGTGGGGGAGGCGGGCGCGTGGGCTGCCGGGTAACTGAGTCGTGTTTATCAGGTATGTGGTCAGATACCTGAGTGTATGGGCACAGACTGACCTAATCTCTCTATATCGTCGTCCGATATGTTCAGATTGCCGCACGATCATGGCCGGAGTCACACAAAATGCTCAAACGGTTAGCCAAGGCGAGTGTTACTTGCTATACAGGCTGTTTGACCATAGCACCCGCATGTCCGCACGTATGGCACGCCCGCGCTGTCTGATGAATGAGGCATTAAGGTGCGCTACGTTTGTCTGCTGACGCCCTGCTGTGCTAATACTGCCCTTGCCTCGCAGCCCAGGGCGTGCGCTGTGTGTCTTGAAAGACAGGCGCGCGGACACGCACGAGGCCGGCGACAGGGCAGTCGAGAGAACCTGCGTTTTTCTTCGCGGACGTGGCCGAGTGGACGCCTCATTCAGCGGACAGTGAGCGCGCTGGACGGGCTTGACCGTGTTGCGGAGGCGGCGCATACGACGACGCCGACAGCGCCAGCACCAGTGAGTCTACACAGCAACTCCCGGCGCTGTCCAAAAGCTCATACTGCGCGGGTCTAGCGCGATTTCAGGCAGTACAGGCCCGCTCATACCCTCAGCCAACGTCTGCAACATCGGCGCCGGCTTCACGGGGGTATCTACCGCATATCATCTTGAGCAGACGCGAACACGACTGCGCTCAACGTAGCCGTTCTCGAGGCGCGCGATTCCTGTCAGCGGTGCCGTCTATCCGTGTTGCTCTCGGACATATGTTGAGGGCTGTCATTTTGTGCAGGCTCGGGAGCTACGGGTGCGTCGCGGTTTTGCTTGGATAGCGAAGACTTTGAATTTGACGAAGTGCGAATGATCGCGCGCATGTCGCAACGGTGGACAGCTCGCTCCACACAGTTTCGGCGAGTTCCAGTCAAATGTAGAGAAATTCGGGATCTACGACGCGATACGCGCTGTCGACATCGAAGAGCACGTCTATCGCGAACTCTCACGTATCGTGGAGAATGTGAACCTGGCGGGCAAGGTCGATTTCGAGCCGGCCGGACGCACAGCGCTCTTGTTCACGGAGAAGGAGGTCGACAGTGCACGGGAGAACTACGAGGCAGCAAAGGCGGCTGTAGTGAATTTGTCTGCGGTGCAGTGGCTAGACAAGGACACTGTTGAGAAGGTGAGAGCCGATTTTTCGACCAATATATTGTCGTGCTGAGACAAGATAGACATATGGCGCGTCACACCGGCCGTGCGCATGCCTGCAAGCAAAGTATGGCCCTTGAAGCTCGTCACACAACTCTACTACCTCGCCGCCAACGCTACACCCTCATTCACCCTCCACCTCCACACGCGCACCCCGGTCACCTCGATCACACCCCTCAACTCCTCCGGGTCCCCAAGATGGACCCTCCACATGCCCCGCGGCGCGCTATCTTGCTGCTACGTTGTGCACGCGACCAACGCGTACGCCTCGCACCTCCTCCCGCAGCTCACCGGGCGGGCCGGCATCGTGCCCACGCGCTCGCAGGTCGTCGCCATGCGCGCGGACGCGCCGCTCTCGCGCTCTGGCTTCGTAGCGAATCAGGGCTACGAGTACTGGCTGCCGCGCCCCGTGCGCGACGGGGACGCGGATGCGCGGCCACTGGTGATCCTGGGCGGGCGCGAGGCGTTGCCGGGGAAGGAGATGGGCGAGGCGGACGACGGTCGCGCGCAGGGTGCTTGGAGAGCGGTACGTGGCGGCGACGGTAAGCAGTCAATCATCCAGCATCTCGTATGATGTTTCAGATTGAGCTTGTTGCCCAGTTCTTTGTCTCTTTTACGCTGCAGAGCGCCTTGCGCGTGCGCGGCCCCGCAGCACGTACGCTGCTCGCGGCCACCGCGGGCACAACCGCGGTGTTCTCATGTGCGGGGCACAAGGAGTGGCGCTTCCTAACTGAAGTCCCTCGCTTCCTGCACCCCGTGCTCCCGTTCCCGCACGTCCTCGCTGCGCAGTCGCTCGTCGTTCTGCACAGCGCGCGGCCAGGGGCCTGGCACGCGCTGCTCATCCGCCCGCGGCCTGCGGCGCTGCTGCTCGTCGCCGCGCCCGCGGTGTGGTATGCCGCGCGCGCGCAGGCAACCGCGCAGATAGACGTGCTAGCGTACCTGCGCGGGCTGTGAAGTGTGGGCGCGCTTGGGTGCGAGCCGCCGCTGCAGTGAGTACCTTCCTGTCTCCCGCCGACCGCATTCTCTGACACGTCGTGCACCCGACCTGCATTAGGGGACTGACGTCGTGCAGCTTCCACTTCGGACGGGGGCGCAATCTCCCGTCAGACCCTGCGTTCCACGAGAGCGCCAAGATGCGAGAGGTGAACGAGGCACAGACCGCGGGGTATAAGCCCCGGGCGCAAGTTTTAATTCACATTTACAATCTAGATTGCTTTCTCCCTATGGGCCGTGCAATACCCATCCTCCATCCCCGTGTCCCTTGCTTCCCTACATTTCATGCAACAGACGACCACGGCATTCACGCGGGCTCACATAAGAGCAGTGCGCGAGGCTGCTGGACGAGCTCGACGCGGGCGCTGGAATCGCATTCGACGGCGAGGGTCAAGTGGCCGGCTTGGCAGAGGATCGCATGAGGGCCA
This sequence comes from Auriscalpium vulgare, assembly GCA_019915015.1. NCBI lineage: Eukaryota > Fungi > Basidiomycota > Agaricomycetes > Russulales > Auriscalpiaceae > Auriscalpium > Auriscalpium vulgare. Next base: position 1,454,149 of record JAHBBC010000014.1, read on the forward strand.
CTTTGACAGGAAACGTTGGTGAGCCCGTGATACAACTCTACATGACGAGTTTGTGACTTACAGAGCCCCGAACGGCTTGAATTGCCACGCGACCGCAGCGAGCACGGCCCCACATCCTCTCGCCGAGGTCTTTCAGCCCGTGCGGACGCCTCCTCGCTCCGCACTCGCCCAGCTGCACACGAGCGAGACGCTCGCTATGAGCCACGGGGGTCAGATATGTGCGCGGCCCGTAGGGCATGTGGAGGCCCAGAGATGCTGCGGAAGAACCTGCCCGTCCACCGAGCACAATAGGCATGCGAGACGTACGTATTGTGTCACGCCCGCTGAGCTGACGATCGTGTGGTGCCAAGGCGGTGGGCGCGACATCCTCCGCAGACATGACCTCCGCCAGGTCAAGCTCACACGACACTTCCCGCCTTACCCTACACATCGCCCTGGGAAACAACAGCATGTGTTCAAACTCAAGGGTGCATTCCTCCTTACACTGTCAATTCATTCTACTTTCTCATCGCACATGTTCTGCTCTTCAATGCGAAGGCGAGGGTCGCCGTGTCGTTCGTTTTCAACGGGTACGCGATGAGCCGGTGGCCGAATTGGATTGGTGACATGCGCCGCCATATGATTGCGCAGTAGTCTGCTCACAGAATGCGAACATTTTATATGAATATTCAATTAGAACTGAGCTGGATACAGGGTTTGCATGAGTGCAAGGCCGCGCGTCCATGACACTACGAGGTCTGACGGAACAGGGCTTAGGAGCCATGGGGACACAAACTGATCCAAATACGAGACAACTTCCTGTGACTGCACGACATCCGTAGGTGGGTCAACAATAACGCTGTTCAGGTGGTCGGGAGGGCCAACTCGACCGACCCACGACGTCGCTCCTTCTCGGAGAGGATTGTTGCTCCGCTGGGAGTGCAACAGGTCGTTCTCCCGGAGCCCTGACCAGTCGACGCCGTACATCTCCAACTCCTCCTCATTCAGCTGCCCATCGTCACTTGATGGCATCAGGTATCCGTTCGGCAGACGGTCTCCGCGAACGCCGTGGACGAGCATGTCAAAGCCGAACATGTCAGCCGGAGAGCGTCGGGGGCCACGGCCGCGCCGCATTTGAATCTTGTGATTATTCCAGCTCTCGGCAAAGAAGTTGAGTTCGGAATTAACCAGCGGGAGGAAGAGGTGATGCTGAAGCCATGTGTGGGCCATATTGTTCGCGTCCAGACCGTGGTGAAGTTCGAGCTGGGTGAAGAATTGGGCCCATTTTGCACCCACTTGGGCCGTTACATCAACCCAGAGGCGCTCAATGCGAACATTATGAATGCTTCTAGAGAATTTTGGGAGCTTCAGTGATACACTCTAATAAATAGAAGACAAGAACGCGCCTTCCCCAGATGTAGGAGCCCCGGCGTTGTCCACGAAAATACTCCATCCATGCCGCAACCTCCAGGTTCTCCGTGCCGTGGTCTCCTCGAAGGCGCGAAGGGACGCCGTACTTTTCGGCACCTGAAAGAAACACAGCGAGCACTGTGGATGCTCGATTGTTGTTGCTGGCTCGGAGAGCCACGACAAGGCGGGAATAGCCATCGATGAACCCATGAATGACAATTCGCCAGCGGATCAATCCTTTGCAGATGCGTTCCCAATAAATATCATATGGATCGTGGAAAAAATTAATCACTCACCGTGCTGGCCGTCATGGTGCCATAACGCGTTGGGCCCAGCTACGCGGTACTCGCGTCGACCGATGGTAATGCGTTGGAATACGCGCTGCACAGGATTGATCCGCATCAGAGAGGCTTGGACCCGTCGGCGGGGGACCCGGTGACCAAGCTGGCGTAGCATCCCGTCCAGCATACTCAAACTTGCATTTTGATAATGGAGGCGTAGGTCGTAAATGAGTTGGTCCAGGTCGTCGTCGCTGATGCTGGACTGTGGGCGCGTATAGGACGTGACCCTGAGGTCTGGCACAGGCGCGTCATCGCCGCCATGAGCAGAATCTAGAATAGATTTGGTAAATGGGTCAGCAGTAGACAATGAGAACGAGGATCACCTGGAAGTTCATCCCCAGCCTGACCCGGCGTCGTCTCCAATGCCTCTAATTCTTCCACCTCCTGCCTGTCCACATTTGACCCCGACGACGAAGCGAATGGGTTCTCCTGAGGCTGAGCGATCCCGTACTCCAGAAGTTCATGCCGCACAGTTGTGCGGCCGATACCCAGGTAATCTGCGATCCCTTCAGTGGTACGATGTCGATAGGCCCAGCGAAGCCATTCTGGGTCAATACGGATGCGAGGGCGGCCCCTGCCCCCGTGATGTACAGTGGTCATGATGATTGGTCTGCCGTGGTGGGATTGATCGAGGACGGTACCGTACTGCAAGCGAATGTCATGCCGCATCATGGCAAGACTTTCATTGAGGGTGCCCAGCTCTTGCGGGGGGAAAATATTTGCATGCTTTCAAATGAATGAGTCATCTATGATTGAGGTGCAGCTGGAGACATACCTGAGAGACCAAGTTAGCGTACGCGTCCAGGTCATCGCCCAGCCTTGCTAGCACCGTTGAGTCCGCCATAGTTGCCATTGCCTCATTGGTTGCTTGGACATAGTGATGATAGCGCGCACGAAAGGCGTCCAGCAGCTCTGCACTAGGAGGCAGTAGGTCCATAGCGTAGCCAAGGCTGGTGGTGGGACGAATTGCCTTCACGCGCCTAGCAGGGACTGGCAAGGCACGCCCAGATGCAATTCAGAATGTGCCCAGAGCTGCTCGAAACTCCAAAAGCGAAGGATCAGCACTGTGTGAGGGGAGAGTGCAGCCTGAGTGTGGATGGGCGTAAGCGACGAGACGGAAGTCACCAGCCAAGCAGAAGAAGCGGGACACTGCACTGAAGTGCACCGTAGCAGATGTGGAGCAAACCACAGCGAACGCCGACCACACCGTAGGAAACCTTGGACACACCGTAGCAGATCTGGAGCACACCGTAGCAAACTCCGAGCACACCGTAGCAAATCTCGATCACACCTTAGCGGATCTCGATCACACCGTAGCACATCTCAACCGCGCCGCTCCTGTGCAGTACCTCGAGGGTGTGGTGGGGGGTCTACTGATATCATAGAATGGTGTTAAGCATCAGGTTCTCAATCACGGCTTTACAGTATGAACTGCGAATAAAACTCATTGACCATTGAACTCGGACACACCATAGCAACTGGATCTCGTTCATGGGAAAGATGCATTACGTACGTTGATCTCGCGCTCGATTTTACAACGAAAATGGCGGTCGTAGGTCGGGCTCGGGGGCATGGTCCGTGTGCGCTACATGGCCGCTGTTGCGACTGCCTAGGAGCGCACAAGACCTTCGTCAGTATCGGCTGCGAGGATCAGCCAGTACTCGACGCACCTTTCCGGTGACCTCGTAGAACTGCCGCTGCCCCGCAAACAGGATTGCCGCGGGGAGCAAGCCCGTCGCCATGGCAGTGAAGTAGAACTTAAACTCGCTTGAAAGCTGAGCTTCAAACCGACGCGCGCAGGCCCTCGAACCTTCGCGACAGAACTTGGAATTTTCCGCGATAACTCATGTCATACTATGGCAGTACATAAGCACAGTCTCTACTAGTACAGTCTTACTACAGAGGTCCGAGGACTCAGTACTCAGGACCGAGACCTAACTAGCATCACGTGGGAGAAAACATTGCGTCACCCGCGAACTGGCAGTCAAGCTGATTTCTCTTCCTCACCACCAATATCCTGTTCCTGTCATATGCTAAGTGCTGCATGGCAGAGAACACCGCGTTCTCTTCTTCCGAGGAGGATGCCATCTCACGCCCCGTTATTCTCGACTCCCAGGAGGCGCGACCGACCACAATGTCTCCGGCAGAGTTTGCGGAGTACTACGAGATAGATAGGACCGTGCAAGAGATCATTTCCAGCCAGTTCAAACGAGTAGTATTTGTCCCTTTTGACCATGCGCGATGCTCATGGATGTGCTGCAGATTGCGCTGCAATTCCCAGACGAGCTTCTTTCTGATGCAGTGCCCATTTATCAGCGTCTGAAGGGGCGCATACAGGCCGACGCGGAGCTCTATGTTTTAGCGGACACGTCTTATGGCAGGCAGGTCCTTTCTGCTTGTCATCGTCAATACCTTGACACGCGATGTATACAGCTGCTGTGTAGACGAGGTCGCCGCGCAGCATGTCGATGCTGACGCAGTCATTCACTACGGACATGCGTGCATGAGCCAGTGAGTGAAACCACAGGATGCGCTTCATCGCAATCATAATTGTTGGATACGTAGGACTTATCGCCTTCCAGTCATCTATGTTTTCGGGAAGAAGCCTGTCAATGACCTCGATGACTTGACCCACAAATTGGTTGCCTCCTTGACGGCGACCGGTGTCAATGCCAGATCGGTTGTACTTCGGCACGATATAGCTTACACGCACCTAGCAGGTAATGCCCTAATTGTAATCACTGGTTTTAATGGGCTAAATTGTGGGCTGTTCAGATAGCATCCTGGAAACCCTGCGAGCTCGGCTGCAAGAAAGTCAAATAACCGTATCCTACAGTGCTATTCCCCATAAACTTGATTCATCCACGACGTCTCCACGGACAATACAGAAGCCTGTGGAAGACTCCGATCCTCATATGTCCCCACCAATTCTATACGTCGGACCACCTAGCCTTGGGCTCACCAATCTCTTACTGACACACTCGTTGGTCCCTGTGCGTGCATTTGAAATCTATGGAAGCCGTGTTTTACGCATATACCTCAGGTACATCGTTACGACCCATCGACACGAGAAGTCCACCTCGAATCCGTACGGACGAACAAGATGTTGATGCGGCGATATGCTGTTGTGCAAAAGGCCCGCGAAGCTGATGTGGTTGGCATCCTGGTAGGGACACTTGGCGTCGGTACGTCTTCCGGCTCATGGATCGTCTCCTCCAGTTAATCGTTTCACTGACATAGCGTCGTATCTACCTTTAATCTCACATCTGCGCCAATCATTGAAGCTCGCACACAAAAAGTCGTACACCATCAGCGTGGGGAAGCTCAACTCATCGAAACTTGCCAATTTCATGGAGATCGAGTGCTTTGTCCTCGTGGCATGTCCGGAAAACAGTCTGATTGAGGCGAAGGTAAGCGTCAGTACACTACGGCGGACGTTTTCTGATGCTGCGTTCATGCAGGAGTTTTTACGGCCTATCGTGACACCATTCGAGCTCCAGATTGCTTTGCAACCTGAGCCGGTGTGGACGGGAGAGTATATCTTGGACTTTGAAAAGATTCTCGCCCAGGATGCTACAGCATCTAGCACACCTGGGAGAGATCTGGACGAGCCCACATTCTCTTTGGTGACCGGAAAGTACCGACACGCAAAACGATACGGCGGTAAATCTTCCGTTCCAACGGATGAGGTCGCAAGCCTGACCATTTCACATACAGGCGTCGACATGCCATCGAACGCAGATCCTAACCAGACTTCGGCAGTCATTTTACGCGATCAGAACGGCACGGTTGCAACTTTAAAAGACAGCGCTGCAGGTAGCGTTCATCTTGTCGTCTATTGATGACAAGACCTAATCGGCGGTTACACAGGTGAATTTCTGCAGTCGCGTACGTTTCAGGGTCTCGAAACACGGATCGGTTTGGACGCGCCGAGCTTGCTCGAACAAGGACGAAGTGGGATAGCTCGGGGATACGGTGAGACTGTTTGATTTGGGTACAACAACTGTGTATATGTATGAGTAAAACGACTGCCATGTCTTACAACAATGACCTTCATCGTTGTGCTGATGCATAACAAAACCCTGACACTCATGATTCGTACACGATCTCTGAACGACAACGTCACTGCCAGGAGCGCAAATCACTTCTTTCGAAGTTGTATCTGCTCAATATGTGAGACTCAGCGAATCTAGAAGGCTGACAAGATGTGTGCAGCACTCACGGCGTTTTTCAGCTTCATGTATTCAAACATCGAGAACCCCTTTGCCATCAGCGCGCCGCCGACGAAGTCCAAATACTTTTCGTTCATCTCGGCCAATCGATCTAGGTCTGCGACCGATTTGATCCCTTCGGACAACATGATGGTGTATTGATTTTCATCCAAGCCCAAGCTCCGGGTAAAGGTCCATATTTCCTCTACGTGCTGCAGCCGCGACGGCCCACTGCGCGCTGAAAATGCCAACAGCTGGCCATCGGGCGCGGGAAATTCCCCAGCTGCGGGTTGAAACCGGCTCAATGTGCTTTGGCTCAAATTTGCAATTTGCAGTTCGTCGTCTTGCTTTGCACCGGCTGGTCGAGCGTATGGCAAGGCCAATGCCCTCGACTTTCCGATGGGTTAGCTTCGTGCCGATCATTGATTTGTGTGACTTACCTTGCAGGATATCTGCCGCCGGATATTTAATATGGTCGCAGTCCCAGACCGCAGACGTGAAGACTCGGTCCTTGGGGTACGAACATCTTCAGCACCGTTCTTCAAACCGGAGATTACCACAGCGAGTGGGCTACTGTTGCCTGGTACAACCGCACTATCGCCTGGCACAGCGCTATTCAGCTTGTTATCACTGAAGCGCGGAGGGGAAGCAGAATCTAGCCGAGTTTCCGAGTTGCTAGTGGGAGCTGTATCTCGGTTGCCTTCAGAAAAGAGTCAAGACATACTGTAAGCACGGACTTTATTGGGTCAGCTGTACCTTGATCCTGTATGACCTTGGTCCCCTTCCGCTTGGCAGCTGCGTGCGCAATCACTGAGGGCTGAAACACGGATGGGTGGGGGGGAGTGACGGTACTAGTCGATGGTGTCGTCTGTTCGGGGGCTCCATCGTGGTGTGATTCGAGGTTTACACGATGACCCTCGCTGAGGTCGATGTCGTCCGTGTCGCCTTCGCTTGGCGACTCTTGTTTGAGAGGTAGGTGATCGGGCAAGCGACCTGACGCATACGAAACATCGTCACGCGTATCGTCGTCCTGCATGTTCTTGAGAGTGTATTGTATAGCGCTCGTAGAGACGCCAAAGAAGGTGGCGAGGGATTTTTGCGTACAACCCTTACCCTTCCGTAGGCGGATCAGAGCGCGATCACTGCGAGATAGCTTGCCAGTCCTTCCACCACCCTTCGTGTTTCGTTTAGGACGTGGAGGCCTAGGTTTGTGATTAGACTATGTTGAGCGATAAAGCCAAAGAAGGACAACACGAACTGGGTGACCATTGCTCTTGACGGTGGTGTGGTAGGTGAGGTGCAATCAACAGGAGGGGACGGGCACGCTTCCGAGTCAAGACACCTTAAGGCAAACACCGACTTCCCGTCGTGTAATGATATTTAATGCTGTAGACCTTACACGTTTCCGCCGCCACCCTCTGGGGTTGCGCCCTCGGCCTCAAGGCCTCCGCACTTCGCCTACTAGTGTCTAAAAAAAGGAGATAGAGTATAGGCTTTACTTAATCATATACACCACCCGACCGCAGTACCAACGTCACGCAGCGCGCGCCCTTCCGAAAGGCCAAGCGCAAATGTCAAGCACTCCCGCTCCCGATCCCGCAGGCCACGCATCCCATTTGCCTTGCCCAGGAAGTACCACGCCTCCGCACAATCCCAGCCGCAACCGCGAGTGAGGTCTGAGAGCAGGCCAGCCGCGAGGTCGACATTGTCCGCGTCCTTGTGTGCGTCGACAGCCGAGGGTGCGCCCGGCGTGGTCAATGAAAGATAGACCTGGCTTAAATGGATTGTCGCAGGAATGCTGTCTGGGGCAATGAAGAGTGCCTTGTTGAACGCCTGGATAGCGCGGTGATTGTGTCCCAGCGCCATGTAATAGAGACCCAGCTAATGCACGACCAATTAGTCAACGCACATCAAGTTAAACTCAGTGAAATTGACCTGGACCCAAACTGAAGGGTTTTCTTCGTCCCTGACTTCCGCTTCCTGTATGGCTCCTCGTGCCTGCTCGATCTTCCCAGACCGTCGGAATGTCGCCGCGCTCATGAGCCAGAGCTCGCTTAGCAAACGCCGCTCCCGCTTCGACCGCGCACCCCTTTCTCGAGGTGGAATCGAAGGCGGGGGAAGCGGATGTGGCAACTCCGCTCTGGATAAGTCATGAGATGAAGTGTACGGGCTGTGTCTTCGCGAGTGTATTGACGATGCTTGATAGTGTTGGGTCATAACGGAGTAAAAGTCCGCTGGGCACGCAGCCTCAGTGAGCACAGAACGACGGGCATGACTGCAACCACGTACCGGGCGTCGACGTGATCCGTCGTAAGTTCAGACTACCATTGTGCCGCCCTACACCTTGCCCTAGCTTCTTCCCGATCGTCGTGATGCGCTGCTGGCCTTTATGCACCCTGCTCTTCAGCATCTTCTGCACCTTTTTCCCCGCTTTTTCCTTCTCCTTCGTACCATCATCTAACGAACCACGTGGCGAAGTAACACCACCAGATCCTACAAGCCCGTTTTGCGCAACGGAATCGTCGCTCCGCAGTGCGGGCGTTGCGGGCGTCAGTGTTATGGGGACGGGCGTTAGAGGGTACTGGTCATCGTGATGATCGTGTGTCGATTCTGCGTGGTGATTTTGGTAACCGTGCAGCGATGCTGCGTCAAGTTTAAGGTCCTGCGAGCGTTGGCTAGCCTCCATCGAGTTGCGCTCTGCATAGACTATCAGAGAAAACCTTTTACCAGACAGAAGTGACTCACGACTTTGCTCTCGCTCCGTACCCTTCCTGTCTGCAAACCACCCAAACACCTCGATCCACTGCTCGCCTGCGCCTTCTGGCCCTTCCATTAGCTCCGTCAGTGCAAGCTGCGTCATCCTCAGCTGCAGCGCGTGCTCGAACTTCTCTGTCTGTGTCGGCGGCGGATGGTCTGGGAGTGGCAGGAAGAGAGATGCCGCCTCTGGCAGTGCGGTGACGTCCTCGTCTAGAAGCAGAGGCGGGTCCTTCGGCCGCACAGTTGTGGGAATCGATGCACTTTCGGATGGCTCGGAGTCGTGTGCCGTCGCGAAGTCGATGGCAATGACCTCACCTGCCGCATGCGCGCTGAGCGTGCTCGAGTCCGGGAGATCACCATTCGCAGCTGATGGCGAAAAGTCCTGCTGGACTAGGCCGGCCCACTGCTGGTCGTCCAGAGCAGCACCAACTTCCAACACCTCTCTTGCCCCTCGCCAATCCTCCGACGCCACCAGCAACAGCCCAAGGACGTGCCAGTACCGAATCTCGTTCGGTTCCGACTCGACTGCTAATCGAGCATTGGCAATGGCGCCATCCAGATCACGGATGGGTATGGGCCGGTATAGGGCGAGGGCAAGATGGTAATACGCCGATGCACTTGGTAGTGTTTCGACCGATCGCTGGAATGAAGAGAGGGCGTCTGATAGACGAGAGGTTCGTGTGAGATGGTCTTGCTCTTGAAAAGGATTAGCGGAAAGATTGCGTCTACAAGATCGAAATCTCACCTTGAATGGCCATCGTCGTGCTCCATATCCCCTCCGCAAGCTCCAAACTAGCCTTCGCCATGGTATCGCTCGAGTCCAGCCGCGCTCTCGCTTTCTCAAGAAAGACGCCCGCCTCTCTTGCCTCTTCGATGCCGCGCTCGCCTTTGCTCGGGTCCGCAGAGAGCGAGACACGACAAAGCATCCGCGCACCCCACGCAAGCGTCGCGACCCACGTCGTGTCAGAGTCTGTCGGCTCGCCTGCCTCCTGTGCCTTCCCGACCGTCTGCACGTATAACCGCAGTGCACGCGTCGCGAGTACCGTGTCCCCACTTGCAGCAGCAACGCGCGTCATGTGCCGAAAAACGCGTGGGCAGTTGAATGTCAGGCGGGTCGCCCACCAGAGAATCTGTGGAAATGGAGTTAACACGCAGTAAATTTTGGTCGTGTGACACGTACATCAAGTACCCACCCGGCATGCTCCTCTGAAGAGCTACTGGCGTCCCAGACCGCCACGCACAGGTCAACTAGCTCTTCGACTTTGACATTGCGTTCGCCCGCCTTTGGGAAGACAGTGCTCGCGTTGAGGATGTCCCTGTGCTCTCGAATGGCTTTCCGTGCCGTGGATAACCAGGGTGCCGACCCGAATGTGTCTTTCGAGACTGTTTGGGAGGACGATCCGGGGAGGGGTGGTGTGCCCGCCAGGCGAGAGCGCTCCACTAATGCACGCAGATGTAGCGTGGAGATGGTAGATCTATGGTCTGGGCGGAATGTCGGTGGCCAGTGCGCACTGCACTTTTGGTAATGGGAGAACAGCGCCCACATGATGGGATCTTCTGCGCTCCCTAGAGCGCAGGAACGCGCCGCCACAGTGATTGCGCGCCAGAGGAGCCTTTCCACCCATCGCCATAGCTCGCGGTAGCGTGTGAACGAGGCTAGGACAAGCCTGCCAGGTCCGGTGCCAGATACTTGAGTTGAATTTGGTGGAGACGTGCGTGATATCTCGGACTCGATGGTAGGAAGAGACGTGACAGCGGAGAGGTACACCCCCAAGATTTTTGAGTGTTGGGACGGCGTAAGCTTTTCGTAGGACATGCCTGTGAAAAGGGGAGACAGTGAACTTCAGGGGCATACGAACACAAGGCGAGGTGATGACCTTGCAGGCACACGCTGCGAATAACTTCGGTCGCTGCCCATGCTTTGCCGTCTGCAATCTCCGTGATGGAAGAGGATGAGTCGAGGGAGGCGAAGCTGCCAATGAACGAGCCGGCGGAGGATGTCTCGCCGGAGACGGAGGGCACTTGGAGGGTGGACGCGGCAGAGCGCACGGAGTCGGTGGGGTTCAACATGCTTTGGGCATTGGCAAGATCCCGGACGTGACCCAGATACGAGAGGCAGTCTTCGAACCGCCCTAGTGAATATGCATAGTAGGCCAGGGCTAATTTGAGGGACTGTCATCTGTGAACCTCAGTCCTAAGGCTGCAGAGACGGGGACTTACGTCGGACTTGGGCGACTCTGCCTCGAGATGCTTCAGCGCTTCATACCCCGTGTTGGCCTCCTCCTCGTGTTCCTGCGCAAGCATACACTCGTCCGCCAGCGCGAGTGGAGCGTTCGCGTCGCGCGCGTCGCCGTCAAGCTCGGCGTCTGTCGAGCCCCCTGCAATGAGCAAGGCCAACGCTTGTGTCTGATTGGCAATCTCGGCGATGTCGCGATATCCATGGTTGTGTTTGTTGAATTTGCGGAGGAGTTCCGACCAGGAAATGGGAGAAGTATTGTAAGCCTTTGCAGGTGCCGGTGACCCCCAGAGGCCGCCTGTGAGAGCGGTCCTCAGCTGCGCCCAATAGTACTTGTCCTTCGGGTGGGCCATGGGAGAGTCTTAAGTTAGGTGCTCATAGTCGGATGGGTGGACGGAGGTAAGGGGAAAGTGCAATATTGGCCGGACTCGGTGACGCGACTTCGGCCGGTCAATGTGACTCTCGTCCACTGTCCATGCATCCTGCTCGCTCTCCATCTCTGCTCTCGCCTCGTCACCCTTGCGATGTCTGATCTCTCGTCGCCGACGCCGCCCAGCCTGTCCCCATCGAGCCTCACGCCGCAGTCCACCGGCACACAAGACTCCTCGCCTGGCGCAGCCAAGAAATCGCGCCCGCAAGCGGCCTTCTACCCGAATGTCAATGCGAGCAACAAGCCTCAGAAACCTTTCAGCCGCAGCGCGGCGAAGCGAGAGAGCGTCATGGCGCTGGGGAGCATCGAGCATCTGCAGCACTACTTCACTAAGACAGGGATTGCTGCCAAGAAAGAGTGCGTCTGGTCTCGATGCCCAGGATATCTCTCGCTGATATGGCTCCAGGGCCACTTCCCAACGCAAGGGCCTCGTGCCAGCTATTGGTGGCTTGCAGGGTCACTTAAGGAACAATTCATCGCTCAGCAGTCTGCCGGAGTTCGAGCTCCCACCATCACCAGCGCTCCCTGCACAGCACAGGCCCGCGTTTCCACCGTACGTGAAGACCTTCGAGACGGATCCCGAGAATCTTCGACCAGGTGTCATCCAAGACCTCTCTGCTGTTGAGCAGGTATGGACACTGGATCGGTCCGACCATCAGCAAGACCCAGGACTACTTGGCGCGGACAATCACGCGTCTGACAGATTCGATATTCTCCACGTCCTCAAGACAACGACACATGCCATTCGTTCTGTTCGCAATTACCTTCTTTCACTTCCCGACGACACCGTGGACACGAAACGCCAACCGTACCGACCCATGACAATGTCACCAGGCGAGATGCCGAAGCGCAGGGTCTCGCAACCCGACGACCGTTCCAATCCAATCACGCTGATCCGGCGATCCGCACTTGAAGTGCTCACCATCCTCCGCGCGCTCGAGGAGTCGTCTCGGGTTCCCCTATCCGACGAAGCCTACGACGCACAGAGCGATCACGCCTCAAACCAGGGCTCGCATTCACGCGTCGCCTCGCCGTCGGGGTTACTGTACGACGACCCCGACACCACACTCGATCTCGACGCGGACACATCTTTCGCGATCTCTCTTGTGCAGGTGCAAGGGCGCAGGGACTCTGTACTCGTTTGGGATGAGGAAGAGGACGAGTTCCAGCAGCCGCCCGACGAGGAGCGCGATCCGCGCGAGAGGTGGGACGAGCGTCTTGTGCTCGGCAGTGGCTGGCTGTACAAGCAAGACGTGAAACTCGAGCACCTTGTCAAGGAGCGGGAGACATTGGGACGATACCTGGACGCTGTGGACGAGGTGCTGTTTGGCGGGCGGAAGGGCGGCGTGCGCGGGTGGGAGCGCGAGCACGAGAGGCTCGAGCGGAAGGAGAGACTTGATCGCGAAGCCCGTGCCAAAGGAAGACGAACCGGCACACCACTTCCTGACCCCGACCGCGATGGTACAGCCGGCTCCGTGAGGCGGATCGCATCTACGGGCATCCTCGACGCAATGCAAGATCTGTCTGTCCTGGACGAGCGGGACCCGCTTGGCTTCGTTGGCGAGGAGGACGAAGAAGGCACGTTGAGCATCGACGACGATGAGCTCCCGCAATGGGCAAAACGCAGCGCGTTCGCCGACGACGCGCTTGCGCGAGCGCACGCGCTCCTCGTCGCGCTGCTTCCCGCGAACCTGCTATCGCACATTGGCAGCACACCGGAGCGGGGTAATTTGTTGCAAGTGCTGTCTTCTGGCCAGCTGTTGTGTGTAGCGTACAACGCGGGGGTTCGCCGTTCGCGAAAGCCGTGGGGGTACATCAGCAGGGACGCGATTCATGATATCGTTGCGCTGGAAGCTGCACAGTTGTCTGCGTCAGCCGCGCCGCCGGAGGACAAGGAGAAGGAGTCAGCGTCAGCGCGCAGCAAAGGTTGGACATTCCGGCGCACGGACAACTTGAGGCTATGGGCAGCGTATGTATCCGTTGACTTGCTTAGTGGGGCTTCTATCCGACTTACACGTTTTCTTTTTCTTAGTGCCCTTCGCCTTCGCTACCTCTTACCTGTTGTCTCGCCCGCACCCCCGGAGACACTCCTGCGCTCGCCATCCGGTGATACCGGCACGCCGCTCACGTCGCCGTCGCCCTCAAAGACCAGGTTTCCCACCTCTGAGCCTCCAGTGTACTTCGATGCACGCGTTGTCGCACGACGCGATGATGGCTGGGAGGATATGCTTGAGCAGACACTTGAGCGGTGGGTTCAAGTCGTCGTCGACGAGCGCCGCGGCGACTCCCGCATGACCTCCGCGTAATTTGCTTCGACATAGTGCCGGATGAATCTGAGGGAAGTAACTAAGCGGAGAGGCATTTATACCTGCATGATTTACATTATACCTACTTACTTATCTTCACACATCCATTCATTTTGATTCGACCGGTCTTTCCTGATTCTCGTGCCCATGCCTGCATGTTTCCATAGCTAAGCGGTCAGACTGGCGCAGTTGTACTGATAGTGAGTGTACGCTTTATTCCAAGAGATGCCGTCAATTACGACATGGCGGTGGATGCAGCGAGTTGCACTTGCACTGTAGGAAACAAAAGTACAAATTACACGCATTCATGACTGCATCGCGAGGCGAACCGTGAAAGGGCTTTGACCGCCCTCCTATAGCTGCCGTTCAGCAATTTTTCCCCACGGAAGACGAGAGCGACTTACCTGCTCTATATGTGCCTCAATCTCGTCTTCCTCCTCCATACCAAGCTACGGTACCACAGTTAGGTCCAACACAGAGAGCAACATCAGAAGCAAGAGCATCTGCGTACGCTTTCCGGTGTATCGTCGTCCTCTGGCTGAAGTCTGCGTCCATCATACGTAAAGCGCAGGGTACCTGCCGCAAGCATGAGACACATGGTTCTTAGATGCATGCCAATATGCACCTTTCTCCATGTTGAGCTGTTTCTGGAGTGCAAGTCAGGGTCGTATGGCCCGGCCAACGGAGAAGTATGCTCACCGCAGCGGCTTCCATCACCTTACGCAGCGGATTTGCGCGTTTCAGCCTGAACTTGATCACTGAGAATATGCCATTAGTTAGATTATGTGACCTCGTGGAATAAGACGTTTTCAACCACGCACCGCGACCCTGGAAGGAGACTTGCACTGATATCTTGTCGAGGTCGGGTTTCTTGTCCACTTGCTCCGCGTCTGCGGTCATCTTCGTTCAGTTGAGGGGAAGGAGACCAAGTATCTTGTGGAAAGTACTTGGTCGAGAATCAGACTCGAGATCAAGTTGTTCGTTGACGGTGACGCGCCTCCCCGCGCCGCGTCGCGTCACGCGTTTGTCACGCTCAAATACGATGTTAAATCCGATTATCGTCGAGGAGAGCACTACAATGAGGTCATATATACATATAGCTTGAGAAGTTGAGCAGCAAGAGGAATTATGGCGTGGTTACAGGAGGCAAGGTGACGCGCTACTTTACGAACAGCCGGCGGATAGTATCGAAAGAGCCATAATAACATAACAGCAACAAGACGTAGGAGTTGACGGCTGGAAAACATGCGGCAGGAAATAAGGGCATCAAAATATCGTTCAACAACTCGTAGCCCCACCAAGCTGTGTGAAAGTCACGCGTCAGTCAGCCATATGCCCTCAAAGCGTGGATAGAAGCAACATTGCGAACCTGTTCCAAATGAGCATCGATGACATCCCCTTCCTCCATATTGAGCTGATGATGGACGAACTGGTCGGTCGATGAATGATCCAGAGCAGCAAATGAGACATACTGATGCTGGTGTGTCCTCCGGCTGCACGCGCTCCCCTTCGAAAACAAACTTGAACGTGCCTATGATACAATCAGACACGGCTCAAGTCACTGGGCTATAGGGGAGAAACACACCCGGATCCTTTTGGAATCGCTTCTGCTCGACGAAGATCGGAGGGAGCGAACGGCACCAGACACATTCAGCTACACGCTGTTTACGGCAGTGAACCGCGCACCTCTGCCACCTCAAAGATCTTCTTGAACTGCATGCTGGCCTTCACTTTGACCGTAACGACTAGGGAGCTCAGCGATCAGGACGCGCACATAGACACTCGCCCATGCGGCTAGGCTCCGATCGCCACGCACGCTTTCCTTCATAATTGATAGTGATAGTGAGTTTTGGTTTTGCGTCCTCGGGTTCTGCAGACATAAATGAAGCGGTGGAGATTCTCAAGCAAAGAAAAATTGAAGATGTGTGCGCGATCGTGGTCGCGGTGTGAGCACAAGCGCACGTTGCCGAAAGTGAGCGTGTTATTTGTTGCGAACAAATACCGCGGCTGCGGCTGCGGCGGGCGTCTTGAGTGGCACTTGTCGAAGAACTTTTGGCACCGTCCGGGCTGCTCGCACTTGTTTTGCTATCAAGTCACTCGGTCTCTCTGGCGTTCTTCGGCAACAACAATCACTTCAGCCTACACTGGCATCTCTTCTGCAAGATGAAAATCGTTGACACTCATTCCAGGCTAGCTCGTCTCCGGCGACTCGTAGCGCGTGGGGAGCCGGAGGGCTAGTCCTGGTTCTGATCCCGCCGGAGAGCAGTCGCTCAGCTATTCTCCATGCGCAACCGGAGTGGCTCGTTTTGCAAAGGAAAGGACGGCGAATGTTTCGTCGACCTGTCCTCTGGATATTCTTGGCGCGAAGCCTTATCGAAGTCACGATCGCGTTGAAGGGGCCTGAAGATCTTCGTGTCGTTGGTGACTCCCTGGCAGTGTGTATTGTGGCTGATGCTACAGTACCAAATTGTGCAAGCTACTCAGCGAAGATCGAGTCAACATGCCCTAAGACGTGGTCGCATTCACTCGTCTGCGTTCGGTCGCGTCTTTTGTTGAACATGGCGACGCAACGACTTCGACGGATTACCTGCGGAACACCTCAAAGGTCTTTAGTGACCTCAGCCGGTTCTCGAGAGCGCTCGAGCCGGCTACCGCGCTTCGGGAGATACTGGTGCTGAACTTGTTTTCCCCGGAGAAAGCCCTCGGGCTTGCACGGTTGCAAGACAAGAGAATGTCACTTTCGTGGAGCACAGCTGTATGGCTGTCTATGAACAGGTCTGTGGACTTCTAGACATTGCCTCATCTGCGTGCTCAGGGCATGATTTGCAGACTTCGGAACTGTCCGGCATGCGGCATATCATGCCTTTCGACTTCGTCTGCGCTTGACAAATTACGTACCTGCCTCGCTCGCAGCGCGCGAGATTCGGCGAGAAGGTTGCGCGTTGACAATACAGTCCCCTTTGTCTCACGGGCGTTCAACCGGCCATCGATAATGCCGCGGATCCTAGGATACCCACGGTCTTGTTCATGGGCCCAACACCTCGTGTCGCCCCAGCTCTTCCCGCTATCAGCACCTTGATCGTACGGTACGCGAGTCGCTCACTTGAGTAGCCTGATTCGTGCGAATGCACTGACATGTCGTATTAGAAGCCAAGTCTTCTTCTGATAGCTTCCGTTAGACAAGTGGCGGATGCCCAGACGGCGTGGCACACTTTCAGGATGGACAGGTACGTGTCACTGACTATTCGCAAATGCTAGCGTGGAGAGAAGCTCATTGCATCTCCTGGAAAAGAAGCTCAAGGAGCGACATCGCAGTATTCTGGGATGCCACTGTTCGTTCGAGGCTGGCGCTCGTCAATATCCACCACAATTCCTACCACGAGGCTGGGACGCCAGCGCGACTAGCACGCCATGAGGTGGACAGGTCAGTGCGCAATTTGTGGACCCTCAAGCAATTGCGCTAATTCTCAACACAGTCAAGATGCGCCTATCACGTTCTGGAATTCGGCTATTTGCTCGATGTTGGTGCACGTTGACGGCGCCCTTCCGCCCTACCACCCTCACTTCTCTTCCGAGGCTCGCGATATCATCGACAGTAATCTTCATGCCATGGCTGGGGCCAGATCGGCGCTTCTCGAGCAGCGGAACACCTACCTCCCGATATCCCGCCTTCCATCTAAAGTCCTGGCGCTCGTCTTCAGGGCACTTGGAGAAGAGGCAGGCGCTGCGCACGTGCATATGGATGGCCAAAACACAAGTCTCGGATGGGTCTCGGTCACTCACGTATGTCGGCGCTGGAGAGCCGTCGCGATGGAGAATCACGAGCTGTGGACTCACATAACGTTTTCCATGGGTGAACGATGGGCGCACGAGTTGGTCTCCCGGTGCCGTAGTGCTCCTATGATTCTAAACACCATATCTTCTGGGATCTCCCATTCTGACATACTACTGGAGGGGTACCGGCCTACTCTTATCATCGAGAATCTTTCGCACGTCAAATACTTGGCCCTCCACAGCAACCTCTCTTTGGGACACGATGCTGTCTTAGAAGCTCTGAACATGTCGTGCCCCGCACTAGAAACCCTTATAATTACTCCAGGGCCTGGTGTCAAGGCGCGTCCCTTGGCATTGCCCATTCCCTTCCTCGATGGCACTTGGCCGAACCTGCTGCATTTGGACATCGTGGCGCCTCTTGTATCGTTCCCATGGGAATCCTCCATCTTCAATAAACTCATTTCCCTCACCCTCGATGTGGTGGCGAGGCGTGGTGCGCCTTCTGTTGCCGATCTCTTGGACATTTTGGCCACAACGGAGAAGCTGGAGGAATTGCGACTTGGTTACGGGAGCCATGCGGCCCAGGTTCCTGTACGGCGGGTAGCTTGCCTTCGTCATTTAAAGGTCCTACATTTCGGCGGAACATTGGCAGAGTGCGCCATGTTCTTATTCAACCTGGAAACTCCCAGGGGAGCGCGCCTTCATTTTTCGGCCCGCGAAGTCGAGACCGTCGAGGAATATGATTCATTCTTCCACCTGTTGATGTTGCGAAGCCATCTCCACTGTTCGCTTGGTCCCTGTCAGGATCGCGTCTTCCGTCTGGTATTGGACAAAATTCAGGGAGAGTTCTTGTTACGCCTGTGGTGTTCGAACGACTCACCGCTCCGGCGAAAAGTACCCCACAAGGATGTCGAAGAAGATGAAGGGCGAGCTTCCTTCCATGTCCACATTAATCCGACCTCGTACCGCGCGCTGCTAAATGTGGCACAACTCCTTGGTAACACTGTCGTTTTGGAGGATATCGAGGACCTCCGCGTCTTCGGGTCTCACGAGGATGGGATCGCGTGGAATACCACAACCTGGCGCTCCATCCTGGCTCGGACTGAGAGACTGCGCAAGCTCGTCGCTACGTACATCGTGCCGGCGGGCCTATTAGAAGCTTTGAGACCTTCCACCACGATGCAAGGCATGGATGCTCATCATCGAACCCTTCTCTGCCCGAATCTTCGGTCCCTTGCAGTCACGCTCTTTGAGGCATCACCCAACGCTGCACATTTTTATCGCACCGAACATCGCAATTGCAACGCACTCAGCGACATTGTGGACTATCGCTTACGTGTAGGAAACTCGAGGCTCCAAGAGATAGTCCTGGTCGACTGTTCACTCATGGCCGTTCATATGGTCTACCTACGAGCAGTCGTTTTCGTCGTGGAAAAGAGCCAAGCAGTAGGCGGCTTTCAGAAGCTAACAGGTTAGTGATCAGGACTCCAACTTTTACGAAACCCTCTCTCAAATTGTCTTTCCTGGTCCAGAATGGGGAAGCGACTTCGACACAGCTGAGTGAACAATGAAAGAGTAGTGTGCTTGACTTGTACTGAATATCTCTGTCTCCGTTGAATTTTATTTTACATTTTTTTTGACCGTTTGTATTAGTTCTGTACACCTACGATAAGCGTCCTGAGACCAATTCACAACCATGTTTTTCCACAATTGTCTTAGTGTTTTCATCAAGTTTTCATGTTGTGCAATGAGGATTCGGAGCACGTGTACACGTGCCGCTTTCCGACCGTCTGCCGCCATGAGCGATGGCCAGCACCACGTCTCCGCGAAACGATATCGACGCGAGCTCTGGGGCTGGTTGAGCTACGCGTTTGCTAGGTGTGTTTTCCTCGCGGGCGTTCCGTCCTGGCCATGACTGACGTGGATTACAGCGAGGTTTTCGTGATCGTGTCGCTGACCCTCTTCCTTCCCATCTGCCTTGAACAATTCGCTCGCGACAATGGCTATCTACTGCCAGACAAAACTGTGCCGTGCTCCTCCGCGCGGGGAACCGCAGACGAAGACATACGCTGCGTAGTGAAGCTGGGCTGGGCATGGGTTGACACGGCTAGTTTCAGGCAAGTCGCCCTGAGCTCTCGCACTTCTTATGCTGATGACGCATGTCGGCAGTTTATACGTGTACTCCATCTCCGTGGCATTGCAGGCTATTACTGTGATTTCGATGGGGGGGATAGCTGACCACCGTACGTCCCTAAGTAACCGGACTCAGTCGCTCAACACTGATTCTGCCGCCCAGCACCGCACCGCAAACCTCTCCTCTCTGCCTTCGCCATTCTAGGCTCGGTGTCGTCCCTATTATTTCTCCTGCTTCCATCTTCCTCCCCCTTATGGCCACTTTCCGGCCTCCTCGCCATCTTCGCCAACATCGGCTTCGGCGCCTCCATCGTCGTGCTGAACGCATACCTACCATACCTAGCTCGTGCCGAGCTCGCATCATCTGTTTCACAATCTGGACCACCCGGCTCTCTTGATGCGGACTCTCCCGAATATGCTGCTCTTCTTTCGCGCACGACGTCCCGAATATCCTCCTTGGGCATAGCGCTAGGCTACTCTTCCGGCATCCTTCTTCTGCTGGTCACCCTCATACCAGTGACAAAGATGCAGGGCTCGACTCTCGCGCTGCGTCTAGCTATTGGTGGCAGCGGCGCGTGGTGGGCAGTTTTCTCGGTGCCGGCAATCTTCCTCCTTCCCAGTGTGTCCAAGCAGAACGAAGAAGGCATTGTCTCGGAGGAACAGGAAGGATTGCTTGCAGACGTAGACGCCAACACGTCAAGTCCCAGAGGTCCTCGGGCATGGAGTGCTTGGAAAGAAATCATCGCTGCTTGGAAGCGCCTCGGAACCATGCTACGGTGGCGAGAGATCAAGAGGCTGAAGAATACCTTCCGATATCTCGCGGCCTGGTTCATACTTTCCGATGGTTCGTCCTCACTCCATCCCTTGTTCACGCCCCTTGCTCACTTCGTGCAGGCTTCACCACGATCACATCAACTGCATTGCTGTTTGCCAAAACAACGCTGCACCTCCCCGCATCTTCACTCATCCTCGTGGGCGTCCTGACGCCATCTGCGGGCATCCTCGGCGCCCTCCTTTGGCCCATTCTTCAGCGTCGTTTCACCTGGAGCAACCTACATGTAATCATCCTACTCGTCAGTCTTGCGAGCCTAATACCGGCATATGGATGTCTCGGCCTCTTCTTTGGTGCCAGTAAGGACGGGAGCGGAAAGGGGTGGGGTCTGAGGACCGCAGCGGAGATGTACGTCCTGGCGGTATACTTCGGTGAGTGTCCGGTTTAAACTAGAATTGACCTCTAGGAAACTGACTTGTGCTGTGTAGGTGCGGTTTATGGTGCCTTCCAGAGCTACGCTCGCGCTTTGTACGCGGAACTCATCCCGCCAGGTGAAGAAGCAAGATGGTACGGATTGTTCTCCATTACAGACAAGGTATGTGCCGAACTGCGTTCTGATATTAGCAGAACTTGGTGCTCAGGTCCCCGCAGTCCAGCTCCTTCCTGGGGCCCCTCATTGTTGGCATCATTGCCGACACCACTGGTAACATCCGTTACGCATTTTTCTTCCTCGTCGTCATGCTCTGGGTCGCGCTGCCTGTGTTATGGGGCGTGGACGCTGTTCAAGGTCGCTTAGACGCGCAACAGTATCAAGCACAAGCGGTCGACGAGGGACGTGTAGTTCTCGACTAGTTTTACTGTACTGTACAGCGATATTTGATGATTGAGATTACAAAAAGTAAGCAGAAGTCGTTTACGGCGTCAAGCACCACGGAGCCTGTCAACATAGCTCCCAAAACGTCCGACGGGGTCCTGCTCCCAGCTTGTGAGGTCCTTCAGGATACCGTACGACCCTCCAGGGTTCAGGCTGGTCGAAAGGGCCCCCAACAACACCGCCAGAATGCCCGCCAACGCAGTCCACAACGCCGCGCTCTTCACAGTCCGCCTTCTCTCCCAACCGCTCTTTCCTTTGCCCTCCACGCTGTAGTCGTTCCACCGCACCGCGCGTAGCCACCACCAGTACAGTGCCACGGGCCCGGGAAATGTGCCGATAATCTTGCCGCTGTTGCCTGCGCGATACCACGACACACAGGACATCCACACGGTCTGCGTGAGGCGGGCTTGGATGAGCTCATTGTACGCGTCTGTCGCTGCGTGCGTGGGCGCGACGCTTGAAAGTGCACCGTAGAGGACGGGCTTGAGGAGCTCGAGCGCGTAGTTCGTCTGCGTCTCCTCGGTGAAGATCACGGATGCGTGGCCGGTACTGGTGTTAGGACCTGTCCGAGAAGATTGTGAAATCAAGTATAGAACGGGTCAGGCATACTAACCTTGGATCAGGACGAAGTTGGGGAATCCTGGCACGGTAGCGCCGAGGTATGCTGTCGGACCACCATGTGCGTTGAAGTACTCGTCGAGGGTACCCTCGGTACCCTTGATTTGCACAGGGAATTTATCCTACAGACTTGTCAGCAGTGGCGGAGAATATGAAGAATGGTTATACCGTGACAAAACCCGTTGCGCATATGATCACGTCCAGCGGCACTTCTCCTGGTGCACGCGGTCAACAAGCCGATGGGGAGGAAAGTCTCAATGGACAAACCGGTTTTGGTCTGAATGCCGCTCTCTGTGATGCGCTCGATGCCGTCCCAGTTCAAAGTCACGTTCGGCCTATGAAGACACTCTAGGTAGTGATTATCTCGAATGATGCGCCTACAACCGACCGCTGGGTGTTCGCATCTGTGTGAGAATCTCTGCAGCGTCACTGAGGAGTGGAGCTCACAGTAGGACGGGATGAGCTTCTCGTGGTACTCCGCTGGCGCTTTGTCCTTGATGTACTTTGTCATCTCCTTGTCCCTCCGGTCAGCCTCCTTTCGCAGAAATCGACGACACCATCACTCACTTTCGCCTGGACCCGATTCAAGAACCCGAACCGGCGCGGGAAGATTATGTATACGGCGTCGTACTGAAATTCACATGCACGGTGAGATCCCAACTGTGAGTGCCGGGGAAGTAAAAGCACGCACGGAGGCGGCAATCAGGTACCGATGCAGCTTCAAGAGGAACGGGAGGTAGCGGAAGGCCCATCTTGAGACCGAAGAATACGGGCGATGCACCTGGCGAAGAAGCGTCAGTACGTAAGTTAACGACCATCACGCCTCAGATACTCACCCCGTCAACAAACCACATTGGCGTGCGGCAGAACTGGACGATCTGCGTGCTCGGGTCC
Organism: Auriscalpium vulgare; assembly: GCA_019915015.1. Taxonomy (NCBI): domain Eukaryota; kingdom Fungi; phylum Basidiomycota; class Agaricomycetes; order Russulales; family Auriscalpiaceae; genus Auriscalpium; species Auriscalpium vulgare. Next base: position 1,476,884 of record JAHBBC010000014.1, read on the forward strand.
TCCGAGATGACGGGCATGAACTGATCTCTAAAGGCCACAACGTCAGTGGTGCGAGACGGTTAAAGGGAGCACGACGCACGCGGAGCACCCGTTCCCGATTACGCCGACCCGCTTGCCCTTCAGTTCGAAGTCGTATTGCCAGCGTGCCGAGTGGAACATCCGGCCTTTGAATGCATCCGTCCCAGCGATGTTCATCTCATTTGGCACACATAATATCCCGATGGCTGATATCAAGGTCTTGGCGGTGGCGCCGGTAGTTGCCTTCGTCTTGACGTCCTGAAGCACGAGGCGCCACACGCTAGCGACGCCGTCCCAGTCCGCAGAGATGACGGACGTGCCGAAGCGACAGTGCGGGCGCAGGGAGTACTTGTCGACGAGGCCGTGAAGGTACTGCTGGATTTCGGGCTGCAAGCCATGAGAGCGAGCCCAGTCGGACTTGAGTTCGGTCGAGTACGTGTACCAGTGGATGGGAATGTCGGAGGCGCATCCCTGTGCCTGCCGTGAGCGTCGCACCAGCGAAGATGCCTCACGAGGCCGCTTACCGGATAAATATTATCCTGAGAAAAGGTCGGTTAGTGATGACAGAGACAGAGAACCTTCCCGCGACGTACCCGCCATGTCCCACCAATGTCCGGAGCACTCTCGTACAGCTAGAGCGCGTCAAGAATGCGTCGCTGATGAGTCCAGCACACACACCACGAAATTGGTGGACAGCCGCTGCCGCTTCAGCGCCATGGCAAAGCCCAAGCCTCCCATCCTGCAACTTCCGTCAACGACTCGGATGCTCTCTCAAACGCGTTCATGAACGCACCCGGCTCCGATAATGGCGACATCTGTGTGGGTCGTGGAAGACATCTGGGTTAGCCAGGAGGCGTGCCATGGAAGGCTCTTTTATATCGGGCTGGTCCGCAGCTACCGGGTCCCTTGGAGTGCCAATATGGCGTATGGAACGACGTTGGCATGTTCCCTATCCGAAGTCGAGCGTGAGAAATCAGACACGTACGGCACAGGATTAGGCGCCCGCGGCCCTGGCATTATTGCCTACTTTGTTTGACCACATTGACTACTTTGTTTAACCAAGTACAGCACCCAGCCCTCAATCTATGCACAGCTTCCCGCTGCCAGTAACCTACCCGCCTCTGCGAACCGCGCCGTTACCTTGCACGCGAATGGTACTGGTTGTCTGCCCCAACACTTCGTAAGCTTAGTTCCTTCGCGCAAGCCTACCATGATACTCACATCGCTACACCCTCGTCCACGTAACCATGCACGTCCAGCGGTGTCTCTTTTCCGTGCTTGTCCATCCCACGCTCGATATTGCAGGCCCAGAGAATCGTGGCCGCATCTATCGCCATCGCAGCATTGGCCATGTGCCGTCCAGGGCAGACACGTTTTCCAAACCCGAACGTCGAATGCCCTTGGTTCTTCGTGTCCGCGAACGCAGGCGCAAGGTCGCCATTAGCGTCGAGGTGCCGCGCTGGGTTGAAGTCACCTGCGTCCGCACCGTAGACGGCCGGGTCGTGATTAATGGCCCAGACATTCGGCACACACGTTGTGCCTGCGGGGATGAACATGCCATCGTACCAGTCGTCCTCAACTGACTGGTGTGGGACGCCCAGCGGTCCTACTGGGCGCCAACGCAGTACTTCGCGGATGATGGCGCGCACATAAGGAAGGTGCGGTAAGTCCTCGAGCGCTGGTACGCGGGCACGGCCGACGACGGCGTCGATTTCTGCCTGTGCTCGGGCTTGGTACTCAGGATGCGCAACCATGGCTAGGAACCACCAAGATACCATGGTTGATGTCGTGTCGAAGCCGGCGGCGCTGCGGCGAGGCTCGGTGAGTTCGATCCCATCAATATTTTTCTGAAGGTAAGAAACCCTTACTATATAGTTCCCGCCAGCCAAGCGCTCTCGGTGCGTGAAACATCGAATTTCTCGGCGTTGTCCATCAAAATTGCTGCGAGGCTTCGATGCTCGGTGCCTTGCCCCTGTATTGGTGCATCAGGCAAGTCTTTTAGTAACCTGCAGCCGCGGCGCTGACCATTTTCTGGGTGGCGTCGTCAAACAGCCCTTCGAAGTTTGCCGTGTCCTGCGAGAACCATGTCTCAGCTTCGCGCTTCCACTGCGCAAATCTGGGAGCAGGATTTCAAGTCTTTTATCAGCTCGTACGTTTTGCAATATTTCTTACCTGCTCGGAATGTGTCGCATCAACGGGAAGAACTCGGCTAGATATGCACCGGGGATCGTCGCGATCTTCAAATGCGACATGAATACGTCGATGGTCTTCATGACTGGCGCGTCCGCTGTGTCCACAGGCGGTGCATCATACGCCGCGGCGAGGAGCACGGACGCCAGTGTGCGATGCACTTGCTCCCTCCACTCCTCCGGCTTTTCAAGCAGCGCGAGCGCGAGTTGAGCAGCCATCTGCTTCTGCGTGTCTTTGAAGTGCCGCTCGTTGTCGATTTGTGCGAGGCTCTCATGCGTTGCACGGCGCATTCGTTGCCAACTAATACAATGTCGTCGTGAGTTTGTCATCTCGATCGAGCATGTATACTGCGTACCGCTCGCCGTATCTCTCGAGAGGCAGGAACAGGCCTCTGCATGCGATCATGGAACAAACCACGTTTCTGGGGCGGTCCGAGTACAGCGCAGCACGACGATCCAAGAGGTCAGCGGCTGCTTTTTGACTGTTAAGAACGAGGATCGGCTGTCCCGCCGCTCTCAGGAATATGACGTTGCCTCATCGACGCAACTCAGTACTGCGCGGATAGACGACAGCCACTGCACGCACCGTATGTTGTCTTCCATTGTTTGAATGTCTCCCACTGACGTGCGCGTAGGTCGAGCAGATTTCCGATGAGGGGGAATCCGCGTGGCCCGGGCGGAAGCTTGCGCCAAGGGCTGCTCCAGTACCGCTGGACCAGGAGAGCACCGAGCACCGCCGCTGCGAGGACGGTGACAGCATAGATGTTGTCGTCCTTGTGAGATATCATGGTGGTTTATTGATAGAGTGGGGGGGCCGCGCGGCTGGCAAGTGCTGTCTTGTAGCTGTATATAAATGTACGTCTTATGTCCCGAACTACTCCTCCGGCGAGTTGACACATTAATACTGTCACAACAGGGCGGATTTGTAAAAAGGTATTTCTATCACTTAGTAGGAAAGGCTTCCGTGAGTATCCCGAGGCATTCAGCTTCGTTGCCTCCGGTAACCGCGGGAAACCCTCAGTCTCTGCGCAAGTCGCTTGAGTGGTAAAGTATAAATGTTGCTTTGTAGCGCCGAGTTTTCTGTTAATTCGTCCGCCGTCACATTGCGGACGTTGCAAGAGTATGTCCGTCCTCACGGTCGTGATCATGAACGTCTGAACACTGCGATTTGCTGACCCCTCCTCCGACAGTACACAAAAGCTGCAGTTTGCGTATCGGCACTGACATACGCCCACTTCCTACACATACAGAAAGTTTGGAATCAATTTGGAAACCACAAATCATGCGATCGCTAACTTGCCAGTTTATAGCTGTCAGCGGTCCTCCCTTTCCTGTGCAAGAACGGTTGACACGTCTTGGAGCCGGGTGTGTTATCGTGCATCTAAAAGGTGCCGGTTGTCTATCCCGTATAAGGATATTTGCCATACATGAGTATACTCAAGCACTCACATTGACAAACCTTCTGATACGCAATCTGCAGGTCCAGTGGGCAGCGCCTCCGCTTGATCGCGCTCGAACTTGCACGCCCAAAGTATAGTCGCAATGTCGAGCGACATTGTGCTATTCGCCAGCTGCCGGCCGACGCACACACGCCCCCCGAAATCATACGTGACGTGCCCTTCGTTCTCCTGTTAGGGATGGCCGGCTTCAGATCACCGTTGTCGTCCAGGTGCCGAATTGGGTCGAAGCATTCTGCGTCATCGCCATATAGCCAGGTGTCGTGGTTGATCGCCCAGACGTTTGGCAAGACCATCGTGCCCGCCGGAATGAACATCCCATTGTAGCTGTCATCCGCCATCACGCGGTGAGGGATCCCGAGAGGACCCATTGGGCGCCAGCGCAGGACTTCTCGCACCATGGCGCGTACGTACGGCAGCCGGGGCAGGTCTTCGAAGGTAGGTATTCGTTCGCGACCAACCACAGTATCCAGTTCTGCTAGCGCGCGCACCTGTGTGTCGGGGTACGCGACCATGGCTAGCACCCACCAGGTGAGAGTTGTGGAAGTCGTTTCGAAACCCGCGGAGCTGTTTTGGGTGAGTTTTCTACATATTTATTTGTGCCGCCGAAGTGACTTACTGGAGTGTCCCCACCAGCCATGAGCACTCTTGCTGCGAAAGCCTGTAGCGTGCAGCATTTTCTGAAATAGCCGCGGCGAGCCCCGAATTGGGCACGTCCTTGTGCTCGTTTGTCTGTTAAGATTTAAATAAGCTCAGTGGCCACAGCCAATGGCAGGGACGCGCACAGTGAATTTGCTGTATAGCTCTCCAAACTGAGCGTTATACAGTTGGTACCAGTCTTCTGCCTCTCGCTTCCATTTTGTGAATCTGAAAACCATATTCGAACAGCCATTACGAATGATAAAAGTATGCTTCTTGCCTGCTCGGAATGTCTCATGAAAGGCAGGTACTCGACGATGTGCGCTCCTGGACTCGTCGCCCGCAACATTAGGTGCATAAACTCGTCCACCGTCTTCAACATAGGATCGTCTGTCGTACCCACGGGCGGAGTGCCGTATGCAACCGATATGAGCACAGACGCGATGGAGCTTTGGATATGCTTTCGCCACGACTGTGAGTCCTCCAGCAGTGCCTCTGTGAGGAGGATTGCTTCACGCTGCTGCATTTTCTTGACGCCCTCTCTTTTACCGATCTTTGCAAGATTCTCGTTTGTAGCCTGCCTCATGCGCTGCGATCTGCGAGCGGTCACTCGGTACAGGACTTGAACTCGACGGCGAAGGCCCGTTTCTCTGAATAGCCATCATGAGAGCGCGGCAGGTGGTCATTTCTCCGACAATGTTTGGCGGGCGGTCGGAGTATATTGACGCGCGACGGTCCAGCAAGTCTGCGACCACCTTCAGGCTGTTGAGAACGAGGATGCGCTGACCTGCCGCTTTCAAATACAATACGTCGCCTATTCGCAAGGAAATCCGCGGAGGACACTCAAGGTAATATGCGCGCGCACCATAAGTTTTCTTCCACTCCTCAAATTTCAACCACTGTTTCTCTCGTAGCTCCAAGGCGCTCCCGATGAAGGGATAGCCTCGGGGCCCGGGAGGGTATTTCAGCGGTCGCGTTCCTCCATGCTCGGTCAACTCGCCATACTGCCAGGATGATTGTCAGCGCGAAAGCAATGCTGTAGATTGTTGATGTGCAGGAACCGAAAAGACGAAGCTGTGTATGGAGCGACATGATAGAGGTTGAGGATGGGCGACTTGCCATGGGATCTATTTGTACACGAACATATCTTATCCATTCCCACCTCGAAGCAGACATGAACCCATGACCTGACTATATCACCCTGCGCCGCCGCAACATGATAGTCTACTTTAGGTCCATCGCGGGCCCATGGCAAGATATATTGACGTGCGCTGTTAGCCAGTCCAGGACACTGACATCCTCATCTAGCACAATGTATCACAATTAGCATGTCTCTCACTCGATATCCAAAAGATACATCTATCAGGCAAACACCTCAACAGCACACTACAACAAACCACCTATTTCTCGGTCTCTCTCATGTCAATCGATTTTTGAGCATGCTCCTGCGATGCCGAATCGACAGAAGCACGATCGTCCGGCAGTGTCCGCACTTTCGGGACGTACGGGTTGCCTGTAGCCCAGCCGTAGACGTAGCGCCTGACAATGTCCTCCAGTCAGTTTCGACCCGACACAGCAAGAGTAGGAAGACGCACATCCAGATGGGGATGATGCCACCGGGCGGGATGACCCACCGCTCTGCGGCGTCAAAGTTCGGCGGGAGGACGCGCCCACCGGTTGCTTTGCCTATGAGCCAGGGAACGGTGTTGAGGAGGATGTACGAGCAAATGCCCGCAATGACGCCATATGCGATGCTAGCCAGTCGCTCAGCGCCGTCCCGGGACGAGTAAGGAGAACAGGGCTTACTTGTACGAGAGCGGGATGATGATTATGGTGAGGAACGCGGGCACAGCGTCGCCGACATAGTCCCAGTTGATGTCCCGCACGTTACGGATCATAAGCGTGCCGACGATGACAAGCGCGCCGCCAGTTGCCCAGGCGGGAATTGAAGCGAAGATCGGCGCGAAGAACACGGAGATGAAGAACATAAAGCCTGTTGACATCGCAGTCAAGCCCGTCTTGCCACCCTCTGGACAAATAACATCAATATGCGCCATTGCATACAAAGAAACACGATGACTGACCGCTGATACCGGTGGCACTCTCAATGAAGGCAGTGACCGGCGGTGTGCCGAGCAGCGACCCGATGCTGATCGAAAACGCGTCGACGCAGTATGCAATTGTGCTGCGCTCGAAGTCCAGCGTCACAGGGTCGCGCAGGCCGGCGAATTTGGCCATAGAATACAGCGTCCCCGTGGTGTCGAGAATGTCAACATAGAGCATCGTAACCAGCGCGTACCACACGCGCCCGTTGCCGTAGTTGAAGTCAATCGCGTTGCCGATGTGCTTGAGGGGGTGGAACGCGACGACCTTTTTGAAGAAGTCGAAGGCTGCATCACCTGCGTCGGTGTGGGGGAATGCTGTCACTGACGTGGGACGCGGCCAGGAGATGATGGACGTCAGGAAGATGCCAATGAGGATCGCGCCTTTGATGCGGTACATCATCAGGAAGACTGTGAAGAAGCTTCGCGTACAACATTAATATAGTTTACGCTTTGATGAATGCGCGAGCTCACCCTCCAGTGAAGATACCGAGCCACATCGTGGGGCTCTTCAACACCTCGTTGTCACAGTAATTTGGGAGGTCCGGGAGGTAATGCTCGGGCTTGCAGCCACCGATGCCGACAAAGTTCACTGTGTCTCCGCCAATGACGCCCAAGCCGCCCGAAGCTACGCATGGTAATAATGAGCACATCGAAGAATGCATCGCGAGAGCCGCGAAGAGAGTGACCTACACAGGCCGATGAACCTAAAAGAGAGAAGAATGAGATCAAGTTTTGATGACATACTGTCGGAATGGCGACTTACGCAATGAAAAGACCAATACCAGTGCCAACCGCCATCACAAGCGACTGCGGCATCACGCGCGCAAGCCACTGGCGCAGACCAAGAAGTGACAGGAAGAAGAAAATCCATCTGTAGGTCGCCAAATTCAATACCGGTCTGCTTCTGGACCGAAGCAACTCACCCCTCCATGAACACCGCTGCGAGAGCCTCACGATAAGGCGTGTTCCCCGTTCCGTGGAAGCCAACAATTGAATATGTGAACTACGCGAGATAAGTAGAAAGATTATGTGGAGGTCATGGAAGTGCAGCATGAGGACTCACGTAGGCATTGAGACCAAGTCCAGGCGCAAGACCAACTGGAAGGTTGGCAAGGAGGCCCATGAGGAAGCTCGACAGCGCGGCGATGGCGGCCGTCGAGGTGATGAGATCTTTGCGAATCTCGTCCACGCATGCGAGATAGACGGTATCTGTGACGCAGCCGTCACCTGTGGGGCACACACAGGTTCCTCCGGTGTCCGAAACGATGGACGCGTTCACGGCAATCTAAAGTACGCGAAGTGGTGATCAGATGTGAGTTATGATGGGAAATTGTGGAGGTGCAGGCGAGTTCAATTCAAGCACGCGTCCGATAAAGGTCGCACAAACGCCCGCAGGTTGTTTGTAGAGTGAGGAACTCACGATGTATGCCATTGCGGCCTAGACGACATCTATCAGCGGTGCTTGGACACACTCTAATCGCGTAGGAACGTACCCATGTCGTCAGACCCGCACGAATCTCAGTCTACACGCGGACCATGTGTCAGTCGCTGAAGAACACCTGAGTGACAGAAAACGCACCAGAAAGCGAGAGCCTTCACGCTCTTTGCTCGCGCCAGATCCCTCCAGCTGGAACCAGCGCCCCACGAACGAGTCTGCCACCTATGATCCAATCAGCACGGTTTTAGTGGGCATGGTGAGCGCTCGCGGACGTACGGCGGCATTGATCCTGTCGAAGACGGTGATGGTCATGTCTGTGGACAGTCGGACAGGCGCAGGACGAGCGCGTCACTGGGGAGCGAGCGAGGGAAGCCCAGGAAGAGACGGGGGCAGAGAAAAGAGAAGGGGCCGGCCAGGAACCCAGGTAAATGAAGGCCGGGCAGGCGCTACGTTCCTTATCGCAGGGGCCAGCGATGGGCCAGCGCCGCATGAAATATTTTTTGGCAGTACTTCATTTGTGGGACGGTGGGACCTGGGTGCAGATGGAGTCCCATATTTGGTCCGACGCTATCAACGCTGCACGCGACCCACCGGCCCCGGCACTCACCGGCTCGCCCTGCACGCAACATTATATCCTGCTGGCGGATGCGGGCACTCTGCGCGGCAACTGCGCAGCACCTGCCAAAGCTTTGGTGCGCTTCCGCATGTCGGGCACTCGCCCTCCGGCCCTTATCGCGGGCGCCATATGGGACCCAATCTTTTCAAAGCCGCGAGTTTCCCAGTTCCTGTGGACGAAGGCCTTCCCGTTCGCAAGCCGTAAGCGATCTGCGCGCCGTAAGATGCCAGAACCCAGTCTGTGCGCATGACGACGACTACATGGCCCCCCGTATGAGAGGATTCCGCCCACGGCGAGTCTGGGGTGCGTGTCTCGGAGACCTGCTCCAAGTGGCAATACCTTTCGGCCGCGCTACATCTGAGGCAACTCCGTGATATGCTGGGAAGCCCTTAAGTAATGGCCCGTCGCAGCGGCACCTCGGGGGTGGCAAGTGAAATATTATATCCCCATCACATCTTCTGCGTGGAAAGCTGTCGAAGCGGACAACGGCTAGTAGTGGCTACATAAGCGCCTGAACTTGGCGCTTCGAGCTTCTTCCTTGTGAGCAGAGAGGAGGAGGCTGGAACGCCGGTACCGGCACCCATGATGTGGGTGACCAGCAGCACTGGAGCTGCATGCATCGATTGCACCGAACCTCTAAAACAGAGGCAACACCGATGCGCCAAACTTGATGGGGCGGCGGACGTGAGCAATAGCGACGTCATGGCTACAACCATATACTTAGTCCTGTCGGCAAACGCTCAGGCGATTGATATCTTGTCACTGGTCAAAGGGCCATTAAGGCCAGGGGGAATGCCGAGAGCTCTGGCGAGGACTTGAGAACGCGAAGACCGGCGTTCCGTAGTCCGTCATAAATCAAAGCAAAGCGAGTCCCAAGGTATGGCGGAGCGGCCCTGGCGTTCCGATCCAGCGTGTTTTGTTTTGGTAGGAGGTAGGGCATCGGTTGGGCGCATAAGAGCTGCGTCGGTGGTGGCATATACCTGGGACTGCCCGCAAAGGTATGACGTTGGGAGGCAGTGATCTGTGTTTTCCGGAAGAGTCGGTCGCTCTGCCGAGGGAGTGTGCATGGAGCTCGAGCATGAGGGCGTTGACGTTACACGACTATTGTGAAAGTCAGAGGCAAAGAGATCAAGGTTATGTTACACACTTTACGCGGGAGACGGCTAGAGATGCCATTTTCCACCTGCGGGGGGTTTCTGAATCTCGGTTGACTGCATTAGGCGCCGCGCGCCCTCCTTGACGGGAATCAAGATACTGTTTACCGAGGACAAAGAGTGCACCATGGTCTAGGGTGACAAAACTCACGTCTTAGTCGCTTTGAGGGTGGGTAGATGGAGGTAAACAGACGCGCCTTAAAGGCTAGTTTCACGGACCAGATTACAGTGTGCGCGATGTCGACTTCCTGTGGATCGATGCAGGCAACAGCAGCCAAGGTATGATGTGCGTCGTACGATCAGTTCAGAATGGCGTTCGAGACGAGCTGAGGGCATGCGAGAAGGGCCTCGCCGTTGTGGACGACGTCGCGCCCGACGCGTCGAGTCGCGACCCTCATAAGCGAGCTGACGTAATCAAATCTGTGCCGGTCACGCCACCCAAAAATAAAAGACGGCTCGCAAAAGCAGACCACTTTCCGGCTGCACCACCTCCGCTGCTCTCCCTCTTATACCTCTCCTGCCAGCGCAGCGACCTCCCCACCGTCGTCTGCTTGGATCCCATCCCACCGCCTGCCCGAATCCAGATGTCGTACGCGAACGTCACCACGCCTGCGCACACCGCCGCGGACCTCTACGCGTCCGCTGGCACAGACTTCTCCAAACTCAACTGGCTCGAGTCTCAGTGGGTTGCCTGGTACCTTTACTTTGGAAACCCTGTCATCGCGACGGGCCTCGCCAGCTTCCTCGTCCACGAGGTTCGTGCTCCCGTCCTTACCGTATTACGCACTCTCACGCGTTGCACGACTTTGCAGATTGTCTACTTTGGCCGCTCGTTACCGTGGATCATCGTTGACGCCATCCCGTACTTCCGCCGGTGGAAGCTGCAGCCGGGAAAGATTCCTACAGCAGCGGAGCAATGGGAGTGCACGAAGCTTGTCCTCCTCTCGCACTTTTCTATCGAGGCGCCCTTGGTGAGATGATACTTGCCGCGCGTCTGATGCATCTGCTCACACCGTGCCGCAGATCATTCTTTTCCATCCTCTGGCGGAGCTCGTCGGCATGAGCACTTGGCAGGTGCCATTGCCAGGCTGGAAGATCATGTTGCCCCAAATTGCATTCTTTTTCTTCTTCGAGGACATGTTCCACTACTTCGGTACGTGCTACCCGTGTATTCGAACGGCGGGTTCTCATATGCACGTTCAGCGCACCAACTCTTGCATACCCCTATGCTTTACAAGCACATTCACAAGATCCATCACAAGTACTCCGCACCGTTCGGTCTTGCGGCTGAGTACGCGCACCCAGCCGAGGTCATGATTCTCGGGACGGGTACTATTGCTGGCCCTCTCCTCTACACATTCTTCCGGCGTGACCTCCACATCTTCACCGTCTATGTGTGGATCACGCTCCGCCTTTTCCAGGCCATCGACGCGCACAGCGGATACGGTACGTACTAACACCTGAGTGGGGAACATCTGACTCAAACCTCTCTTTACACTAGGCTTCCCCTGGTCGCTTCAGCACATCCTTCCCTTCTGGTCTGGTGCTGAGCACCACGACTTCCACCATATGGCGTTCGTGAACAACTTCTCGACGTCATTCCGCTGGTGGGACCGCGTCCTCGGCACAGATGACAAGTACCTAGCCTATCGGGAGCGTGTTAAGGCTGCCAAGGACGCAGCGAAGGCGAAGGGCCTCAACTCTGCGCAGTGGAAGGAGGTCGAGGACCGCATGGTGAAGGAAGCAGAGGCGGAGGGCGTGCGCGCCGAGTCAGAGGTCGTCCGCAAGGCCGAGGGGAAGAAGGTTCAGTAGGCGGTGCGAGTACAGCGATGTACACTAGACGTTGTGCGCATATACGATTCATATAATTAAGATTATCAAGGTTCAGACTTAGTAGTCCTGGATAGGATACAATATTGTGATTCGTCATTCCATGGCCTCTTACAGTCCGCACATTTTGTCCTCTGTATAAGCTCTTTCTCAATGTTATGGAAGAGGCGTTGAGAAGGACTCGCTCACATCTGCAGGGTATAACCACAGCTTTTCATGCTTGGAGCCCTTCAATCCATGAGTGTAGGTCCACGTTGAGTTCTTCAGGGTGTGATAAGTGCACGTAGTGGCCTGCGTCGAACTCTTTGGTTGTTAGTGTGCCTTTAGAGAACTCTTTGAGACCGCTCCGGCCGTAGACGGGTATGCATACGGCGTCTCTAGAACAACCTGCAAAGTACACGGGCTGGCGAAAGTGATACGAGCCCTCCGGTACGACTAAACAAAGTGAGGTATCAACAATGCGCTCCAAGGGGATTGAGCGGAGAGCACGCACGCTGGTCATCCGCAGCAACGGCTCCGAACACGACGCTCTTATACCACATGAGGGGCGCGGCAAGACCGTTCTTCAGAAACTCTGTACGATATCGATCCTTGTCCTGCAGTCGGAATCACGAGAAGCACATACGTTAGGTTGCAGGAGACATAAGACGAGAAAGACGCACCTCCTCGGTCAGGTATGAGGGTAACGGGGCCTGCCGATTACTCTTTATCCAGGCCTTGGTCTTACCCACCGGGCACAGATGATTTCTCCAAAGCGTCGGGTCATGTGGGAACATAAGAGAGAAAAACGAATCAAACTGCTCACGCAAGCATGAGACAGGAAGGAACACGCGAACGGGGAAAGGTGGGTCATCAGCGTCAGCGGCAGGACCGTGACAAAGCTTCGGAGCTCACGTTCTTCTCGATCGTTACATCCGCGCCGTCCTCACTGAAGTAATCCCAGAAGCCGTACAGCTCGTGTCCCAGCATCGTCTTCACAAATTTGACCGTCGTTGCGTACTCAAAATGCGGCCGAGGGGGCACATATCCCAGCGCCAGAAAGGCGAACGCGCAGAAGCGGTTTGGGTGGAAATTCGCGAGCCGCGAGGACACACGAGAACCCCTGCGAGATCAGACGAACAGCAGACGAAAAATGAACGCCGGGTTCGATATGTCAGCGCAAACGGCGATCGACGGGCAGGCCAAAACACGCACCAGTCATGAGCGATGGCGACCGCCTCGCCGACGCCCTCCGCGTCCATGATGTCCACGATATCCTGTGCTAGCCGTGAGCCGACGTACAGCGCAGGGTCGTCCGTCGGCTTGTCCGTCCCGCCGTATCCTAGCATGTCGGGCGCGAGCACGCCGTACCCGCGCGGCGTAAAGAACGCGACAACGTGCCGCCAGTCGTGCGCGCTCCCCGGAAAGCCGTGCAGGAGCACGAGTGTCGGCTGCCCCGCCGCGGCGGGCGCTCTGAAGTAGCGGTACGTGAGCCCGCGCGTGGTTGTGTGGTGTGTGAATGCGGCAGGGTCCATGGGGAGCACGATGCAAGGGTGGGCGTGGTCGACAAGAGGACAAGCAAACAACTGCAGGTGCGTCGTGCAGCGGCGGATGGGCGGTCGCTGGGCAGCAGGTGCGGCGGATGCAATCCACAAAATAGAACTTGGGGGGCGCTGGAAGCCTCTGCGACTGCCCGCCCGCTTTTAAGCCTATGGGTGCATGGCGGCGTCCTATCGGCGCTTCCGGTCCACTCGGGCTTTCTGAGAGACTATCCGCCGGCAAGTGTAGCTCGAGGACCATCGCATCAACGGCGCTCGTTGCCAGAGCCATTGATGCGCCTACCACGGCCACTACAAGGAAAGACGTCCGGGCTAGATGTTGAGGGACGAGACGTGGGGCAGAGAGGAACAAACGCTGTGCGAGTCAATTGGTTTCAGGTTATGGCAAAATTGCCGACCTCGGAAATATTGGCGACCCGCGCGACTCCCGCGCGCCGACGGCAGAACGGCAGACCAAAATCCTATACATCCGATTGTCGACGACCCGCACGAGCATGACCATGGCTTGGCACCTGCAGGAGTGTCAGTACTCAGTAGTCACTAGTGTCGCGTCGCCATGAGCATCCTATCCCAACGAGGATACTACTGCAACCGCCAAGGTACAATTGAGTGAGCGTCATACGAGTGAGACACGCAGGCTTGCGTTTTCCGAGACTATGAACGGAGCAAGCTACCTTCCGTGATATGTCCCCAGAGCCTGCAGTCGTGTCTCACTGCCGCATGGGTCGACTCAAGACAATCTGGCCGTCTGGCATCCTAACCACCCAGACATCAATCTACGCCAGCCTGAGCGCCAGCAGCTGTAGATCGGGCAGATGTGTGAGATCTAGGACGGTACCCCAGATCTCGAGGATGACTGATGAAACCATTTTCTTGCTTGTTGTCTTCGGAAAGGCTCGGGGCGCGAAAATGAGCCGGGAACCACTGCCCGAGATGGTCTTCCGCCGCACACGCTAGACTGGTGACCAGGCTTTTACTGACCAGGCTTTTACTGACCAGGCTTTTACTGAGTCAATGACGAGGCAGGCATGTACTACTACTTCCGCGCAAGGATGGCTACTAGCACTAGCTCAGAGCAAGCGCATGCCCTGCGTAGATGCACTGCATAGGGCATGCAAGGTACCGCTAGTGGGCGCCGTCGGCAGTCAGGTTTCGCAGCATGGAGGGAAATATGGTAAAATGACGGCCTCTACTATCGCGCACGCCAGTCCTAACCTTCCCTGCCGCCTTAACGCGGAAGACAGTCGTTCTGTACGTCAGCCCCGAGCAACATTTGTCGGGAGCCATCTCAACTTCGTCAAATTCATGACAGTACCAAGGAGCCGTGCGCCCGTACGCTGGGTAGCCTACCAACCGACCAGGCAACCATGGGCAGAGGGCAAGGCACAGAGGTGTTAGTAGGCCACCAAGCCGGCGCGCTCAGCCCAGCGCATGGGCCTCGACATCACATAATTGTATCATATGAAACAGACCATAGATAGCCAGAGACATTTGACCGCCTTGCGTGCTGCAAGTATCCGTAGCACACATCAAACGATCTGTTGTAAATGATACGAGATGAACATGTGAGTCCGACCTTCCTTGAACACGCCGACCGCACTTCCCTGATATATTTCGTCACAATGGCCAGCCATAGGCATGTATGAGAGCATAACAGGAAGTTCAATAGAGTTCAAGTAGCGACCAGATCCCAGCCCAGGCCAAGAGGTACGTCAATCAATTCCCCAGACGGCCGATGAGTAGAGTGTGCCAACATGAGACAAGTGGACCTTTAGGACGCTTCTGGAGCACTGCAGGCAGGTCCTGATGTTTCGGCGACTCAAGGACGCGCCATTGAAATGAAAAACACCATGGCGTACGGCATTATAACAGTGAGACATAAACGACAGGATTGTGCAGTATTTCAAAGTCTTCAGGACACGCTGAGCACTTTTGTGACAGCGGTATTGTGCAGGTAGTCGACATGAACATCCTCTAGGTAGTCATCAAAATCCTTGAAATCCTCGTGGACATAGGTGTTGCGGACGATGTCGACTATGCGCGAGGGAAGACCCGGTGTGACATGCAAGACAGATGACTGGGCAGGCCGGAAAGTGGTGGCTGAGATGGAAGTATACGGCTGCAGAAGGGTGTTAGACAAATATGTAACATCGGCAGAAAGGCTTACGACAAGTGCGTGCTCGTCGTCCTTCCCGAGCTTTGCGCCGACAATCTGAGGGAAGGTGTTCTCACGCGAAGCGGGCAGAGACGCGTCGCAACAGCACTCACCACCAATGCAACGGCATCCGGGAAGGACTCCTTCAGTTTCGCGGCCACGCGCTCGCCCACAGGGCTCAAAGCCGCTTCGTCGACGCGCTCCCATGCGTGATAGAAGCCGACGATTGCCAGACCTCTCGTCTCGGCGTGAAGCGCGACCTATTTCGCGCAGCGCATCATCAGACGCGTGCTGTAGAACTCGGCGGACTGTCACGCACCTTCTCCAGGCCGAGCTCCATCATAGGGCTGAGATTGACCCAGTGGTGCAGCAGCGGCACGGCGTCCACGATGTCGACGGTCTTGCCGCCAGGCTGCGCCGTGCCTAGGAGGACGCCATTGACAGCAGCGTGCGGGTGCTTGAGCGCGTGAACAATGAGCTTGCTGTAGGCGAGGTCGGTGAGCTTGTAGCCTGTGGAAGGCGACATGGGAGGTGGATCGGCGGGGGCGGCAGGGGGCGTGGGTGTTGTGCGGCGGCGATGCAGAGGCGGCTGAGGCTGTACAGACACCGGAATCCGCATGCGCGCCTTTTTCGACGACACCAACTTTTTCGGCATCTTCACCTTGCACTGAGATACTGGGTAGGGTTCCGCGCTGCGCTTCGTGTTCTTGTTTTTGGCACGGCCCCAGCTGCTTTATATCTTGTCGTGCGTATACTTAGGCGCACGCACGCCGGTGCAAGTCACGCCGCCAATTTGCCCTCCCTTGTCAACGAATCTTTCTCTATGACGTCCAAGTATGTCCTGCAATGCCCTACAAAGTGCTCCCTTCTTCCTGGAGAAGACAATTGCGTGACCGACGACGCGCCACAGATGGACAGAATACAAGCACAACCCTACTAGGCCTGCTGCTACCCAACGCTTGTGAATTGTCTACTTTGACAGATCAGCGTTTCAATGATCATCAAAGGACTCAACGAGCTCGCTGCTACCCGGGCGACACTTACGGCGACCGAACACTGAAGTACTTACGGGGCCACCCTCTCCCGCTCCACAGATCAGTACATGTGCAGCGTCTACAACTGTTCGGCGGCGGGAGAAAGGCATATGTTCCGTGCTTCTAATTGTCTGTACACTTTGGGCGCAGTCCTCTCCAATACCGGCTGTCCTTTCTCCGATCAGGGATACTAGAGTCCCCTGGCCCGCGCCGTATGGTACGCCATCTTCTTGCTGGTTCTCCGTCCAGGCTTCTGATTTTCTCAGGCGAAGGAAAATTGACCGCAGGTGTCCACAACTGCACATTCTTTTGGTGCCTGGGTACGACTGCTATAACCAAAACGACTGTCTTCTGAAACTATCAGGCCAAGCTACAGAGACCAGTATGTAGTCCTCATTGTTTGATGAAAGCCACTCGAAGCACCGCGAAATCTGGACCCCATCTCCATGTTCACTAAACTCCATCCGCTTTCCTAGCCTTCACGGTGCATTGGATTGTTTGGTTGAGGATTGAAGACGCTCTAAAATCAAAGACTCTGCGCCAGGGCCGCGGGATACAATGGAGCACTTGAATGGCTCAGGATGGCTGGCGACGTTTTCAGTAACCAGGTAAGATCCGCAGGTGCTGGCAACCCCTCACCTGATCATGTCCCCGGTATTCTCGTCCTTGACCAAAACATCAATTCCGTCGACATCCTTCGCCTTCCTGACAGTCAAGGTCGAAAGCACCAAGGAAACGACGCTAAATAATGTAGAGTCGACGATGAATCGTCCGGGGCAGAGTCTGCCGATGCATATCCACCGTTGTGAGATCTGGGGTGATGAGCGAACGAGTTCTTGCCTGCATACCGTTTTCCGAATCCGAAAAATACGTTGAGCAGAGGGTCTTCTTTAAATTCTCCGCCCGCTCCCAAGAAACGTTCCGGCCGAAAGACCTTTGGGTCGGGATAAATGGAGGGATCATGGAGGATGGCCCTAAAATCAAATTGGGCATGAACATCGTGAATTGTCGAGCTATGCGTGAGGTTACCAAAGGTTTGCCAATACGATAGAGCCTAGCTCAAAAAAAGGTCAGCGGAGAATCAGAGGTAGGCACACCGTGCGACAACCTTTCGGGATGAGGTAGCCTTCATATATATCATCTTCGTTCGTCGAATGTGGGAGACCTAGAAGCCTGTGAGGTCCTATTGAGGGAAAAATATGTGCAAGGCGCATACCCAACGGCAAAACCGGTTTCCACCTAAAGAGCTCCTTGCACAAGGCCTCGGTATATGGCAGATTTGAACGGTCACTGTGATCAGGCAGCCTTGTACCCCCAGTTACGGACAGTATCTCCGCGCGCGCCTTTTCCTGAACTTCCGGATATAGCACAAGCATCAAGAAAAACGATCTCAGCGACGATACGGTCTGGTTGTAGTCAGCGAATTTCTGTCGGAACAGCGGGGTATTCGCAACAGATACTGACGGTGTCCACGCCAGCTGTGCGGCCAGTCAGAAACATCCTGTCTTGTCTCCAGTAAAAACCATGCTAACCAATATACATGGATCCTAGGGCTTCGACAAGGTCGCTTTCTTCCCGAGATGAAGAGGATATCTCTTGCTCTTGGCTCTCTCGGAGTGCCATTGAGGTATGAGCGGTTCCATTTTGCTGAGGCTCATGAGTGACGATTTTGCATGACGATAGTGAAAACTGACCACCGCTGCTTGGAAAAACCTCCAAGGTCCCCAGATGGTCGTCTGCCCAAGCTCATAACCATCCCGTGCGCGTTGTATGAAGCTCATTCCTGGCAGCCATTCGGGTAGATGGCGCACTGAGAAGGTAGGATGTTTCGTTATTAAGTAACAGGACCATTGCAGTGTCGCGACTGACAGAATGGGACATCGGTGACAAGCAGCGCACCGGGCATTAAGACAGCCTGTGTCTCGCGGCCAAATCGCCTGGCACTGTCCAGAAATTCGTCGTCGCGGCCACGCACTTCGTAGCCATAGGTGAGGTCCATAATGATCGCTCCCTGAAGGCTAGCCCAGCATGGGTCAGCGAGACACGGATGGCAGGTGCGACAGGAAGACAGACTGTTCTATCAGCGAGACCAAATTGTCAGGCTGGTCCAAAAGGCCCACAATGAATTGCAGAGACTTCATTGCTATCATGGGGCGATATTCGAGGGCGGCAACCTGGCGCAGGCGACGGTCCAGCATACGACGGCCGGCACGCCACGCTTCACCTACTCTGGCAGTTGGAAGGATCCACTTCCAACCCGCGCTAGAATAGATACATGAATGTGTATGCCACTGTGAAGACTTGTCAAGGCATCCTACAGCTCAAAAAATGGCATATATGGACGATCTGCGTACATGCCGGCGCGCTTGTCCAACAAATCCCTTGCAGTCCTATGCGACTGAAGAATGACGATGACTTGCCCCATGATATTCAGAGATATGATCTCGCCTGCCACAAGTTTAGTCCAGGTCGTCCAGATGATCAAGGAATACATACCGTATCGCTTCTTCCATTCTTCATAGCAGATCCAAGAGGCTTTGCTAGGAACATCGAAGAGGTTGCCTACAATAGGCAAGCCCTTTGGTCCAGGAGGAAACGGACGACGATGACGGACTGTGAGATATAAGACGACGAACATCGACCCGGCAAGCGCGATGACAGTCAACTCGAGAGTCCCGGTCATTGAGAAAGCTAGGGGGTAGGGGGGAGCAGATGGCTGGGGCACTTACTTATACGCCGCCAAGCATGAGGCCATGTATCACCGTTCACGTCACGGCATGTCAGCAGTGACGACGAAGAAGAAACAAAGACAGCAGTAAGGTTTCCTTGTGATAACTTGGCTGACTGTGACAGAGAGTCTGTGGGGGCGAACGAAAGATTTGGCTGCAGAAGTTGTATCGAAAACGCTCCACTGCACCGAGTCTACTCTCACTCCATCGCGGCTGGATGGCGGCTGTTGGTGTTCTGCATGACTTTGGCAGTGCGCGGCTCGCCCCATTGCGTCCCGCATATGTACGGGGACCAAATTTTGAGCTTCATTTGGGGGAGGGAACAGAACACTCAGTGGGAGAAAGGTGCAGTAGCGCCATCCGGCCCGAACGGGCCGCTCTTTGAGTTTCCGTTCAACTTGAAGGTTCAGCCTCCTCAGAGTCTCAGACGGACGTCTGCAGTTTGCACCTCATAAGTTGAACGACCATCACTCCCCATATCGACCGAGGACGATCGATTTGCGCCCTTGTCTCCACGCTCGAGTCCCAGCGATATCTTCGCATCCCTGCCAACGAGTTGTGGGCGTGCCACGACGCGGACTCAGCGGACTCAGACGGCCTCCTGTGTATGGGCAGGCTAGCTAGCTCGTAGACTCCAGACGACGCGGTGTCATCAAGCTCGGCGTAGAATGTGGCTGTGAAGGGGGAGCGATGGTACTTACCTGTAGCTACAAGAATTGAATCCTCCATCTGCCATGGCAATGTACTTGCTCTCTCTAGCCCCTGCATAACCCTTGAACATCTCAAATGTCTCTCAAGCACGCCGCTGTCCACCGACTGTACATATTATATTGATTGATTCGCGAGCGAGGGGGCAGGAGGCTGTTCAGTTCTATATATCGATCGCGAATTGAGTTGTATTCATACTCGGAAGGATATCACAAGGGAAAGGCTCGCGGCTTGGCGGCAGGATAGAGGCGCGCAATGCGCTCAGCACTTCGCCGCTCCCAGTACCAAAGGCGCCCTCCCCAGCGACCTCGATGACCATCACCACGATGCTGCACTACGATTTCCCTCTCATTCCCTTTCTCTTCGCCACCGCCCTCGCCGTCAACGGGTTGCGCAAACGCTCCCTCTCCCCCTCAGGCGGCGCAGCCGCATTCCTCACTGGCATCTCCATGCTGTCCCTGCCCCTCCGCACGCCTGGCATCGCCCTCATAGCCTTCTACCTCATGGGCTCGCGCGCAACAAAAGCCGGCCACCACCGCAAGGCCGCGCTCGAGGAGGGCAATGACGCCGCCGGCGGAGGCTACCGCACCGCCGCGCAGGTATTCAGCAACTCTGCGTCCGCGCTCATCGCGACGCTCGCGTGGGGTGCGCTGCATGCACCTGGGTACCCAGGCTCGAGGACGTTCCAAAGCCTGCTTGGTGTGCGGGGACTCCCGTATGCGCAGGAATCATGGTGTCCGCTGGACCCGGCGGCGTCGAATGGCTGGAGCCGCGCGTTGCTTTTCGTGGTCCTCGGGTGCGTCCTTCGTGGCCGCTGAGATGCCATCCCTGACCCCGCGCAGACACTTCGGATGCTGTCTGGGAGACACCCTCGCCTCCGAGCTCGGCATCCTGTCGACAACGCCGCCGATCCTGCTCACGACGCTCAAGGTCGTGCCTCCGGGTACCAATGGCGCCCTGTCTTTACTCGGTACCGGCGCATCGATTGGCGGCGGTATGGCGATGGGCTGGACGATGTGGGCGACGCTCTCGGTTGAGAATGCGGTTTGCCGTGAGCAGACGGGCGAACTGCTGCTGCTGCTGCTGGCGTGGGGTGCTGTTGCGGGGGGCCTGGGCTCGCTGGTGCGTCATCAGGGCCTGGTCGGAACTTTTTCGTTTTTTGCTGACAGCGAGGAACAGCTTGATTCGCTGCTTGGCGCAACTCTTCAGCGCACGCAGTTTTCGAATACCACCAACCGGATCCTCACAGACTCTGCGACTGCTCAGAAGGGCGCTGACGTCAAGACTGTTAGTGGCATCGACCTCCTTTCCAACAACCAGGTGCGTTGATGCGTTGATGATAAACACACCTCCTTGCATCGTCCTGACTTTCTGTCTCTGGTCAGGTCAACCTCATCTCGTCAACTCTCACAGCGCTCGCCCTGGGTTACTTTGCGTGAATCTCATATACTGTTGAGCCGATCGGAACCCACTCCGTTCAAGGAAACCGCTATGCAATCCTCCAACTATCGCCCTCTAGTGGCAAACCCCGAGCAACGATGCCCTGAAGTACCTGTACTGCGCTCTCGCTTTCTTGTTAAAGTTCGACTTGCTGATTGATTACCTGGCACCATACATCTCTGTATACTACTGTACTATTAGAGACCGCCCAGTATCTGGAGTGCGTCCCCATAGATCGACCCATGCACCAACTGAGTAATGCATCTCAACGTAGTGATCGCTATTGCAATCTGCCGGCTATCGAGGTCACGCGCACGCCGTGGAGTCCATGAGCGTGTACAGGCGGCCGTGTGGTATACGATGCCCGGAATATGGCAGCATACATGCTCCTGCATTCACAATGCTTCCCACCCCACCCTCTGACCGAACCATGACTGAGGCATCAACATCGCTCGCAGGATCCTACGTCGAGATACCTATCAAGGGCAAGCTTGCCCTCATCACCGGCGCAACGTGAGCACCTACTAACCAGCCGCCTCGATGCACCCATCCCCATCCTGAGTCCTGACTCGCTTCTGCAGCGGCGGCATCGGCGCCGCGACCGCTCGCCTCTTCGCCAAGCGCGGAGTGCACCTCGCGCTGCACTACTTCTCGCAGCACGAAAAGGCGCAGGCTCTCGTCGCGGAGCTTACCGCCCTCGGCGTGCGCTGCGTCGCCTTCAAGACAGACCTCGCGGACTTTGACGCGGTGCGCAAGCTGCATGCGGACGTCGTGGCGCAGCTCGGCCACCCGGACATCTTGTATAACAATGCCGCGATGTCGGGGCGCATATTGGGTATCCATGCAAAGATTGAGAATGTGGATATCGAGGAGATGCAGATGTGCTGGAGGGTGAATAACGGAGCGAGCTTCTTGGTGCGTCCAATGCGTGGTACGGTGCGGGAGAAGCGTAGCTTACGATCGGCCATGCAGTTGACCCAGTTGTGCGTACCTCACATGGAGGAGCAAGGCTATGGGAGGCTTGTATTTTGTTCAAGCATTGCAGCGGGTGTGTGGTCTGTTGCCTGCGCACAATACTTGCCAATCACCTCACACGAACTTCGAACGCGCTCCAGCTACGGGCGGCGTCGTCGGCCCACATTATGCGTCCTCCAAGTCTGCCATGCACGGTGTCATGCATTGGATTGCGAAGCAATACAGCAGATCTGGGATTGTACGTGCTTGACGTTTGTTCGCTTTCGGCCTTGGCTAAGAGCTGGTGATAGACATGCAACGCTGTCGCGCCTGCCCTCGTCGCCAACACCGAGATGTTCAAGCATCCAACTGCAGCGCACCGGGTACGTGCCACTCCATATCATGTGAGGAGCGAAATCATTGACCTTTCTGCGTGCAGGACCTTATCCCGGTAGGACGCTTCGGCCAGCCGGAGGAGATTGCGTCGATCGTCGAGCTGCTTGTCACGAACTCGTACATGACAAACAAAGTGCGCATTCCCACTGACTTGCATGGTTACTTTTGACTTACCATGGTGCAGATCGTGGTTGCGGACGGAGGGATGCTGCCGTCTTCTCTGGCATAGTCTGGCAGCCTTCAAATTTACAAAGCGACGTGAACATTCAACGTGTAGGCTACAAGGATGAATATATGCTACAGAGCAGTTGTCGAGTATGTGAACGAAGAAGCGAAAACGTTACAGAGTGGATCGGTAAGTAAGGGAGCGAATGTTTGGATATATCAGAATCTGTAATGGTTTCATTCTACGGTGTTCGTTCCCTAGTAATGAATAGATGGCACTTGCGAACCCCTCATTGGTGACCCAAGCGACGATGGCGGGGTGCGCGTGTGTGCGCCGCTCTGGCCAGTGCTTCGGTTCACACGCGGGCTGCGCGAATGTGCAGGTCTTGTTGTGTCGCTGGGTGATGTCCGCTGCAAGTGTCCCTGGACGAATGTCCTGATTGTGCGCGGCGGAGTGCGGGGGCGGTCGGGCGTGCGGGATGCGGATGCAGGATGAGACGAAGGCACGCCCCACCGCCGCAGGTCCACCAAGTCCATCAATGAAGAGAAGTTCGGGTCTTCACCAACCTGCGCCAGCGGGAACGGATGGCGGCTTTCAGCCTCAGCACTCCACTGCCATTCCACGCCATCCATCGGCGACGCCGGCCGAGACTCGCCAGACGCAGAGTCGCAAGAACCCAAAAGACCACAGCCCCCAAACCCTGGGTGTAGATCCTCTAATCCTTCTTGAGTCAAGCGGTTAACCTCCGTCAGGCGTTCACCTTCGGACCGCACATCCTCATCAGGAAGAGATATCGCCTTCGAGCGATCTGCAGCAGGTAGGTGGGTTGTATGGTCAGTCTTCAGAAGGTCTTCGTCATCGGGGAGCAGCCGCATGCGAGCGACGAGGTACCTGAGGCAAGGTGTTCAGCAACGTCAGTAGTCGACTAGCACGGTGCTTACTTGGGGTCGAATTCGTCGACAAGTACTCTGTCGGTTCCGTCTGGGGCATCAGGCTCATCGTCGTTGTCAAACTTCCAGCGCTCGAAAGGTCGGCTCTGATCTTCGGCGTCCTCCTCGTTGTCCCGTCGTGAGGCTTGGAGCGGCGATGTCTCGAGCGCAGTGAGTCGTGAGGTGAAACCGCGCCGGTCGACGCGTATCACGCCCCCACGGCCGACTCGGGAACGCACCGCGCGCGCGTGCTGTGAAACAATCTCCGCACAGTCGTCCGTTTCGAGGCAGGAAGGCAGATACTTGAAGTACTGTGATGGAGTGTCGCACAAAGGACGTTCGTAAGGATCCTGAGTAAGACGATCAGTTACAGGGTGGGCTCTGGACAGGGTGTAGTAGAAGACATACATCAATGACATCGTGCCAATCCTGGTCATTGTCATATATTTCGCTCACTCCATGCTGCAATTGAGCCTGCAGCTCAGTAGCATGGTGCCGCGGATGCAAAGCATCGCGCTTTTTCTTTTTCTTCTGCTTGAGTGGAGTTGCAGCAGATTCAGTTGCGGCGGGAGGCTTCGAGGCTCGTTTCCGTTTCGTCACTTTGCGCGGGGCGTTGAGGGCGGGAGTAGCGTTTGTCAATGCATCGGCCTGTGCACGTTTCTGTTTCTTGGCTTTCGGCGGCAAGCCCGATTGGCTTGAATCGGCGGTAGGCCTCGCCCGTTTCTGACCTTTGGAAGAAGTCTGCGTGAGTATGATAATGATAGTCATGAGTAAAGAAAGCGCACGACCTGACGTCGACGACTCTGCCACTGCCGTCGACATATCTGCCACCGCTGGTCCATACAGGATTTCGTCGTCCTCCTTCCCAAGGAGCGGAAATTTGGCCTTCTCCACGGCGAATGCACATCGGCGCTGCCAGATAGCGCGGTCGTGCCGGTGGGACAGCTGCTTGATCTTCTCACGCGCATGGATGTCGCCCACCAGTGCTACGGAGTTGTCGAGATCCTTATGGATGCGCCGAAGGTCTTCAATAGTGGGAGTGATGGAAGCGCGCGTTCTGCGCTTGTTTTCTTCCGGGCGGCGCCGGAAGCACACATATGCTTCATTGGCTGTATCAGTGACATTGAGCTAGAAGCCAGCCGCATGAGTAAACGACGAGGCTAGAGACATATGTGGCTCACGTTGAGGATAGGAATGATTCTCTGGTTGTTACGCGCGAGGCGGCGGCCTCTCCAGTGTGGATAAATCGAGTGGGCAAACTGCAGCAATGTCTCCGGCGAAGGGAGCCAAGAGGGCTCAACAAACGCTGAGAAAGCGTGGGATGGCAGTGGGGCCTCGAATGCCTTCTGCAAGTCAGAAAACGATGGTACGGTGGACACCTAATGACGGTTTCAGTTGTCATGCATCATGGTTGAAGTACGAATGAAGATCGCAGTAAGACGGACCTGATGAAGGGATCCCGTCTTCTCATCCGCAGCCTTTTCAAACCAGCCCATCACGAGCTCGAAGTCGTCTTTTGTGATATAGATGTCCCTCGCGCGTCCTTTGTCTTTCTCTGAGGACGGGTGTGCACTCCCACCGGGTTTGGCGGAAGCACTCCCTTTATCGGCACCTTCTCGTGCCCCCTCGTTATAGACGAGTAGCCAGGCTCTGTCGAGCTCGTCCATATAGTAGGTGTATCCGTCCGACAGACTGTAATCGATGGCCACTTCAACCGACATCGACTGCTTGATGAGCGTGAAAGGGTCTTCCCATTGTATGCCGGCATACCATTCGTCGTACTCGATGACAATAGAGGTACTACCCGGCGTTGGAATCGATAGTTTGTCTGCACTGTTCTCTGCATATATGTTGTTGTTTTGGTGTGGATCAATGGGCTGTGTCGCGGCGGCAGACAAGACGGCCTGTAGGTGGTGTTCCTGCGTTGAAGAGCTGAGTCTGTGGCTTTCGAAGCAAAACTAGGGCCACTCACATTGACGTCCTCCTCGTCGACTCCTGCGGTGGACACGACGCGGAGCTGCTCAGAGCCCTCATTCGTGCCATGCGATTCAGTAGGGAGGTCGCCTCTAATAACGCGCAGGCGAGTCTTGTTGGTGACCCGAGTGCGAGTCGGCGCAGGCGTCCGCTGTCGGGGTGGCATTGCATGGAGGGCAGGTCGAGGGCCTATGGAAGTAGGTTAGGGACGGAACGGCGGCGGACGAGATGCTGCCACAGGATGTTAGTGTACGACGTCGCGGAAAAAGTCAGAGGCTTGGAAGGACTTCTGTTGAGAAGAACCTGAAATAGAGAGAACACAAATCAAATCAGCTTTGTCCTGCCTGCCACAGTCACGGAGCGTGCCACGCACGCAAGACATCTCTATTCCGCGGAATGCTGAAAGCGCACATTGTTCGGAGTGGCTAAGGCTTGACGCGCGCAAAGCATATTGCACGATTGTCCTCCAGCGCAGCCAGTGCAAGATGCAGCCATGTGGGGGAAGCGACCATGTGGAGAAGCAAAAAATGGGCTGAACGATGGGCTGAACGGCCTCAACGATGGGCTGAATGGCGTCTCGTTTCCCGAGAGCCAGGCGGGCTCGGACTGGTGTGATCCCACGCCACACGCCCCGGTAGCAGTACTAGCCTGTTCTCTTCGCGCAGGGCCTCAGCCTGCCGCCAACATAGCTGTCGTTGTGTTATCGTTCCCGCCGGCCATGTCTTCCGAACAGCTCGGCTTACCTTCTGCTCTCGACTGCGACTCAGCGTCCGGCCCTCATCGGTATCAGGCGCTCGCCTGCTCTACTGCGCCCCCGACGCTGCGCCGCGCCGGCGCCCGACGTTTGGTCCGCTCTCGCAGACGCCTACCCCTCGAACAATCGCTGGGTCATCTCTCGTCTGACATGACCTCGGCGACATCCAGGATGCTCTGCGACGTTCAACTGAAGACCGTCAACACGCAGCGTCGGGCTCTCATGCCAATCCAGGTCGGGCAAGGCATCGCAGTCCGCGCCACTCCGCCGCGCGTGCAACGCCTATACGAATCGCCGCGAAAGTCTCAGAAGAAGGCCCATGTGCCAGCCCAACTGTCACCCAGCGCCAAGCGGCTCAGGCCGTCGTCCATCCGTGCAGATCGCCACCCACTAGTACCGAACGCTGGTCAGCCACTCCTTCGATCGTCCAAGACGAAGCTCCCCAGAAGCTTACCGAAGTTCGACCTTGGCGCCGCCTTCGATGTGTCCATGCTTGATTCAAGACTCCGTGTCCCAGGTCCTCTGCTTGAGCTGGCTAGCGTGCCAACGAGCACTCTTCTCTCCTCCTTTGGCGCCTTCCGCACCGTCGAGAGCACATCCTCCGTGCCTAGCACCCTTTTCAGCTCCGAATCTTTCCGCGTCATCACTATCAGACTTCATGACCGCGGCTCGGAAGAATTCTCTACCGCATCGCCGATGGCCAACCTCATTCGCAACTGCATCGACGGGCTGCGTGTCGAGAGAGGGGAGCCCTTGTCCGCGCGTCGGGCGGCAAGTAGTATTCCGGTGAAGGAGGTGCGTGCCCATGCGACGGCATGGATCACGGAGAGCGACGTCGGCGTTGGTCTGGTGCGGCGTGCTACGGACTCTCGGGTGCCGCCTCGTGGTCGCGGGGACCGCCTCAGTGCCATCCATGAGTGCCCAAACCCAAGATACTCGAGCGGCTCGTACGTGCTGGTGCCTTCCTCTCCAGCATCGCGCCCCATGCGCTCCGTGAGCACGCGTACCGCGAGGAAACCGGCACCTCCCATCGACGACAACATCTACTATCCTGATACGCACATCGATAGGCCAGTACGCCCTGATAGCTTCGATTACGAAGCCTCAGTTGCGCCTATGTCTCCAGGGACGAAGCACAAGATGAAGGCGAAGGCCCTGCTGGCGAGACTCGCAGGGAAGCGATCCAGTAAAGCGATCGCCCCGCTCCCGATGCAGGCTGGCCTCGGTTTTGTCGTCTCCGCACCGGCCTCGAGGCCGAAGGATGTCAAAGGCTCAGGCGGGCTGAAGGTCCTTTCGGGTGCGTTCTCTTTGTATGACATCATGAATGTGCTGACGGGGGCCGCGACAGTCGAGGCCAATCTTCCACGGCTGAAGTCTGTCCGTAACTTGTTCCGAAGGATGTGATCATAGGGACAGGGCGCATCGTCACAGTATGAGTATCACCAGTCGTCGGCGATTGTATGTCTTGGACTCATTGGGCTTCGTTACTATTCAATCTATATTCTGTGGCCTCGTGAAGTACCAAGCTTCTAGGACACGATATCAAGCGCATCTCTTGCCCCATGTATTGCTCATGTACATGTCGATGTTCAGACGGCCATGCAATGCGAGCCGCATCACTAAGTACTTACTGACGATGCGACTATCCCGTTGGGCCTCGGAAAGGACGGATCCACGGACTAAAAACTGAATGGTTCTTACACATCTGTCGGTCACTTGCCCGAGTCTTAACAATCACGCTTAGTGGTTAGGATAAAGTTCGAGGAGCGTAGCCGTTCGGAAACGCACTCTCCTGCTGCATAACTAGTTATCTCACGAGAATCCCACAGGAGAATTATGCACCATGCTGATGCGAGCCGCATCAAATTATTCTCACGGTGTTTATGGTTAGATAAGTCAAAGATAAGTATGTCATCCGCCGAGGATGATCGGTACCTCAGGTTGCTTCCTTATTGCTTGCACTTGGCCGCGGCATCGCAGGCGACGAACGGTATGCTGACTTTGTATTTATAGGAGGACCAGAGCACACAATGGGTTGCATCAAACACCCTATCCCATTAATCCTCAACCCCCATCTCCTACCATGCCTGCCATCACCTCCGGCACGGTTCTTGTCACTGGCGCATCTGGCTACATAGGCGCATGGATCGTCAAATATCTGGTCAAAACCGGGTTCTCCGTCGTTGTCGCGTACGCTTTGACGTCTGCTTTTATGATTGTCGACGACTGATCCGATCTGACTTCCAGCACCCGAAACGATGAGCAAGCTGCGTTCATCGAGACTGGATACGAGGGGAAGGTTACGCACGTGACTGTCCCTGATATTCAGAAGGTTTGTGGGCACTCCATCGATTATTTGAATGTACAAGTCTAATTGGCATCTTAAATGTAGGAAGGAGCATACGATGAAGCAGTCAAAGGCGTGGATGCTATTGTACATAGCGCGTCACCCTTGACCTTCTCTTGGAAAGACCCCTCAGGTAAGACCTAAGGGTTGCCAATCTGCGCTTATGCACTGTCCTAAACGATACCCAAGAGGTCACAGGACCAGCCATTGCAGGTGCCATAGGAATTCTGAAGAGCGCGCACAAATATGGGTGGGTCGTCTGCATCTACATTTCAAAGCTTTCCCAACAATTCTTCAGGACGAACGTGAAGCGTGTTGTTCTCACTGCATCTGTCGTTGGCGTCCACAATCATGATTATGGCGGCGAGCAAAAGCCTGACACCACATATGATGAGGTACAGCGCCATCTTTTGAAGGGCGTCTACAAACGTTTACAAACAGCATTGCAGACGAACTGGAACACCACTGCTATGAACGCAGGCCTCGACAAGGACTCGTCTCCCATCTTGGTATACCACGCCTCCAAGACTAGGGCTGAGAGAGCTGCTTGGGACTTCATAAAGGCGGAGAAGCCCTCTTTTGATTTCGTCACGATCCTTCCTGGCTTCAATTTCGGGCCTTTCATTCATAAGGTACGCTGTCGTTTACTCACCTGCGTCCGCGGTCACACCAATTTAGAAACAATTAGAACCTTTCCAGCACTCCCGGCCTTTTCCTAAGCATGTTCCCTACCGGCGACACCAGCGGAAAGGTCGTCGGCGACTGGGTTGACGTTAGAGATACAGCAACCCTGCACGTCCTCGCCCTGCAGAAGGAATCTCTTGCAGGCGAGCGCCTCGCGGCTGTGAACGGTGCGTAGGCCTACATACTGCACGACCACGACACTTACTAGGTGGTCCCCTCATAGGCCTGTATGCGTGGCAGGACCTCTACGACATCTTCCATGCCGCAGGATATGATGCTCCGGGGAAAGACACCAAGGGCGCCGGTGCGAAGAAGCAGAACACGCCGATCGTCAATGACAAGACTTTCAAATTCTTCCCTGACTTCAAGTATCGTAGCCTCGACGTGTCCATCAAAGACATGGCCGTCGCTTTCAAGACGGCCGGATTGATAAATTAGAGGATGGGTGCGCTCTGACGATTGTAGTCTGTTGTAGTATGTTGTGTGCAAGAAATTTGCAAATCACGCTGTCTTTTGGTGTAACTTACTTAGGGCTATGTCATGACCCCGTACTACGCCAGGTTGACAAGGAAGCAAGTGCATGTTGTAATTAAGATTCGCGAGTCGGGAGTATACCCACTACGATATACGAGACGCCTCCGATGCAGGTAATTTTACAAGTCGCGAACAACAAAACGACTACAAGAAATCACATACGATTAGATGGGGTGAATAAGGGACAGATTGGCGACGAAGTCGAGGGCTTGGTTCCGGTAGTTGTCGTCAGTGACGATCATCGGCCAGAAGGTGCTGTCCTGGAAGACAGCTGCCTTCGGCTTCGCCACGTCGTACTGGGGCCAGTTGATGCCCATACCCGTCTTGCCGTTGGGGTCGAGGTTATTAGTGAAGCGGATGACGTAGTCCTTGAGCTCTCCGTTGCCAAACGAGTTGATGAGATCCGTGGCGTGCGCCGAGCCGATGAACGGGGTGTCTTTCATGCGCTTGTTGACTTTTGACACGGAATTAGCACTGATACCAAGCAATGTGACAGGGACACATACTGAAGGCCCAAGACTTCTGCTTCGAGGAACGCTGCTTCATGAAGAAACGACGCGGACCGTGGAAGACGAAGTCTCCTGAAACAGCGGCGACGCGCTTGAACTGCGGGCTCAGCATGTTCTTGAGGCCGGTATCGAAGGGGCATCCAGCAGCTGGGGTGTCGGGGTAGTATCGGAGCAGTAGGTCGATCTGAGCATCGGAGGCTGTCGGCATCATGAACAACTTCAAGTACGCCTTGAAATCTGCCGAAGTACTGCAGCAGTCTTGTCAGTGCCGCGCTATGGAGCAAGCAACCGCCGCATACCTGATGTTGACGCTCGCGATGGAGAAGAGGGAGCCCTCGTCATCGCAATTACCTGCATGAGATGAATAACATTGACAAGCTGAGGTATGGCTTCACTCGGCGTTAAATTACATACCAGATATGAAGGGAACGTTGGCCACGCTGCCTTGGAGAACGAGATGCTGCGGAGGCGCTTTCAAGAAGTCGCCGTCCACGCGCGGCAGCCAGGCCAGCACGAGACCCTGAACAAAGAACATGTCGACATTCAGACACAGTGCTGAAGTTCCCCGGGCGTCACACGCACCTGATAAGCGAAGAAGTTGGGGCTCAAATTGACGGCCCTCCTGAACGTCTCGTAAGGGACCGTCCTCAAGCAGGCCAGTGTGTCTTTGCTACGGTCGCATCCCGTAAGCTTGACGATTTCGTCGTACTCCTTCTGTCCATCTGTTTGGCGTCAAAGTTTAGAGCTCTAGATTACACGGGACTGATGGAGCAACTTACGAGTGATGTCACCGACAGGAAGTGGGCCTCCAGACTGCATGATCGCACCACGGAACAGGCCCTCGGTGTCTCCACCGTTGGTGAGCATGTGCATGTTGACAGAGATTGCACCCGCGCTCTCGCCCCAGCTAGAGAGAGCAGTCAGCGGTGCCAGCCATGGTGAAACCAGTATTACTCACATTGTGACCTTGCTCGGGTCTCCGCCAAAGTTGCGGATGTATTTTTGCACCCAGCGCATTGCGAGTCGCTCTGAAAGTTGTTAGGTGATGACAGGGGGTGGGGATGTGATACTTACGATCCTGGAGGCCAAGATTGCCGACACCAGCTTCTTTCACCTCCTTGCCAGCGAGGAAGCCGTACGCTTGCGTACAGAAGCACAATCAGGAACTGTCAAAGAAATGGTCGGAAAGCGCTTACCGGCGAGACTAGCGTATAAAGATCATGAGCCAAAGATCAACGAAGTTGAGGCTAGCGACTCACCGGTAATTCATGCTCACAAAGACAACCGGCTGTCCGAGGTCGATGGACCTCCCAACGACACTGCTCCCGTCGTACCTGATCATGAAATGTCAAGTTCTGAAACTACGGCGTCGAACTCAGACGCTGCTTACGTTGCAGTACCACCGATCTCGAAACCACCTGGATGAGGTCAGAAATCAATTTCGGGAGATACAAACGTTCTCCGGAGTCTCACCTCCGAATATCCACTGTGGCGAGGCCAGAGTTAGCTCGTGAGTTAGACGGAAGGAGGACATGACGCACGATGACGACGGGGAGGTTGGACGTAGGGGTGGCACCGGACGGAGCCACAACGTTGAGGGTGAGGCCTTCGCGGTCGATTAATACTGGTACCAGCACAATCTCATGATGACTTACAATCTTCGTTGTCCGGCGTGAAGCTTTCGTACATCGAACCAACGACGCTGTTGAGGGCCTTGGACAAGTCGCCTTCAACCCAGCTTGGCAGAGTCATGGGCATCTGGGGGCAGGATGAGCCGTATGCGGTGGCTGAGCGGTCGCCCTCGTAAGGCGGAAGAGGCTCAGGCTTCCGGAGGCGTCGGTCTCCGATACTGGAGACATATAAGCATGGTCTTGCCATGGAAAACTAGCGTGGACGTACGGAGGGTAGGCAAAGGGGATGCCATAGAACCTGTTTGTCTTTCCCGACGTTGTGCCCGTGAAGAGGGCATCGTCGAGGCGAATGACGGGGGGCGGAGCTGCGGACTCAGACGAGTCATTGACGGGGTACTGGTCGCTGGACGCGTCCTGTACGGTGAACGGCACGGAAGGCGTGGCACAGGCTACCATGGCCTGAGCAGCCAGAACGGCCGCTAGCATACGAAGGTTGAGCATGGCAGGCAGTGAAAGGGGGGAACCTTGGCGGTGTAGGGGTGCCCGCCGGCGGTTTTATGGCTGGAGAGTGACATATCCTGGAAGGCAAATTGAATAAGCGATGTTGTACAAAGCGACGTTAAAGCATACTTTTTTTCCCGGTGGAAGGTGTCAAGCGACGAGTAAGGCAGCCGAGATGACAGTCCGGAACGTGGAGAGGTGCGATGATGGCAGATCGAGTGCAGAGGCGCGCATCTCGGGCGTAAACGTGGACGTCCATGCAAACGTCAATGAGATTCCGGCGATGGACAAGCCCTCGGCGGGGTGGGCGGTGGTCACCTTACCGCCACGAGGCATGGCCACCTGCACCTTAGGGCTATCCAGCACCCCGACATCGCGCCTTGGTGCGCCACACTGAGTCAACGTGCGCGCACTTGACTCAATCGACGGCAATAGGGTCGACCAACAGGTGCATGGAAGCCTGTAGACGCCGTCAGCCAGGGGGCCGCTGCACACCCGAGGAATGAACCACGCTTGCCGCGTGGAGCCCATCACGGACGACGGCGACCACAGCATCCATGCAGAGCTGAACGTGACGTTGGTGACGCTGTCGACTCAGTGTCGAGCGTAGAGGTGTTCGACGAAGAGTCGCTGAACCTTACGTAGATAGTCGTAAGTTCTGTTGGGCACTGGGCGAGAGCAAGCCGAAGAAGCGCGGTCGGCCGCAGCGCGCACGCACAATGAAAGCACTTGCACCTGGACGGCGATGAGCACCTCATATCCAACGATTCAATCACGGCCTGTGTATCCCCACGTCCAAGCAAGCTGCTCGTCGTGTCACTATCAGGTCGAGTTCCCTGTGCCCAATCCACCGCCACGCCCCAACACTCTCCTGCGTGTGCAATGCTTCAATTGCAAGGCCGTCTTCAACCATGCATTCTACCCCACTCAAGTGCCTGGTCACTATGCATCACAGACCGCGGAATCCTCCAGACCGTCGTCTTCGCAACAGCAACAGCAGAACGGGAATGCAAACGTGAGGAAGGGCAGACGCATTGGAACGCAGGAGCGTCCATTGGAGACTGGGTACTACGACATTCTAGGCGTCACAGTCGACGCAACGTCGGATGAAATAAAGAAGGCCTATCGTACGTCTTCCATGGCCTGCGCCTTACAATCTTCATGTGCAGAACGGTCGGACAGGGCGGCTCGCGATCAAGCACCACCCAGACAAGAATCGCGACGACCCGAACGCGGAGGAGCGATTCAAGGAGATCGCCATCGCGTACCAAACCCTCTCCGATCCCGCCCTCCGCAGCAAATATAACGAGTTTGGGTCAAAGGAGAGCGCACCGGATGGCGGTTTTGTCGATCCAGAGGAGGTCTTCGGGGCGATCTTTGGCGGGGACCGCTTTGTGCCAATCATAGGGCATCTGAGCCTGGCGAAGGACATGAAGACAGCGCTCCAGGAGGCGGAGGACCTGGAGGGGCAGAGCGGTCAGCCGGTGCAGCGCGATGCCAAAGGGAAGGAGATCCTCAGCCCGGAAGAGAAGGCGCGCAGAGATGAGAAAGCCCGGAAGGCGTCGGCTGAGGTATGTACTTACGATCCACTCCCTTTGTGCGCGGGATAGAGCTGAGTATGGTGGAACTCAGAAAGCCGCAGCACGGGAGGAGCGCGTCGAAAAGCTCGTGGAGAACATGGTCCGCAAGCTCAGTATCTTCACGGAGTCAGCAACAGGGCCGGACGACAAGGATGTCGCCGACAGCTGGAACACGATCTGCGGGCTGGAGGCAGAGTGAGTCCCCGCGCTCGCTTCCTCGCATACTACGATTGATTTGGCTTCAGGGAGTTGAAAGGAGAATCGTACGGCGTTGACCTGCTACACGCGGTGGGATTCGTCTACGTCTCCAAGGCGAAGCACTTCTTGGCAACAAATCAGACCTTCCTCGGTGTCGGAGGCTGGTTGCACAACGTACAAGGGAAGTACCACGTCTTCAGTGAAACGTAAGGTGGCCCCCTTGGCAGCTTTGTGGCTTGGGTGACTGACATCTGCTTGGTACAAGGGTGTCAACTTTGCGCGCCGCAATTGAGCTGAAGGCTGTCTTTGACCAAATACAAGCCGCGGAGCAATCTGGGACGCTGAGCCCCGAAGATAAGAAGCGCCTCGAGGAGCAGGCCGCTGAAAAGGGTCTGCAGGCGCTCTTCAAGGCAAGCATCCGCTAGCTACCGTCGCAATTCAGCCATTACTAACAAGTGAACCACAGGGCACCAAACTTGAAGTGGAGTCCGTCTTGCGTGAGACGTGCGATCGCGTGCTGGAGGACCCCTCCGTCCCGCGGGAGAAGGCGGTGCTGCGCGCGATCGCGCTGCAAATGCTCGGACACGCGTTCATGAACGTGCGCAAGGACGCGGATGAGGAGAGCGAGTATGTGCGTATTGAGACGAAGAAGAGCAAGGCGCAGGCGGCGGCGGCATAGACGTCACTTTGCGGCGGCACCATATCTGCACATTGACCACAACCAAGAGTTCATGTTCAATCATTTGTTTAGTTCAATCGCTATGGTGACTAGCACTGTTCCAACATGCATCCCAGTCTTCACCCTCACGTTCGCGCATGTGTTTTCTCTACTTAGTTCCGGAGCGGCGAGTGATCGTGTCAATCATTCACCGCATTTCTGTGCCCATAATTGTGGCAGTCTTACGCATGCTTGTGCCAGTTATCACTTTCAGACGTTCGAGCGGAAGGGCAAAGCAGAAATTCATAGGATACATAGTCACGCAGGCGTGCTTAGATACCCGGCGATACTTGCCCCCTACAAAATGAAGGGAGTCCAGCGTTCCGGGAGATATGTGCCGCGTATTGTTGACATTAGCGCCTTTGCGTCGAAATACATGCTGCCTGGCTGCGCCACTAGACTGCAGAAAGTTCATGCTAGCTTTCGAGAATTGACACGTCTGTAAATGATATGGATCGTTCCCGTGCCAGACGAAGGACTGCAATACTTCATGATCTTCCATACGCTCTGTGTTGGAAGTATACCGTAACTTGGCAGCGTGCATGGCCAGCCATCGACATCGCCGTCATCGTCGAGACTTGAGGAGAGGCACTGCCGAGACCAACTCCCTGTGAAGCTGCTGCTGCCAACGCCATGTTCGCCTCCGGTGATCGCTAATTAAGTGACCAAGTAACAGACCGTATGACACAGGTACCGGCGATGCAAACAAGGAATTGTCAGCGCCCGAGCCCTTGTCCAGCAGCCCAACGCAGCCAGGGTCCATGACTGTACAGATAGACGGAGCCAAGCCGCAAGAACAGAAAGCGTCAGAGAGAATACGGCTTCCCCGTGGAAGAAACGCCGGGAGAATGACTGCATGCGGCATAAGTCCGGCATGATACAACAGCACATTCTGTAAACAAGCATCTCGGGTGTATTGTTATGAGCTGCGCCAAATGACGAGATAGTAGAGTCTCCTGCTCAGGCGCGCCAGATTGTCTGCATTCTTCCTAGGGAAGCTCTCTATAATAACCTGAAGCCTGAGAGCCGCAGTCTAGAAGATGATGGAAGAGAAGATGATATCGCCGTCAAGTTTTCCATGTCAGATTCAGACCCCCAGTATCAGACACGTCTTGGCTCCGCCATGGGTTCAGATAGAGGCGTCGACACTTTAAATATCCTGCCGCCATGTCCGCAGAGCTATGATATTGATTGACGATGTGGGTGCTCCTGGTTGTCCCGATTGTCCCGAAGCGTTCCTACAAAACCCGCACAGCCTAGCCGCGAAGGGTCATTCGACAAAGAAGAGATCCTTGCCTCATCTGCTGCAGTGTATAGGTGTACCCACGCTCGTCTGGAGATCAGACTACGGTCAGAGCATGATATGGAGGTCGAAGGAATCCGTACCTTGCGGTCGCCCATATGCGTTGACGGGAGAGCGAAAGCGTAGCGACCCTCGTTTCGCAATTACGTCTCCTCTTCCTGCGAGCTACGAGGTCTTGGGGCGGCGGACGGCTTCTGGCATATGAGGATATATCGCCGTGGAGCGCGTTTCAGATCGACATGTGCCGGCCATAGGGCCCGGGCGTTGTAGTCACTAGTCGCAGGGCCGCTGATCGCGCTGACGGGCAAACGGCGTGGGGCGCGAACCTTCGCGTCCGAAGATCGTCGGGCAGGCGTGGGTGACTCCTGGCTCTCCCTGGTATCCCGGGTGGTTGTCTAAGATCTGGGCCAGCGAGGCGGCTGTGGGCCAGGTGCCGGCCGAACGTCGAGGGCCGTGCAGCTGTGTGCTGGATTAGCTTTGCGGCACCTGTCGCACTATCGGGCCGCAGAAAGGACATGAGCGCGCTCACAGTAAGCTCGCGCTTCCAGGCGCCGCGAAGATCCCGGGATTGGTCAAACAAAAGCAGGGGATTACTCGGCTCGGCAGAGATTGTGTTTGTGACTGGCGATCGAGCCTGCGCCCAAGAATCTGTCCTATGTATTTTTGAGGACAGGCTTCTGAGGGAGTTGCGGAGATACTCGAGATGTAGTTCAAGGCGACGGTCGCTCGGCGGCCGAGGGAGACCAATGGCCTGGCTGCTACATAGATGGCCAACAGGGCGCATGAAGCAAGGATGTCTTTGAATTACGAGAGATCTGATGTTCGAGCGTACGATACCACTCCCAGTTTTAATACACACGTTCGGTACCTAGGAGAGGAGATGATATTGGCGCCGAATGAAGCTGCTGCACTCACGGCGCAGAGCAGGCTCCATAGTTGGTATTTCAAAGGAGCCCTGTCCTTCGACAGGCATCTCGTCCGTCGGGGATGACGAATGAGGCCGAATGACTGTAGAGGCGCTGAGGGTGTACGAGGCCGGACGAATAGTAGCACGAGGCAATATCGGGCTGCGTGTCCATCATGCGCCCCAATGAATCCTAGGACACCGCATAGTGTTGCGGGAAAAACCTCTGGCCAGTATCCCCCCGGTAAGGTACCGGTGGCGCTCCTAGCCGGGGAGGTATCAAACCGGTACCGTACCAGGGAAATAGTCACGTGATGTTTAGTTCCCACGCAGTAGCAGCTCGATTTTCGCGTACACACGAGGATTTGGAATGGTTTCAATGCATCAGATGAAGATTTAGCAGTGTATGTATCCATAGCCAAATTGCCAGAGCTTAGCCGTAGGTGCCCCGACCTGTACGAATTCGCTGCTGCCTGCTACACAAGTGTCATGATTTGTCAGCAGACGCGGCTTTTGCAAGGCTGCCGCAGCACTCGAGCGTACATTGTAACAACGCGTACAATACATACTGAAACCTCGGGAGGCTTATTGAAACAAGGCATCTGTGCTGAAATCATTGTCCTCTTCATCAGAATCTGGTATGCTCTCGTCCCTAGCCTGACCTGCACTGACTCCGACAGCAGGGTTCCGACGTGCAGGAAGCTGAGCTTCCTCCGCGAGGACATCAGATAAAATTGCAGACCTCAGGTTGATGTGAGGCATCTTGATGAAAGCATTGGCAGGTTCGTACGGTTCTGCCAGGTCTTCACCTTGAACGTCATTGTCGTCATTGTCGTCTTCTTCGTCCGACATCGGTGCGGGTGCGTTTTCTGAAGAGGGGAATACCTTCTTTTCGATGTTGTAGAACTTGACCGAAGGGAATTGATTAGTGTGCGCGCGCACCTGCTCGAATGGTTGGAACACTGTGTACTTCAATAAAGAACGGAGGTTGCTTACCTTGCTCTTAGACATGTGGTACTGTCGGACTTGAGTCATTGCAGACATGTTATGCACGGATAGCCGATTCCTATGCTTTGGAGTAAGCCATGTGAATGTAGAGCCAGTCCGTTCATCGGGCATGGAGTTGACTCGGACGGAATACAGTTTGATAGCGAGATGCTATTCATGACAGCATCAGTCGGCAGCGCTCGGTGAATCATACGGACACGAACACGTACCGGAAGGATGTGCACATTATCAGAGCCAACACGGCCCTTCCACCACTTAAGGACCGCCTGCGGAACCGTATCGTCGAGCGGATGATCGAATGGGAACTGGTGTCGAGCATAGGCTAGAGTTTCCCTGTGAAGTTGGGCTGTAAATGATTTCCCTTTTTTTGCCCACTTCAAGAATGCCTTCTTATGGCCATGAACGATCTCTTTCTCTCCGATGTTGGCTAAGAAGCGGACAACGGACTCGAAAATTGATGGATGCCGAACACCAATGAGTGTCACCTTCTCGCCTTCCGGTAGCCACAGGTCCGACGTGATAAGATCTGATTGATGCACACATAAGACAGCGACGAGATGCAAGCAAAAGAATGGCTCTAACCAGGGTTCAGATATGCTGCAGCAAGGTATGCATTATTAGCTATGTTGCCATCCAGAAAGAGTTGGCGATGTCGCGCATTGAGGATGCCGCGGATGGCGTTCGCGACCTCAGCGTCAAAATACAGCCTAGGATTTTGAAAGGCGTCCTCTGTTGCACGAATAACAGCATGCCAGAATATATAGACGTCGGCAGCAGTCGCCTCCAGAGCCTCCAGGCAGGCTAATGCCTTTGTTGCAGGCAAAGTGGCCGCGATGAACTGGGAGAGACCAGACTCGAACTTGAATGTCTGGTGATCATCCGGTGCAGGCTGAAAATACTCAGCAATTTCCTGCGAATGTTGTCAGCAAGTCATTTCGTCTAGTCGATCCATCAATTGTACCTCATAAAGTCCGTTAGGCGATTCACGGATGACTTTCTTGATCGCAGCTGAGGACCGATGGACAGAGCGAGCAGAGAGCGGGATTGTTGCGAATCTCGTCTTTCCGATAGCCTCCAGGCCGCGTCCTGTCTTTAGTTTTTCACGAGCTTTCTTGAGGGCTGCATGTCCAGCGTGCGAGGTATGAAATAATGTTATTGTCTGCCGCACCACACGGATGATCTGGTTGCGGATTAGATCTGATTAATGCTGGTAGTGTGGACGTTTGCGCACCGGTTTGAAAACATCAATGAGATTAATCTCAAGGATTGTGCGATTCAAGTGATGGCAAACATCCGCAAGATTGAGCGCAGTGGGCATGAGGGCCAGAATTGCAATGGAACGCGAGGCTCGCGTGTTACCCGTGCTATCACATGTCAGGCCGGAAAACCTGGACGGACCGATGGCATTGACAATCTGCGCGAAGTTGTTAGAAATTGCTGAAGTAGTTAAGTTCCAATGCCCACGCACCGGACTTGCGACATTCTCAACAATCCAAGGTGCAGTGTGCGACTCGGAAGTTGCCTCCCGTGTGTCCATCAAGTATACTTCACGGTCTGAGGTCGAGACGTGTACAGTCCAGTAGGACTCACGACCTGTCGAAGTTCCGCCGTCATAGGAGAGAGTGAGGTCTTCCTGACCTTGCAGATACTTGAGTTGCTCCGGCGGACCCACGATGCTTCGTTTACGATGCCTTCATATTCGAGCTTGTCTCTGGTTGAAGGTGCATATGATGGTAAGGCAATCTCAAGCATCTCCTTCCACTCCGGGCGCGAGACGATATATGTTGGCAAACCCGCGACGCATATGAGTTTAAGAATGGCAAGGTCGAGCTTTCTGTGACGCTCGAGCTTCCCAAGCGCCTTTGCTTGCCGAAAGAACGCATGTGTCGCGGCGCCTGCATCTTGCTTCTCCCCATCTTGTCCAATTCCATCTTGAGCTCCTAGTTCCTTCGCAACCATCATGGATCCTTTCGAATTGGTGAGCTCCTGGACCTGCGCAGACAGTGCCTTTCCAGCTGAATGTATGTGCACTTTCTCCCGCAGCTCTGAGGACAGCTTGGGGCAGTCCTTTGCATGACGAACGACTCGGATCAACGCTCGATGTCGGAAAGTATGATGGCAAGGGTTATCAGGACCTCCGACACAGCGCCAGAGCAGCGTAGTTGGATTGTCGCGGCGATAGCAAGCCTCGGTGAGAGCGTCCATCAGAGGATCCGGCGGCCGTCCTCCCCGGCGCGCATCCTTCTTCGGCTGCACCCATTTGACAAGGTCACCAGGGTTAAGCTCAATCTCCATGTCGCTCCCATCTTCTTCCCCCATCTCGTTCACATACGGAGCTGCGCCGTCCGCAACTCCTTCGGCATCTGATTTCTGTTCATCGAGCTGCTGGTCTTGCAGTACCGGTGAACTACTAGGCTGCTTGTGCGTAGCGACTGTGTTTCCGCCCGAACGCTTTGCAACCTGTAAGCAAAGCTTCTGTTACTTACTGCTGTCGCGCGCTGACAACCTCTTTGGGCACTTACAGTTGACGTTCCAGCAATATGCAGATTCAACGGCGCCGGTTTGAAGACCTCGTCCCACTGCTGCTTGCTCCCCGCATTGCCGGAACTCTCCGCCGGTTCCTTTCCTTTCGAAGCGGCATTTTTCTTCGTGCGTTTGGCTGGCACGGTGAGTGGCGTGACATTGGTGGCTACACTCAGTCGCCTCTTAACGACGCCTTCTAGACTCAATAACTGCGGCTTCGTGAACGCCGATGTGTGCGCACTTGCCCGTATAAGCATGCCAGGCGCTAGCATATTGGACTTGTATTTGAGACTGTCCTGCACTGTCGGTGAGTCGAGTCCGCAAGTAAGTGAAGCTGAGCGCGCACTGACCATGTCACGTAGGTAACACATTATGTCAGCAAGGTGTCGAATGCGTTGCACGACACAGTCTGTATCCGAGAGGAGATGGATGTCGTCGGGGATGAGATGGTGAGCAAGAGAATTGTGGCTGAGGACAGAGCAGGAGAAGCTGTCGAGCTGTGGGGTGCATGGTAACACGTTGAGTGAAAGCGGCCCAGTCGCTCCGTGTTGTCCTAACCACCATTCTATCATCTCCAACAGCTCGCGGGGCGGCTTCCGTCCAAGAGAATCAGCATAGAAAGCCGTGTGTGGCTCTACGCTGATCGCAACGGACACCCAGTGATTTGTCTCGTGTACGGCTGCTGGCAAGAGCACATCCGCGCCATCGATCCGCACCCCGATCGTCATTCCAACCTCCTTGAGTGATCCATCTTGCAGCTGCGAGCCAGCCAATCGTAGGGGAGTGATGCCGCGCATTGATTGGTAAGATGTTCCGCTAGCATTGAGTCGTGCGCGGTTGCGGTACGTGTCAATGAGCTTGACTGATGCCGCACTCGGCAGTATACATGCCGGCTTGCCTTGTCTTTGCAGACGATGACCTAGCAGCATCCCCAGCTGATCCATATGCTCCGCCGCCAGCCAACGCCGACCACAGTACGATGTAAGCGTCTTTGGATCGACGCCCATCGTCGTTGGGAGGGGTACGTCCCATGGCCAGTCGTCGAGGAGTGCTGACGTGTCTGCAGCAAGGGACTTCACCTCGTCGTTGAGCAAGCCCTCGGTCCAAGTCTTCAACCACGCAGTGGCCAGAGAAAGGCGCGCCTTGGCAGCGAGTATGCGCCGGACCTCGTACCAGTAGGTGAGAACCCACATCGGGGTTTTGAGTGTTTGTTGAGTGACCGACTCTTGAACAGGATAGCCCAGGCAAGCATAGCCTGTCTCTAGGGCGGGGATGACGCGGTTTTGCAGGATTTCCAACACCTCGGTGTGCGGCGGCATCGGCCTAGAGAGCAGGACCATTGCATTTGCGGCCGTTATGAAGCTTTGGCCCTTCGAGAAGAGTGTGCTCTGCTGGAGCAGAGACGGCGCGTTCGCCCCGGTGGGACAGGGAAATTTTGGATATCGGCATTGCGCAGGGCTGGTGTGGGTAGTAGGACATGTTTAATGTCGTCGGGAATGGGTATTCTTTTGAGGATATCACCCAGAGTTTGAAATGAGTCGATGTCGTGGATGACCTCGTCGTCCGCCATTTGACAGTT
Source organism: Auriscalpium vulgare (assembly GCA_019915015.1). NCBI lineage: Eukaryota > Fungi > Basidiomycota > Agaricomycetes > Russulales > Auriscalpiaceae > Auriscalpium > Auriscalpium vulgare. The sequence continues at coordinate 1,519,126 of JAHBBC010000014.1, forward strand.
TTGAGGGTTGGCAAAATGTGCTAGGCCAGTGTCGAAGGTGAAGATTGCGCCCTCATTTAGTCACTCACTACGGAGTGTAAATGTCGATCACAGCAACGGGTCGATCATACACACGTTGCTGCATACAACACTCTTGCAACTATCCCATGCCGAGGCGGGATGTGTCTAATACCTCCTTAAACATCCGCGTAGCATTGCACAACCACCTTACGACTGCCGGCCATGTCTGCGTGCGAGGCTGCGAGCCTCATGGCTCATGGGCCGGCGCCGGGCGCCGGAGGGGCCGACACACATCACGTGCTGGAGGTATTGTACCGGGTATATTGGGGCCCAGGGCAGGGCAGGTATGGTACCGGTACTATACAGGTACATTACCGGGGAAAAACGTTTTCGGGGAAAAACTCAGGTTTTTCCCGCAACGCTAACACCGCATGTGTTGTCGGTTGCGGCGGTGCGCGGGAAAGAGGGTTCCTAGGGTTCTGTCAATTCATCAAACCAAGTGCAGTTGTCGTCGCGCCACAGCATGCTCGCCGCCTCGAAACGGGGATGAAGCTGGGTGAAGCTGAGAGAGAATATTTGCGCGTGACGTGATGGTAGTGTGAGCGTGACACGACGCGTCGGGATATGTGGCCACGCGCCACACCGCACAGTTGCCGAGACGACGGCCGCACGCCCGTTCTCCCGCCCCAGCGTCGTCCTTCACCGTCGCCCTGGAGAGCTCTCCTGCCAGGACACACAGTCTTGCCGTGTCCCCAGTCTCCAGTCGCATGCTTCTTCTCAGAGTCCGACGTCTGCGACATGCCAAATGGGCCGTATGTCGGCATATCCTCCCGCCTGGCTATGCCCCTTCACAGCGCTCAGGCTAGCTATATAATCTCTTCCGCTGCTGCCCTCGCTGCCACTTGAGCCTCTCGACGTCACCATCTCTCGCCTCCTAGGACATCAGGGCTAGGGTGCGACTTGTGCCCGATCAACCTCCCATCCTCGAGGCTGCTTCCCATCACTTCACCAACTTTGTCGTCAGCACCCCCTCTCTCTATAACCCACCCTTGATCTCCTCTGCATCATCACACGCCCCGCATTGTCACTCCCGTCTCGCCTTCCTTTCATCCCCCACCCCTTAACCCGTCCCTCTACTGCAATGTCCTTCGAGCAACAGCAATATGGTCGCTCGGCCATGTCCAACCGCCGCCCTTCGTTTTCTGGGCCTCCACAAAACTTCCCGCCCCTCAACGACCAGTTTCACAACAACAACCAATTCAACGACTTCCCATCTATGAACGATCAATTCCGCAACAATCAATTCGACAACGGACCTGGCTTCCCTGAGGTGAGCGGCCCGCCCCCGCTCGTGCCGCCTCCGCCCTTCCCGCCCTCGGGGCCGCCCTTCCCGCCTACGACGGGTTTTGACATGTCATCATCCTCTCGTGGACAGTCCATTCCTCCGAGCGGTGGTGGCTTCATGCCTGGGCCATATCCTCCCCCGGCGGCCAGTCCTTCTCGGCGAACACACGTGAGCAGCGCCCCTCCCCCACGGGCTCGTTCCCGCCCCCGTCGAGCTTCGATCCGATCGGACCTCCTCCTCCGCCCCACACAGCATACAACGACTACAACGACCTGCCGCCCGCAGACGGCTACTTCCCCTCTCAGCGCGCACGCACGCACAGCAGCGGCGCATACGGCCCGCCGCCGTTCGTCGGCCCGCCCATGCCGCTCTCGCAGTATCCGTCGCAGTACAACTCGAGACGCTCGCGACGCGCATCCACATCCGGCGCGTACGCCGCGAAGGAGCCGTACCAGTACGACGGCATGCAGGTCAAGTTCCGTGTCAAGGGGTCCCACAGGAACGGCATCTCGCTGAGCGAGGCGGTGGGCAATGTCCGCCTGTCCAGCAGCAATGCATACACTTTCCGCGACCTCAACACGGACAGCCGCGGCCGGGTCCGTCTGATTGTCCGGGTGCGTCGATTTCATTCATTCAATTCACCTGTTCTGAGGCGTGTATGTGCTGCAGTGGACGGGTTATCGCTCTGGCAGCTACGAGATACCGATTAGTGGGTACTCTGACGGTCGCACGGTGGACCTGCAGAGCCTCGCGCGCCGCATTACCCGCGGTGTCGTTCACTTCCTTTCGGTAAATATTCTTTTGCTGTCGAAGGATCCCGCAACTAATCCCATCGATTTATCCCAGGCAAATCACATCTCCATCCCATGGGATCGTGTTGTCCTTCACCGCCTCGAAGAAACGTCCGTCGGAACCTGGATGCCCGTGCTGACCACGTATTAAATGTGCTCATATGTCTTTGTCACTCGACCGCCAACCATCCTTACAGTACTGTATGACCTACTTCTCTTCCCCTCACTGTAATGACTCCCTGGCCCACAAAGCGTTCAATGACAGCAAACGACTTGTGAAGATGCTGTCTGCCACGTGCCGATTGTTTGACATCTTGTGCTAGATACTACTCGCGGAGGTACGCAGGCGCATGCTGTGGACAAGATTTGGGCCACAGCACGGTGACTGCGGCGATGGCGAGTAGCTGCGGTCAGTCGAAGGACAGTCGGCGTTGAGCACAGAACAAGTATTACATATCCAGTGATACCTAAATCACGCTCGCAGACGCGATTGATTCAGGCTCGAACTGACTGAGCCTACGAAACCCCCAACCCGTCGAACCGCCTCGGCACACACGCCTTCACCTGGGAGCGACATCCCCGCGCGCCGCAACCCCACCCCATGAAGGCCGGCACCCACGAGCCCGAGCACGCCCAACCACCACAGCACGCTCTTCACCTTGCGCCGGCGCTCCCACGCGGCCTTGCCTTTCCCCGTGAGCGTGTAGTCGCCCCAGCGCGGCGCGCGCAACCACCACCAGAACAACGCCACCGGCCCAGGAAACACGCTGAAGATCCTTCCCTGTGCGCCCACGCGGTACCACGACGCGCACTGCGTCCACACCGACGCATCGAGCCGCCGCTGGAGGTCCGAGTTGTACGCGTCGCTGGCCGCGGCGGTTGGCTCGAAGCTCGCGAGATCTCCGGAGAGAACAGGCTTCATAAGCTGGAGAGCGTAATTGATCTGTGGAAGGAGCTGTGAGCGGATGTGTGGGGAAGGTACGCAGCGGGGCGTACCTGAGTTTCCTCGGTGAAGATCACAGAGGCGTGGCCAGTGGCGGTGTTCGGACCTGGCTCGCCTGATAAGCAGCAGCAGGCTGGCAAGGTTGGAGGAACGAACGCACCTTCAATGATGATAAAATTCGGGAAAGTAGGAAGGGTGGTGCCGAGATACGCTGCAGGGCCGCCGTGGCGCTCCCAATACTCATTTACCGTCTCTGAGTGGGTGTTCTTGATTGTGACGGGGAATTTCTCCTACGACATGGTGAACACATAGTCAAAAACGCAGCTGGCTGTAGAACTGACAGTGACGAAGCCAGTCGCGTAGATGATCACATCAAACGGAACCTCTTCGCCTGTGGGACGAAGGTTGACAATGCTGCTCGCATTACTAAGGTAGAAGGCGTACCTGTCTTCAAGCGCAATCCATTCTCTGTAACGGCGGCGATGCCGTCCCAATTCTGGCTCACATTCGGCCTATGTAAACTGGCCAGGTAGTTCGTGTCTCTAACAAGCCGCTTGCATCCAGGAGCTTGAGACAGGACGCGTCAACAACACGCGAAGAGAAGCGGTGAGTATGAAAGAGACTCACGATACGTCGGTATGATCTTGTCGTGATACTCCTTCGGAGCTCTTTGCTTGATGTACTTCGTTTGCGACTCGACAAAAGTCAGCAGAATCCAAGCCCGAATAAGCACTCGCAACACACTTTGGCAAGACCGCGGGTCAGGAAATTGGTCTTGCCTCGGAAAAGTAGAAAACGTATGTCATACTGTGCAAGAGACATTCAGATCTGAGTAGTTCATGGCAGAAAGGCTGTCTAACCTGGAACATGATCTTGTTACGGTGTAGGCGCATGGCAAAGGGGATATGCGTAAAGATCCATTTAGACAGTTCGGGATACGCGGGAATATCCTAGATGAAGTTGTCAGGTGCTACACCAGGTGGGCGAGGAGGGGAGACATACCCCGGGACAAGCCACATGGGCGTGCGGCAAAAATTGACGACATTCACGGCCGGGTCTTCAGAGATTACGGGCACCAGCTGAGTTCTGCATATACGTAGGCAATGCTTCGTGAGTTAGACAGTGATGAGACCTACGCAGAGCAACCATTTCCAATCACGGCAACCCTCTTGGCATGCAGAACAACGTCGTGCCTCCACTGCGCTGAATGAAATGTCTCGCCCTTAAAGTCATCCGCTCCTGCGATCGACGAGATATGTGGTTGCGAGAGCGGCCCGACGGCAGATATCAGGATTTTCGCCGTGGTCGTGGTCTTCTTGCCAGTTTTGAAGTTCTCCGTGACAATCTGCCAGAGGCTGATCGAAGAATCCCAGTTGGCAGATATGACTGCGGTGTCGAACAAGCAGTGAGCACGTAAGGCATATTTCTCTGTGATGTCGAGGAGGTATTGCTGAATCTCGGCTTGCGAGCCGTGCGAGCGCTTCCAGTCAGATTTTAGGTCCGTTGAGTACGAGTACCAGTGTATTGGGACGTCCGATCCGCATCCCTGAGCAGGTATGAGCAACGAAACCTGTCACAGAAAGGCGTGCTGACAGGGTAGGTGTTGTCCTAATAGATGACGTAAGCTCGGCAGAGTAGGGGCATGCAATGTTGCACTGCGTACCCGCCATGTTCCACCTATCTCTGAGGCCTTCTCAAATATCTGCAGAACACCAGTCAGTAATTACCAGGGACGATGATCGAGGAAACTATGCTCACGACGAAGTCTTCGTACCCCCATTGACGCTTCAAGGCAATGCCAACACCAAGACCCCCAAAGCTGGCCAATCGATGTGAGTCGCACAGAACTGCAGGATTGTGGAATGCAATGATGGATTACCCTGCGCCGATGACAGCAACACCTACAGAGTCTGATTTCATGTCAACAGAGGGAGTAACGGGGAAAGATGTGCGTCGTGACCAGGTCGTGACGGTGTCTTGTAGTAGCTGCGCTCAAAACCCCTCATGCACCATCTATCTGATATATATAGGAGCTCGGCTGTATACCAACAGCCTTCATGAGAATTCGAAGTTCGATTTGGCCTGTGCGCGGAGGTGCGCGGGCGCGGGAAGTCGCATGTGGGTAAGCCGGATTTACGCGCATCCCGTCATATCAAGCTGTCAATCGTAATACTCTGCCCGAGCCTCGAATGGAAGGTGAAAACATTTCGCGAGTAGTACTCTGAAACTCGCCAGCACGGATTGCTTTCGCACTTAGTCTCTTGAACTTACGCACAGAAGTTAAGACATGTCTGAGACATGCCAACTCAGCTTGCTCGAGAAATTTGACAACTATGACTTGCGGGGGATACTGTACACGTCTGCAAACATCATATTCACTCGCATAAGGGCAATGGCACCTGTATATAATAGTCGGTCATCATCAATAGCCAATAACAGGTACAACAGACCTTCCCAATGATCACCTTCAGCTCCCTCGCGACAATCTCGTCGACCATAACGAAAAACTTGTGCCAATCGCGCGTCTTGCGGCAGTGCTGGCACGGCACCGGCATGAGCTTCACGCCCTCGAGCGTGTCCTGGAACGGGCGCACGACGAGCGCGTCCTCGACCTTCTTCAAGTACTCCCACACTGTGTTCGGCGCGTAGTACGTAAAAATGCGGTACGTGCCAAGCGGCTGCGAGACCCAGCAGTGCTTGCACTGCGGGAACGGGGAGATGAAGTCCTGCATGCGGTCCGAGTGGTCCAGGAACGGCTTTGTGCTCGGCTGGAAGAGCCAAGAGCGGCGCGCCATCATGTCGCGCACCGCGCGACTGCAGCGCACTTGGTACATGACGAGCTGCGTCGCCGCGGCAGCATAACACTGCGCAGATGGCCAGGCGGTGCCGGGCGTCGAAATTTGCGCGTTGGGAAGAGTCTTGACTGTGCAGGGGACCTCCCCACGGGAGTAGGCGTCAAAAACAGACTGCGCATAGCGCGCGACCGTAGCGGCTACGAGCTCGTCGAACTGGGGGAGATGCGCAGCGGGGACCCCACGCCGGCACGTTTCGTAGTGGCGGATAAGGTCGGACTCTGCGACAGGGGTTGTGGGGAATGAGTCGTCAGACGCGGAGAAGTCCACGAGCGGCCGCTTTAGCGAGGCAACGGCCGCCTGCGCTGCTACCCCGCGCAGACCATACGTCGACGCTACATCGAATGCGCCCCACGGGTCCTGTTGCACGAGCGCAGCAAGCGCCTGCTCGATATGTCGATCCATCGTGCCAATAACGTACTTGCGCGAGACCTCGAGGAACGCGCGGATATCCTCGAGGCTTTGCACGTCCGGGGAGACGACGGGGTAGCACCACCTAAGGACGAGTTCGAGGGCGCGTGCGTTCTCGGTGACGGGCACGATGGGGACGCCCTCGTCGGCGGGCTGCGGGAGGGAGAACATGTCCGCAAAGACAGATGAGGCGAGGCGCAGGATGACTTTGTGCGCGCGGTAGTCGACGCCGTCGCACGTGCGGAGGATGATGTCGGCGTCGGCGCTGTTGAATGGCGCGCCCGCGTCCTTGGGCTTGGGTGGTGCAGTGGGGGCAGATGAGGCTGGCGACATGGACGCAGGAAAGACGACGGCGTTCGGGAAGGTGAATGCTCCCGGAAGCGAGTAAGTATGGGAGAGCCACCCCAGGCATCATCTCCCCTTTCTTTGTCCCGTGCACCCCGGGAATACCGCGCAGATAGACGCGCGGATGACAGATCGGTTTTCGGTCGTCTTTTGCGTAGCAGTGACTAGCAGTTCTGCTGGGCAGGCTTTGTCGCGGAAATTTCTTGCGGGAGGCGGGAGTGCCCTTGCATGTGTCCGTATACGAGGAGGCTGCGCGTTCAATATTCATGGTTGTCGGAGACCGGCGATACGGTATGCACTTCCAGCTACGGGCAGCTACACGTCAACGAAGAGGGTCACTGCCGGGGAGCCGTGGACAGACGGGTATCCTGACTGACAGCGATGAGCGACACATGCACCGAGACAAATGCAGGGAAAGCGCACCGATCGCCAGCGAACTCTCCTCTACTCTCCTCTTTCATCCACTATTCCAAATGATATTGATCGCATGCGCCAATTCAGACCGACAATATCCCTCTTGCATGGAATTGACGCAGAGTGAACGTTGTCCAGAGAGCATCAAGGACGAGGTGATTGTCTTCATTTGCCAACAATTGAGTGAGAGCAGGAGACAAAAGGTTCGGTTCCAAGCACCGTCATATTCGATATGCCGTCAGACTGAATGTCCAACAAGAGAACGGGTATACCGTTACTGGATGTGGGGAGGAGTGAAAAGAGGCATCCAGCGCGCGCGCGCCCGGTAAGCCCGGCACGATCGGCGCCAACACCTTGGGACAATTATCTGACCACTGTCTATATGTCCAGCGTGGAGCGTATGCCGAAGTACAACAATGAGACCATTGTACAATCTACATGGCAACAACGGGGGAGCTCGGGCTGTCTGGGCTCCAACTCTGGAGACTCTGGGCCAGCCATTGTGATCTCAAGGCGGCGAAGTTCAACGTTGCATACGACCGGGACATTCACCTCGTCAATTAGACATTATGAAAACAGTATAGTAATACACCTTTATCCCAAAAATACAGTTGTTGCGCCATCACCCGCTCCCTCCGGCTGCTCCGGAGAATGTGTATAAGTAATCCACGTATTGTCTGTCCGATTCGTCAATGTCCTCAATGACATGCGTATACTATGCGTATGCAGCGACACAATGGATCAGTTCGTGGGGGGAAGCGATGCCGTCGAGCCGCGCCGAGAGTCCGAGGGCCGTGCGAGACGGTACGGGTGCATGCGGACGTTCGTCTTGGGGGCCTTGCGCAGGCGTTCTAGGCCAGCGCCGACGACCAAGAGCGGCTTGGTCGGGTCGACATTATCGAGCGGCCCGAGCATCGGCAGACTGTGCGTATACGGGGGATATACGAGCACGGCGTCTGCGTGGTCGATCGAATCGGTGAGGACAATGCGGACCTTCGGGCCGTTGCGGGCGGTGCCCGTCGGGGCGGAGGGGAGCCGCGCGGAGGGCGGAGGCGATCCTGAGGATGACGGCGGTGGGGAGGCGGAGAGTCGTGATGCTACGGATGAGACGGAGGTTTGTCGTGCACGATGTTGCCATGTTGGAGGCGTCAGGACATTATTAATTGGCTGTACGACGTCGATCAGACACGGCTCGCCGGAACCTATATGTGTATGTGCTCACTGATAGCTTGTGCTCATGACCGTCGTACATTTCATTGATGCCGGGAAGCTTCGCGGGTGAGCGACGGCCGGGCGCCGGAAGGCCGAGAGTGTGGAGGGGGGGAAGAGTGGGACGCTCGGAGAAGGGCGTGGGGGAAGACATTGCTACAGTGGTGGTGGAAGATTGCGTTGCAGAGGGAGGAGTATGTGATGATGTGATGTCCGAGACGAGTAGTCGATACAAGTGTGGGTGAAGATGATATAGGAGAGTGTGAGTGGGTGTCCGCCTGGGTCCCGAGGGCCTGCCTTTTATGAGATGAGAAGAGATGGGTATCTGAGACGGTGTTCCGGGTCAACTGGCAGAGGAGCTGAGGAGGATGGAGAAAGCACCGGTGATATGCGTGTATCTTTATACATGCCCGGAAAGGAGCGCGCCCTGGCAGGAGAATGAAGAGCGGGCTGGCTATAGTCCATTGAGCAGACAGTGACTCTCCTGGGAGCCAGGGCGGGCAGCGCTGGCCCATTGTGCAAAGGCGAGCGTGACAAAAGAGACGCGCAGCATTGTCCGGCGGCCCGGCCCTGGCCAGTTCGCTTGGCGAGTTTGCAGTCGTCTCCCCAGTGTTGCGCAACGACAGCAGCGGTCTCCTCCCAGGCCTATTGTGAATGCTACTGCCATAAGGAATGAAGGTCCAAGTTGTGGGCGTGCTGGACTTACGGACCCGGAGGCTAAACAACAACGGGGCAGCTTTGGTCGTGTTTGCACTCTCCCGATCAGGGAATGCCCTTTTGTCGCCCTCGCTTCTGGCTCTCGCTTCCCTGCACGAACAAAAATGACAGAGGCAACCCCCAAGATTCGAATTGTGAGTGCCTCGTCACGCTCTCTGAAGGGCTTACTTTGACAGGGAAGTCTTCCGCCGCATACAATGTCGCTCCTGCGCCTTTTGTGTCTTCCAGATGAAGGGCGCCGAAGCAGACTTGTCTGCCGCAACGTACCAGATCTTCAACGAGACACATACGTTAGGAAACGCACTCAGATGGATGATTATGAAGAAGTACGTCTAGGCTCCTGCTCGCTGAACAATATGCTCTGACGTATACCTAGCCCGAAGGTGGAATTCTGCGGATACAGGTGAGAAGTCGCGGCTTGATATTTCCCGCTCTATTATCCACCGGAAACTCGAACTGCGTATGCCATTATATTCTGCTCACCGCGTGTGTTGCTACCGCGGGCCCCATTGTTCCTTCCCGCGCCTCGTGATAGCTGCAGGCTTCGCGCGGAACGCCTAGACTGCCACGGAGCTCTGCCGTTCAAGCCATTCTCTTCGGACGCGTGGTGCATACGCTTGCTTTGTCCAGCGCTTTGGCTTTGGGTATGCGCTCGGCTAATCATGTGGACCTACTTGCGCAAACAACCGGGTCTTCGACGCTCGCACTTCTCCGAGCTCTTTTGTTCAGCCCTCACCTCCGTTCACAGCGCACCCCACCCCTCCGAAAATCTCATTCAGCTGCGAATACAGATGTATGGTACGCACCGCCTCTCTCTTACCCCCTTCACGCATATCTTCTGAACACAACACGCACATCCCGTGTTAGATGGCCTGTCATCGCTGACGGCCCTGTTGACCGCATTGAGTGACTTGGACTCGCTGTTTGAGAGCATTGAGAAGGCGTATGAGGCGAGTCTGCGGGACGACACTTATGTGAGGTGGGACGAGAAGAGTTGAACAATTGCGGGCAAAAGTATTTGTAGATCTAGCTATCTAGGTGCGTATCTTTACCTCTAGGTGCCTCCTTATACTCATGGTGCTCTCTTGATGGCTAGGTATGATAGCGACCTTAATGTATCCACAACATACGCGCAGTAGACCGGTCTACCATCATTCCCAACTGCCGGTAAACTAATCTACAGCCGGACCGATCGACCTCAGCTGCGTCCACCTGCTAACACTATAGAGCCATAGCAAGCCTGGACAGTTGACACCGGCCCGCCAGGACACGTGCTCACCGTCCATGCTGGAGTGACTCCGAGGCACGCCGCGCGATGCTTAGCTTTACAGCAGACAACGCCACAGCTTTCGTGGCGCCGCTCGTTCGGGACATTCGTCTCAACCGCTCCCGGCCTGCAGATGATGTTCTTCTAAAATATCCGAGCCAGGGCCGGCAATTCCTGCGAGAAAAAACCGCCGTCTTACGACTAGTGCAGCGAGGCTCCACCTTCGCGATGCAAGACTGGGACCCTCGTGCTCTGCTCTGCTCTGAAATACGGCCACCCTACGTCCATACCGTCCGACCCACACACCGTCCGCGACCTGGTGACCGTCTCCCCCGTCACCCTGGCTGCCTCAACTGCTCGCAGGGCATACATACAGGGTCCTTCGTCCTGTTGTAGCTCAATGCCTGCCACCACATGATGCAACTACGTTCTGTCGGATGAGATCGAAGGTGCGCGTGTAAGACGGGTATCAGCGTGACCTTCGACAATTGATTCTTGCTTCGCTGGCAGCCCGGGGTCGCCGATCCTAGCGGAGCCGGAGAGGAGCTCGTTGAATATAAGATGGTGAAAATGGGAGGTCCTATGTTTTCGCTGACGCGGACGAAAATGAAACCGTTTTCTTCCCTCTCCGGTTCAATTGGGTTCCTGTGCTGCCTGGGGCTAGTGCATGGTCTTAGCAATGGCGTCGCCAGGTTGCCAGGTATGCTGCTTCGCGTATCGTCTGGCTTCATGTCGAGCTCATGAATAGAAATTGCGGCATCTCAGCGCTGGCCTACAACAGTAAGTTTTGAGCGACTTCGCAGATACTCTGCTTGAACTTAAGTTCTCTGCAGCATGGAACGCATACCAGGTGACTCACGCACGTTCTCTGTCCGTCTATGACTAACCAGACTGAAATTATCAGTGCGACATCGATGAAGACCTCATTATCACGACCGCAAAGCTCATGAAGTCCTTGGGGCTTCAGGTACCGTTTCGTTCTCTCGAGCATCGTGCGCCAAGTCCTGACTAGTTGTTATAGGCGGCTGGCTATGAGTATGTCAACATCGATGACTGCTGGGCCGAGAAAAACAGAAGCTCCACTGGGGAGCTCGTGGCAGGTGTGTATTGGTCTGTTTACCTACGCCTATGATACTGATTGAATTCGCTCATATCTAGACACGACTCGGTTCAAGAGCGGCATGAAAAACCTGACGGATCAAATTCATGGTCTTGGGTTGTGAGTAGAGACACATTTCTGACGTTTTGCGAGTTGCTCAATCAACAATGTTCTCCAGCAAGGCCGGAATAGTATGCTCTCGCTCATCTTCCTTACTATGAATAATCGTGACGCTTGCTTAAGTATAGCGATTCCGGCTGGTTCACCTGCGCAGGGTACCCTGGCTCTTTCGATCACGAAGCTCAAGATGCGGAAACGCTTTTCGGGAAGTGGGGCTTCGATTACTTGAAGTACGACAACTGCGCTAGTACGTGCTTAACTGGTCTAGCCGGCCTTCAACTCAAGCCCCACAAACTTCGTTAGTTCCGTTCGACGATATCACGCGTCAGGGCATTGTCGGGAGTAAGCGACGATCGAAGTGGTGAAGTAAATATATGCTGATGTCGCTTTGATCCCCGGAAAGAGTACGCGCAAATGTCGACGGCCTTGGCGAACTTTGCGAAGACGGGCAAAACGATAGTCTTCTCCCTCTGCGAATGGGGATGGGTGAGTACATTGACTAGCGTATGGAACACACTGACCAAGATATCCGATTGCAGAGCCAAGTTTGGCTGTAAGTGGCACTTTTTCTCGCATATCCGACACGTAGCTTAGTAGAACCCGTTAGGTGGGGGGCGACGCTTGGACACAGCTGGCGGGTACGTGCTTTACAGCGGTGATATAGCCATCGTGCTGTCGCTGAGCCCTTATACATAGACCACCGGCGACATTGGCCCAAATTGGCCATCCCTGGCGGCGATTATCAACTTGTACGGCGAGGTTTGATATATTTGAAATTAGGCGCCTCCCTGATACGTATCTACAGCAACTCCTTCATTACACAGGCGACGAATTTCTACGGCCGCAACGATCTCGACATGCTACAGCTGTAAGCCCATCGTCTTTGCGCGAGTTGTGCAGCGCCTGATTGGCGCTGTCTGTTTCCAGTGGTAACGGCGGCCTTACATTTGACGAAGCGAAGTCTCACTTCACCGCCTGGGCACTCATGAAGTCGCCTCTTATAATCGGGACGAATGTACGGACGCGACTCTAGCTGCAAGATGCACATCGCTTACTTATATAACCCATGTAGCTCTCCGCCATAACACCTGACATCCTCGGCATTTTGACCAATCACGAGATCCTCGCGATCAACCAGGACCCCGTTGAAGCCGCCAGCGTTTCGCCCTTCCGCTGGGGAGTCAATGTGAGTTCTCGAGCAACATCTAGGGGTCACGTTACTTAGTGCCCGTTAGCCCGATTGGACGAGCAACGATACTCACCCCGCGCAATATTGGAGTGGCCCAAGCCAGAGCGGCACCGTCTTTATGCTCGTGCGTCTGATCAGAACATTGGCTCCGAAGGCGTGACTGAACACACCGACAGCTGAACACCCTCGACGAGCCGTCTGACATGTTTTTCAATCTGACCGAGTCGCCTTGGATTCGCGCAGGCAGGCAATACTCCGTGCGCGTACGCTATCGTCATTGTGTCATTGCCACTTGCATGATGAGACTCACTTCGACATTGCTAGGATCTCTGGACGCACACAGACAACGGAACTGCAGTCAGGAACTTCACTGCGCACGCGGTCCCGACGCATGGCGTCGTCGCGCTGCTGCTCAAGGATGCCGGTAATGAGCCAAATGGTATCTTCCCTCAGTGTGCGGTCTGGTGGCAGTGTACGGCGGAAGATGGTACCCGGGTTGGCGGTTGAGGTCGAGTTGCCTGACGGGTCGCAAAAAGAAAGGGATTGATCGAGTTTGCTATGGTTTGTACTTGTGCTTGTGCGGGAACGAAACACGTTGGCCTCGAAAGCTGTTCGCAACTGCGTGACTACAAGCTACGCAATGTCCCGCCTTCTCAATTTGACTATGGCGTTCACCGGCGTGATGGTCACTCCGGTCGTCCACTTCGTTAACCACGCCCGTCTCTCGGCGATATCCATCTTCACCACATGGTTGGGTAGCAAAATCTCGTAGCGCCGCACGAGGCAGGCGAGAGTACACACGCTCTCCGCGAGCGCGAATCGAGAGCCGAGGCATGCGCGCGCACCGGCGGAGAAGGTGAGAACTAGGATGTCGAACATGTCAGCATCGTGCCACACCCTAGCGCAGGGACCGTACATGCGTGTCGAGGCCATCGGTAGGCCTCCGTATCGACGAATCTTTCTGGCTTGAACTCCTTGCAATCTGCGCCCCATTCTAAAGCTAGACTTGATGGTGTGAACCTCTCCCTTTGATAACGAGCGCACGACAACTCACGATTCCGGTGAACTCCGTATATGTCCACGATGATGACGCTGCCCTTGGGTATAGCGACTGGAACCCTCCGCACATCTCCGTGCACGTTGTGACCGTCTTTATGCGGGGAAAACTGGGCGGTGGTTATCCTCGCGTCCTCTGCAACAATCTTCGCTAGCCGCGGCTCTGCAGGAAAGAGACGCAATGTCTCTCGGAACGTAGCGAGAGTGTATTCCTGAGATGTGTGCTATTAGTCGGCGATTCAGTGCATACAGGAAAGGCCCGAACGAATTTGGGGAAGTCATCCTTGAAGGCCTAGAGAGAGTGGGAGTTCAGCGCATGAGCCTGATATCAGAATGCACACATACTGATGTAAGGTGAGGTACAGGTGCTGACCCAGGCCATACTTTGGCAGCTTCATCGTACACTTTCTGTTGTACTTCTGGATACAAGGCAAGTAGTACAATTTCAAAACTCAACGAATGCGCTGATGTCTCTGAAGATGTGATTTGTTGGTCAGCGGCCTCTGAACGCTAGGTGAGAGCATACCGTGTCCAGCCAGCAGGAACACCTAAATCATGATATAAGTCAAAGAGCACACTGCATAAGACCACTCACTCACAAAGATGTTGGATAGCAGCTCATCGTCTGTCAACGCTTTAGCATCTCCCTCCTGTTGCATATTTGCTTGCACCAAGCTCTGCAGGATTGCCGCATCGCCAACCGGAAGACCAGCAACAACCGTGTCCCTTGCCGCGCCCACGATCTCGAGCATGTATGTCTGGAGCTCGAAGAAGGCTCGTCGCGTCGCATCCAGACGCCACGAAAGTCCGGGGATCGGGACAGCCGCAGAGAGGTCGCTCAGCCAATTTGGGGTCAAGACTTTGACAAAGAGGTTACCGACTGTGCCGGCGACGGCTTGGGAGAAGGAGAGAGTATGCCCTGGAGGTATTTCTTGGGCGGCATCCTCCGTCCAGGAGACGCGCCGTCCGAAGCCCGCCCCCGCGATGATAAGGAGGGTAGCCTGTGTAGCCGTACGGTCAACAAGCGGCACAAGGGGAGATCAAACGTGGGAGGCCGACCTGAATCATTCGAGGAACGATGTCGAGGGTTATTCCGTTGGTCTGAGTCTCAGTATTGGCCGCCAACTCTGCGTCGAGTTCTACAAACCATTCGTGCATTATTCTAATCGTCTCAGACCACACCAGCGCATTGTTAGCCTGTTGACTATCATGAATCCAAAAACCATTCTGCGCAAGTTTGATGACGAACCTCGTTGAAGGCAGGAGACGCTATGCCTTTGTGTCGCTTCCACTCAGAACCCTCTGCTCCAACCAGGTTCTTGCCATATATTTCGAGGACTTCGTACTGCAGTATATCAGGATAACAGAGTTTTGAGGGGCGCAAAGCTCACCGCTTCCCAGTCCTTTTGGAACTTAAGTCTATCGGCGAAGACTGTCTTCAAAGCTTCTCCATCCGCGACGTAGTAGTACAGTCGGCCGGAGATAGGCCGGACGGCAGATAATACGGTGCTGCCCAGTCGCTCGTACACTGAACGACATCTTGGGCGCTCGCACTTAGAACAGGCCATGGAAAGAGCTCACAAGTGAATTTGCCGTAGTAGGCACCAATTGAGCCAGCCTTCGGCCATAGCGGCCCCACAACGAGGGACAACGTGCGGAAAGGATCCAGCCACTGGATCTTCTGACCGGGCACATCTCTGCGGACAACAATTGCAAGGGTTCAGCACACGTTCATACCATCAGCCCGTTCTCGTCTTGGGGCACGACGGATCGTTCACGAGCAACCTGGGAACGCTCACTTGATGGTGGCGAAGGCCTGCTGCAGTCTCAAGATCCAGCGAACTAGGATAAGACCGGCTGCAGCAGCCAAGGCGGTCGACGCTACTCTCACCCAAAATTCGCTGACGGCCATGATGTGTTGCGGGTGATGGAGTGTAAGGAACCGGGGGAAATCACTGGGAAATCCAGGGCCCCAAGAAGTTGCCAGCAACCGATGGCGAAAGAGTTACATATTGGCGCCTACTAGTCGCCTGTTGTTCTGTCAGAACACGACGACTCCGAGATAGAAGCCGGCAGTCGGCGTGGTGTCACAGAGGATTCTGGACGGGAGGCATGGCGCTGCTACGGACAAGCCGAGAGATATCATATTTAGTATTTGCGCAGTATTTGCGCGCGATGCTGTATACATACTTCCTTAGTAGTGACCATCACTCGCCCGTGCATCTACGCGCACTTTCTGGCATGTCGAACAGCGCGGCAGAGGCAGAGCTCAACTCATACGAGCTTCTAGATGTGGGCATTGAGGCAACCGAGGGAGAAATCCGGACTGCGTACCGCCAACGCTCACGGAAGGTCCACCCAGATCGAGTGCGTCTGACCATCCTATGCCACTTCTCATTTGGTTCTCAATACTGCCTTTCAGAATCGAAGCGATCCTGAAGCCGGTTTGTCTTTCTGACATCCCCGTCTCACGTTCGCTTCTGACATCTTCTGCATCCAGGTCGCAAGTTCCACGAGCTGAACCAGGCATACGAGCTTCTGCTAGACCCTCTCCGTCGTCTCGCCCTCGATGCCAAAATTCGCGTCGTGCAGGCTCGCAAGCAGCGCTATGAAAAGTATGATAACAAACGGAAGCATATGCTCGAGGAGCTCGAGCAGCGGGAGGCCGACTTCAAGAAGGCGCGGACGGACAAGGCAGCAGCGGATCGCACGGCCGCCCATGAGGCGGAGAAGATAAAAGACGAGGGTCGCAGGATGCGCGAAGAGCGCGAGAAGGAGCTACGGAGGAGAGACGAAGAGGCAGAGCAGGCTGCTGCTGCTGCAAGGGAGGAGAACGAGCCGCCACCAATAGGTATGTCTACTTTCCTCGCGTTCCGTTCTATTTGTGACCCTGCCCACGTACAGGCCAGCTGGACACTACTGTCCGCTTCAAATACCCTCTCGCATCCCACTCCGACCTCACCAGCCCCGACGCGCTTAGCTCTTACCTCTCCTCGTTCGGACCAACAGACACATCTTCCATCGTCCTTTCCATGAAGCCCCCGAAAAAAGCTCCACAAAAGCCGCCAAAGTACGCCACTGCCCTTGTGCCGTTCGCGCGCATAGGTGACGCACATGCAGCGGTCTGCGCGAGTGGGCGTGCAGAGCGCGGGCTCGGAGACTTCGAGGTGTCCTGGGCTGGAGGCAGCGAGCCGGAAATCCTGGGTTGGCTGCGAAAAACGGGAAAGTTTGGTGGAGGCGAGACCAAGGCTGATGATGAAGGGAAGGCAAAAGGAGACCACGGAGAGCTCAATGCTGACGCCGGAATCTTGCCGCAGCACTCAGAGTCGAAGTCATCCGAGACACTATTTTTCTCGTTCCCATCCACATTCGTGCGTGTCGTAACTTCTCTGGAGGCAGTCTCGAGACTGACAACTATCGTCTAGCCCGACCTATCGACGCCACCACCTGCTCCAATCGCAACTGGCCTCGACTACGAAACATTGACACTCATGCGCATGCGCCAGGCAGAACGCGAACGACTGGAACGAGAATTACGCGAACAAGAGGCCGCTGAGCCGTGATTTGGTCGCATTGCAAGCCTAGTGTATCCATAGATGTACTAACAGACACGCCCTTTCTTTGATTTAGACCTCTCCCGTCTCTTCTTGAACATCATCACAGAATTCTTTGACGGCCAGAGGAAATCTAGGTATTCGTTCCGTCGACGAGTTCGATAAATTTGTTCAACAGCCGTTCCGGCTGATCCCACATAGGCTGGAACAAATTAGCTTACCACGTTAGAGTAGAGCTCAAGCGAAACTCACAATGTGATTCACGTCTCTCATAAGATGGAATTCCATACTCCGCCCCTTCCTATCCCCAGCCTGCCGTCGCCGTTGATATTCAGACTCAACCTCCCACATGACACTTATCATCTCCCACAGACTCTCCGAGCACTGCAGGAACTGCACACGCGCGTCTCTCCACGCCATCAGCGCACCGTCATCCCCAAAGAATGCACGAAGCATGTTCCGCTTGAACACCGCTGGATCAATCACCCGCACGCGCATCTCGGAATGGAATAATGCGTAGCGCGAAAGCACCCCGTCTTTTTCCTCCTGTGACATCCTGGCGAACGTCGCAACTTTGTCCGGCGGTGGGTTGGCCGGGATGTCGCTCGTAAGATCGGAGGGCACACGCGCATAGCATGCGCGCGAAAGGAACGGGTGCTGGTAGTATGCGGACACCCACTCGCCGAAGACAACCATTCGCTCGTCATCAGTGAGATCAGGATTCGCGAACGGGCGCGAGAATGGTTCGAGATGCGGGAACCCAAGTGCCCACCGCGGTCCGTCTATGTCCCGGGCACGCCTCAGTACCCTTCTCGATCCCACACCCGGAAAAACACGCACCAAAATGGATATAATTGCGCAAATATGGCTCTACCGTTTCGCGCGCCTCAGTACGCACTGCGTCGAGATTTCCGAACATCCCGGCGAGCGTCCCATTCGCAGATGACCAGCCTATCAGCGCGAGCCCGCCAATGGTGCGCCCATCAACATGCTGGACGGGCGGGACGTCCTTCTCGCGGATGAAGCGTGCAAGGAACTCGGCTATTTCGACGCCGCGCGAGCGTACGAATGCGGCCTGGGTGTCGTTGGTTGCATTGGGAGGGGTAATAGGCGCGAGCTCCTCGTCAGTTATGGGAGAGGACCTGGGATAGTCGCGCCGATTGACCAGGACGAGGCGCAATTTCTTGGACTGGGCGAAAGGCAGCAGGCGGTGGAATATCGCTGTGGTAGCTTTCTTGGAGTGCCAACGAGTAAAGCGACATAGATCGCGCACCTCCATGGACGGCAGTGCCATGTACCAGTATGTACGTCGTGTAGGGACGCTCCAGCGGACCTGTGTCCTCATAATAGAGATACGTCCCCTTGTCACTTACAGGCAATGTTGACATGGTTGTCTGGTGTGTAGGTCGTAGGGTGGGGGATACTAGTGAGGCAGAGTGTGACAGCGGGCGTCCACCTGCCTGGGAGCAGTGATAGCTATATAACTTGAGTCTTGCGGTACAATTTCTGCGCTGCCCACATCAGCGCAGTCGCTGTAAGCACATACGATAAGTATGTTGCTCACCGGCACCGCAAACAGACCTTGAGATGGCGCGGCACGCATGTACGAGTTGAACTGAGGACTCGGGAGTGCAACGTTATCCAGCAGCCGTCACAACTCGAATATTGCCCATGCGCAGGATGTCATGAGACGCGGGTGGCTGGGAACGGCGCCTAATAGTATAGAAACCAGATCTCGGCGTTTAGATGTCGGCCTTACTACTGTGCACCTCCACAAAGCTCAAACCCCTGCTGTTCTCGACCTCCATCGCACCCACTCGGCAAGCAGTACAAGACTCATTCATAGCCATGGACGACGTCGAGTTCCATCACATGGACGAAATCGTACCTGGTGTCTGGGTTGGCGACATTCACAGCGCGAAGGACTACGAAACGCTGCGGGAGAACAACATCCACAGCGTCCTGACCGCGATGCGGGGCAAGGTATCCATCCATGAGGTGCGGAAGATCTCTTGATCTCGGTTTCTGAGACTGACTTCAGTGCAGACATTCATGCAGCAGCAGATCCTCCTAGACGATACCTACGAGGCGGACGTTCTGCAGCACCTCATCCCCGCGATCACCTTCATCCAGGCCGAGCTCGAAAAGGGCAGAGGAGTGCTGGTCCACTGCCACGCGGGCACTAGTAAGTACTCCAATCTTTTTTTGATGTCTCCACAATTCTGATCAATTCACAGGCCGCAGCGCAACGATTGCTGCTGCCTACGTCATGTATTCGCAGAATCTAGACGTTGCTGGCGCGTTGGAGGTCATCCGCAAGGTTCGCCCCAGTATCCAGTGAGGGCTCTCGAACATACCTCATCGATATTGGGCGCTCACATGCCGCAGACCCAACGAGGGCTTCATGGCGCAGCTGGAGATTTTCCACCAAGCGTCTTACAAGGTCTCGCGCCGGGATAAGGCCACACGAATGTTCTACTTAGAGCGCGCCGTGGACGATATCCTCAGTCTGTTTTCGCGTTATCAAGGATTCCTGCGATACCTGATACGCATACAGATGGCGATGGCACGGCAACGGAGACGGATATGTTTGCAAGGTTCCCTCGTACACCCACGGACTCTGCACCGGCCACCCCTGGCGGACCTCGACGACGCATCCGCTGCAAGATGTGCCGGTAAGTGCGATCGTCTAAGTGATCTGTGCGTCTGATCCTCAGGTCTTTTAGCTATGAACTAGCCACGAGAGAACACATGCTCGATCACGGTCAACTCGGTCCGCCAACACCTGCTCTCGCGTTCTCTCCCGCGACGTCTCGACGGCCCTCTATGCATGACGTGATCAAGCGCCGTCCGTCCGCCTCTGCCTCCGCGGCGGCCTCCCGTCGACCCTCTTCCAGCCTGCAACTGCCCAGATCCCGTCTAGGCTCCGCAACCGGTCTGCAGCGTCCGGCATTGATGTCACCAGCCGAGGGTGGCAGCGGTGTTCTCGCCGGATTGGCTGCTTCGCTGTCGATGTCGATGTCAGCACTGGAGACAGAGGACGATGACGAAGTGGACGGAGAGAAAGAGAAGGCCGGCCCTGACCGGAGGCGAGCGAGGATGCCCTCTGCAGGGGCAGATGGTCGCCCGCGACGACCATCCGCGCCTGAATTTCCTAGCGGGTTGAGCCAGTTCTCGATGTCAGCCTTGGAAAGCGACGACGAGGACGCGGTAGAAGTAGAGGAAACACCAAGGGTCAAGACAAGCGCTCTCGTCGGGCCTGCGCCTCGAACGACCTCTAGCGGCAAAGGCGTCCTATCACCCCTCGTCACGTCTCCTGTCCCAGCTCCTATGTCCGGCGGCTACTTCCCGTCTACCACGACCGAAATAATTCACGAGGATCCGACGAGCCCTGCGGGCCTCCCTGCGGCGGGTCCTCCGCCGCCCGCGCCTTCGTCGGCCACTGCGCTGCAGAGCCCTGCTGATCTCGCCGCACAACTGTACGCAAACCCCAAGCTTGCTGCACTGCGTTCACCCATCGTCGGAATGACGCCCATGGCCCCTCGCATCGACAAATCGAGCATCAGTCCGCCAATCCTCATGAATCCAAAGTGCTCTGGTTACTTCGTCGAGCCGGTGAGCAGTTCCGACCTTTCTATCGCCACGCCAAACTCATGGACCTCGTGTGATATAGATGAAGTGGATGGAGTTCTTTCTGGAAGACGGGCAGCTCGCGGGGAAGATCATATGCCCCAACAAGAAGTGCAGCGCCAAACTCGGGAACTACGACTGGGCAGGTGTTTGCTGCAGCTGCAAGGAGTGGGTGGTACCGGTAGGTGTCTCGTTTCGATAGTAATGTACTGTCTAACAAAACAATAAATCCAGGGCTTTTGTATCCATCGCTCCAAGGTAGACGAGATCGTATGAGTTCCCCACGGACTGTGCCATAAGTAATCTCTGGTCGTATGACTCGTATTCCTCGTCCTCACGAATCACCGAACCTCCTGACCGTCACTGCACCCTTCACCTCCTGAGGAGCACTGCCTATATCCCTACATCACGCATGTATTCAAATACTGTAGCAGTTCAATGTACTTAGCAGCTAGGATAGCCAATGTTTTTGTACTCGCCCCATAATAATGGTTACCGGTTACCTGCGAAACCAGACGTCCCTTGTTGCAATCCAACAACGCAACAGCTTACGTAGAAACGTATACGGACCATAAGGTCAAGCTACGGACACCAACGTACTAATACATATCCTTGTCCATCCATCCTCAAGATGCCCCCTGTTGCAAGGCGTCGATTGAACAAGAGCACGGGATCGCCAATTGGCCCATGAGACTCTGATTGAACCCTATTCATAATTGACCCCCGCTGGACCCTTTCTTTGCTTGGACTCCTTGACAACACGGGGTTGTTGCGCCTCTTCCTCAGCGCTTCAGGGTCTGCCAGAGACAACACGCGCCCTCTTTTGTCTCGTGGTTGTCTGCACTTGCCGCACCGCTCTCCATGTCCTGGATCCGTCAACAGCCCTTATAACGTCGACGCGACCCCGGCGGCCCCAGCACCTTGTCTCTCGCTGCGCTTTGAGGCCCCACGTCGTCGTTGTGCTTTGACAACTCCTGGCAGAGTTCAAAAAAAGCTGCGCTTTCCCCCTTCAATGCAGACAGATCCCCACCACGGACAGCCAGTCCTGTCCCCCGCGCCGGCCAAGCTAGCCTCTTCTGAGAACGCTCTCGGTCTCCTTCAGGCGCTCCCGCCCCTCCTCGCCTCATTCGCACGCAAGCAGCTTCTGCACCAAGAGATGCTTCGTTCAGTCCTCCGGAGCATACTGCCGATGCGTCGGCGGCCCAAAAGTGTAGTGCCGAGTGCCGTTGAGGTGTGTGGTCGTATGCCGTTCGGCCTTTGTGTGTCCACATTGGCTCATACAAACCCCTGGGTCGCCAGATACCTCTTCCGCAGTCACCACCATCCACGTCATTGTCGCCCTCGGAAGATCTACCTCACGACACGCACCCCAACGACGCGCCGCAGGCAGACTCTGCCTCTCCACCGGAGCACCTTCGTTCGCACCGTCGCAACCCTGCTCGAGACCTCCGTGCCGAGATTGCAGAGCACATAATCGCCAACGTACGTCTCATTGGCTTGTGCGGTGGTCCAAAATCTAACCACATCCCCATAGCCTCTGCTTCCATCACCTGAGATGTCACAAAGCCTCAGCAAGAACGCCCCTAGAATGCCCGTGATTGAAGAGTTGGACGAGAACGCAGTGCACGAACCCGTTGTCCCCTCGACCCCTGAAACAATGGGTGTGACAACGAGCCCCTTGGTGAAAAGGCGCGGTGGAATGACTGCCTTGACTTCCCTGGCAGAAGAGGACGAGGAGGACGCGGATGACGAGAGCTCTCTCGGCTCCTCCGAGAGCGACTCCGACTCCCACCAAGCTCAACCTATGCCTGCGCTGCCTCGGGACGCTGAAACGCTGGATCCGTACTATCAGCTCTTGGAGAAAGACAACCTGAGGCTGCGGGCAGAAGTTGCCGACCTGCAAGCCCAGGTTCGTGCCTTGAAAGAACGCGAGGGACTCTCCCCGGTATGTTTCAATTACGCTCTGCGTGTCTATGTGTCGCTCATCTGGATGCTCCAGACGAGGCCTCGGAAACCAGCTCGCTCGCCAACAGCGCCGTTGTTCAGGATGCGGCCATCGCATTTCACGTCCAGCTCGACCAGCAGCAGCGACAGCGACTTCGCGCCCCGAACCCCGCTTCCCTCTACCCCTTCTCGCAGGCTGCCCAGTCTTTTTGCGCTGTTGGATGACGAAAGGTACCGCTCTCATCTTGTATTTGTCGTTGTTTGCGAGGTATTGACTTGGCGTGTGGTCAGAATAATGAACGTGATGACTTTGATGAAGACGACGAGGACATGAACGTGGAGAAAATGATGGCGCTGAGAGAGGGCGCGATGGGTGGGCGGACGTCGAGGCTGGGACACTTCGTGAATGCGAATGTGGAGGATGCGTTCGTTGCCTGAACCCCAGGGTTCAGATGCAGTATACTTACATACATTTTGGATTAATTTTGCACTGATACCACCATGCAATGTTTCAAGGCCTTTTGTTGCAATCGTTTCTTTCCCAGTATTTGCGAAACATATACAGTACATGTTGTGTGAACTTGAAGGCTGCGACCGCATTTGTCAACATATCCTGTCTTCCACCAGTGACACTGACCAAGACCCATGCACTTTCGTTCTCTGCCACTCACACTCCTGGTTTCCCTCCTTAGTCTGATCGCCCATGGGCAAGCAGCCTATCCGGTGACTGAGGAGGCCGCCGTACGCCAGTTCTTCGACAGAAATGCCGTCGGCGCTGCGTCCGATTCTACGCACACGAACAACTGGGCCGTGCTGGTATGCGCATCGCGCTACTGGTTCAACTATCGCGTACGTCGTCCACCGCCTGTGCGCCCTCCGTGGCCTGACCATAGCGTGACGCAGCACATGGCAAACGCACTGGGCATGTACCGCACAGTGAAGCGCCTCGGCATCCCAGACTCAAACATCATCCTCATGCTCGCGGACGACGCGGCGTGCAACACACGCAACCGCTACCCTGGGTGCGTGTTTGCGAACCCCGGCCGCGCGTTGGACCTGTACGGGGAGAACATCGAGGTCGATTATCGTGGCTACGAAGTCACCGTGGAGAACTTCCTGCGTGTCCTGACCGGTGCGCCGTTGTCATCTCTGTCATCAGCGGGGTTCGTTCTGACTTGTGGTTGGCCGGTGCAGGTCGTGTGGAGCCGAGCATTCCGCGGTCGAAGCGGCTGCTCACGGACGACCGCTCAAACATCTTCGTGTACATGACGGGCCACGGCGGGAACGAGTTCCTGAAATTTCAGGACAACGAGGAGATCAGCGCGTTTGACATTGCAGATGCGTTTGAGCAGATGTGGCAGAAGAAGCGGTACGTGTCTTTCTCGTGTCTCGGCGAGCGATGGGCTAATGAGAGTCTAGGTACAACGAGATATTCTTCATGATTGACACTTGCCAGGCGAACACCATGTATTCGAAGTTCTACTCGCCAAATGTCCTTGCGACTGGCTCCTCCCGAATCCATGAGAATTCATACTCGGTATTGTCCCTGCCCTCCCCCCCCGGACTTGTTCGCTAAACAACTCTGACAGTACGAGAACGACGCAGATGTTGGCGTAGCTGTGATTGACAGCTACACACACTTCGTGCTCGAATACCTGGAGGGGATCAACAAGACTAGCTCAAGTAGCATGAAGGACTTCGTAGGTTATCTCGCATCTTTTGATGAACAAGCCCTGATGCATTCGTATGTAGTTCGACAAGTATGACCCCGAGCCAATTCGATCACACCCGGGTGTACGCTCCGATCTCTTCAATCGACCACTTGAACGCACCCTTATCACCGACTTCTTCGGCGGTGTCGCCCACGCGGAGGTGGACGAGTCTTCGTCTGTCGAAGCTGATTTCCATATCCCACTCGCGGCGCCTCTCGCAAATGAATCGACATCGCAAACATCGACAGTTGACTCTGGACGAGTTGAGCCACAACCAATAGCTGCCGTTGAAGCAACAGGGAACATCTCACAACATCTGAGAGCATGGGCCTCCCTTGCGCTAGTAGGGAATTTAGTAGCATGGGTACTTCGCAAAGGTAATCGGCGCGGACCGTCACCATAGCGTAGAGGCTCGCTCGCTCGATACGTTTGCCTGTAATTCAAACGTGCGCGGATACATAAATACGCACATCTGAGGCCACGCACAGAACCCGCTAGAGGCTGCAAGTATGAAAAACATTATACACAGGCGGGCGATGCAGCCGGCCGCTTTTGCACAAGCAAACAAACAAACGTACGACATTCTCAACTGACCAGGCTCTTGCGCTAAGGAAGAACACCCGCGAGGTGCGCCTAAGCCCCTGCCACTCAGAAGCCCCGCCCTCTTCCCCTGCCCGGCCGCGTGCCCGCCCACGATCCATGCCGCGGCCGCGCCCACGCCCGCGCGCCTCGTCCTTCTTCCGATTCTTGGGCTTCGGCGCGTCGTCCACAAGGAGCGTGTCGAGGGGGAGCGAGTCCGGCAGGACGAAGTAGCGGATGTTGTTGCCGCGGATCGATAGCGAGTCCAGGGCTGTCGGATCGCGGTTGCGCGCCGTCATTTTAACGGTTTTCAAATGGGTGTTCATCTGCATGTCCACGCCTGCGAGGATAGACGCGCAATGCATTGTGTGAGCAATGGGGCGCATATGGGGCAGGGCAGGGCACGCACCTGTGATTGTGCCGTGCACTATTGAGCCGTTCTTGAGCTCGATCGTGACCGTCTCATTGTTCAGTTTCATCAAAAACCTGGAAAGGAGACTCGGTGAGTGCTAGTCCTCGACTGGTGGTATTGTCCTGAAAAGAAACGAGGCAACCGCAGTTCGCATTTCCGGCCGCGTCGAGCCCACCTTCGGTGCAGAGATCTCAGAAATGACTGACCTGACGAGCTTCATGGTGACGACGGTGAGAGCAAGGCTGGTAAAATGGGAGGATGGCCTGGATGGTGGCCGCCGTTGAGTCTTGAGCGCGACAATGGCGCGGACAGGATTCAACCCTAACCCATCTCAATGCGTGTGGCGTCCCTGGATTTCACGAGTATACTGCAATCGAGCATAGCAGGATACTGTCCAGTAAGGAGGGCATAGATTAATTTGGTACTGTCAGAGTAACTAGTTACATGGATGTGCTGGATGTGCTGGAGCGCCTCGAAGCATTCGTCATAGATATTTCTTCTGCACAAAAAAATCGGTCCTAGAGCACAAACTGCCAGCCGTTCCCAAGTACACAACGGCCGCGATAGCTGAAGCAAATTGCCCACCCCACCCTACCGTTCCCCAGGCTTTCCGATCCGCACGATGAGACAGATGTCCGCATACGTCCAGCCCATGCTCGCCTCGTTCCCATAAACGACCATCGGCTGCGACACCTTCGTCCACGAGACGGGCACCGTGATCCAACTGACCCGCTCACCCACGCGCCGCGCCTCCGGGTCATACACGACCGTCCCCCGACGTGCACCTCGAACGGCTCCTCATACCGCATGTCGTCGAAGTCCCGCATGTCGTCGAAGTCCCGCATGTCGTCGAAGTCCCGCATGTCGTCGCGCATATAAAGCCTCTGCTCGCCCAGCACGTCGTGGAACCCGCCGCCGCCGGGGCTCGGCGGGCTCCCGTCCGGCCAGCCCGAGTCCTTCTTGCCGTAGATGTAGCACAGCCGCGCCTGCAAGCCGAGCGCGGCGCACGCGCGGTACACCAGCGCGTCGGAGCCCTTGAGGAGCCGCCGGACATGCGCCAGGGACGCGGAGGTAGGGTCCAGCGGCGCCGTGAAGACGGGGTAGACGTGGCTGGACGCGGCGCGCGGGTCAGCCGGAGGCGCGCCGGCGGGCACTCTGGGCCGCACCATGTGCTTCATGTCCCTGAGGAGGTCATGCACTGCTTCGGAGACCGCTTCTGCTGGAGCAGGTGGGCGGCCTCCTCGAGCAGTGAATACAACACATGTAAGCTTTTCCCGCCGTCCTCCTCTGGCTCGGGCTCTGGGTCGGTGTCGGCGTAGTATATGTTGTAGGTGAGCGTGACGCGGTGCCCCTTGGTCACCGGGAGGACCTCGTGCTCGACGTCGCTAAAGAAAGTGATATAGGCAACGGAGGACGGATCTTCGGCGTCCTGGAGGGCCTTGGCTGAGTCGAAGGTCCGTTCTTCGCCTCCGTGCCGCAGGACGAGTGCTCCTCCTTCGTGGGAGGTCGGAAACACGACCACGAGCGACGCACACATGGTCTCGCTCCTAGGAGTATCCTTGTGCGGCTTGAAAAAAGGATCCCTCGCCTAGTCACGGCGCATGTCAGGATGCATGGCACCCATGCTGAGGTAGATGCCGCTGTGCGCACCGTAGACATTCAGTTTGTACAGCTCGAGATTCACGGGCGCAGGGCGTCGTCGCCTTCCAAAGGTTGATCCGGATCACCTCGACAAGCTTGTTGCGCTCGGGCACGAATGGCGTGGCGATGTACTTCGTGTCCAGCTTGCACGCCTTGCGATAGTTGTCATCCTCGACGTCCTCGTTGTCGACGCCGAACGACGCGCGCTCGCATGCTTGTGACAAGGCCTCCAGCTCGTCCTGCCCAGCTGTGGCATACTCCAGGCGCCTGGTGTGAAGCTGTTAGCACTCGCCAGCGTGCCCCTGAAAATATTTGCTTTACTGAGGATTTTCTTGCTTGCCGAAGTAGAGGACGAGGTCGTCTGGCTGGGCAGAGAGGGTGCCGCTGGCGTACGGAGGTTTGTGTGTGAGCGACTGGCGAAGGCGCTTGAGGACGTCAGCAGTGTCTGTCATCTTCGTTCACGCTAGGCGTGCACCGCGCAACAGGTCTATTGTGTGGCGTACGTAGAATATAGGGGCGTCGACGGGAGCGCTCTCGCTCCCGTCTCGATTGACTCCCACGGAAAGGGGGCGACGGAGGGTGTACTGTTAGAACGTTAGTACCGTGAACCACGTACGCTGTAGATAGACCCACGAGGGATTCGGCGTCCGTCCGTTATAACCGCGTCTGTGACGCGGCTCGCGCGCGCGACGTCGACGTCGACGGGAGCACACGCGCGGGATGCTGCGCGGCTGGATCATCGCCATGGCAAGGCGCGCCGCAGAGGGCGGAGTACGTGGGGCGACTGAGCGCGCCGCTCGTATTGGGGTGACAAGTGCGTGTTGGTGGAGGATCCGCCGGGACGACGCGAATGCGGACCTCGGGTGGAAGCACGCGGGCAACGCGTGGGCGGGACCGTAGTGGACGCCACATTCACCTGCGATGTTGGTAAGATGGGTGACTACCCACTGCCACATGGAAACTGACTCTATGACGACGGACCACTTGAGCGGATCATTTCAAGCTAATGGCCGGGATAAATTGCGGTGGAACATCAGCGACATATGTGTGCGAGGTGGGCTCGAGGACAATACACCTGGAGATGGCCGCCAGTGGAGAGGCCGGCTCCAGAAGAGACCCGAGCTCCGAGTCCATCGATGGGATGACCGACCGTGACGCGACGAGGAAGAGGTATACTCCACATTTATCGATAAGTTTCAGGCATGCGACGTCATCCTGCGTCATACGGCTTTACCGGTGGCCAGTGCCACTCTGACGACGTCTGCTCCGCCCCTAGCCCATCTCCTGACTCTGGGCTACAGCCCTACCTTGCCCAGTCCGCCTGCCCGGGCCCTGTCGCGCTGAGGTGGTCCTGTAGCCCACCACGCACGCCTCGAAGCAATCAATCCACGCCATGTAATAGCTTGCCACTGCGTGGAATACGTACACTCAGAACAAGTCCGGCATCCGGCGCGTCGCCTTCCCCTCGTTCCGTGCATGCACAGCCAGCTTCTTCAGCAGCGGGTCTCCGCCCATCGTTCAGGCGCAGCGCGCTTGCCCGTCGCCCAGTAGTATATGTCCCAGTCCGGCTCATCCAGCAACTACACACACGTCACTCAGCTCCGGGGAACATCACACCACGCCCAGAGAAAACCCACCTTGTCGTACTCGCGCAGCTCCGCCGCGGACATGCCCGCCAGGTGCTCCTGCGCGAACGTGCTCAGCAGCAGGTCGCTCTCCAGCGTCCCGCGCTTGCGGCTTTGGTACACCAGGCGCGCGCGCGTCGTCTCGACCGCCTCGTTCGGCCTCGGGAGGGGCGTCGGCGGGGGGAAGTCGGTCGGCGACCGGGTCGACGCGATGTGCTCGGGGGTGTGCGGCAGCGGCCATGGGTCTTTCCGCCGAGGCGCAGAGAGCGACAGCCGGCGCACAGGTGTGAGTTGGGGCCTTGTGAGGCGCAGGTAGGCGAGGGAGCGCTGCATGCTGAAGAGGACTGGGGGAAGAGTCCGCTATTGCAGCCGCCGACGACCTCGACCCGTGGGATAAGCATACGTAATAAGCGTTCGACGCGCAGCCGCCTCACCTCACGGCCTCTGCGGTGGCCGGAAAGAGGGTGCGTACTTACGTCTAATGGACTCCGCGCACCCCACAACTTGATCTGACAGTTTGTGTTGAACCCATCTATGAGACTTGCCGCTTTTCGATGGCGCCCGCCACCCCTGGCAACTCATTGCACCTACTTATGCACGCGAGCTCGGACCCTCCTCACCCACACATCCGCATCAGTTCCTGCCTGTCGCGCCCGCCCATGTTCTCACCGCGCGCCCGCCCTGTGCGTGTATTGATCGGCCACCAGGCGAGACGAAGCCCTCCTCCGGCTTCACGACGTGCCGGCGCGCGCGCTTCCAGACGCTGTGCGCACCCTCTTCTCGCCTTCACATCGCAAGAAGGCGGGGCTCGGATACCGCTTGGACAAGGCAGGCGTGGAACGCACCGGTCTACGTACGGCACTCGAAGCGCTTCCAACCGCCTCGGGACGCCTCGGTCAATCACCTTCGGGATCGACCGCCATGCCGCAGCTGCATACATGCATAGCCTGCACACCCACGTACAGCAACCAAGAACATACCGTGTTCGCTCTGTCACGCTCCACTTGTGGCCGATCAATCTGGCGTCCGCCTTCCCGTGACCGCCTTGCACTGCTCGCTGACTTCCCCGCGCCCCGGCATCTTCTTCTTCGCTGTATGGAGCTCGTCCATCGAACGCGGCCCATTCGCATTCTCGGGGAGCAGATCCCCGGCGGAAATCTCCTCCTCGACATATGTATACTCTGCGCATTTCATATCCCGGAGACTGCCAGGCGCCGTGGTTTGTTCCAGTGCTCGCGCCCTCGATCCCCTATCGATATCAGCGCAGTCGCAGACGGTCATGCGCCAGGGCATGCTGGCAGAGACAGCGCTCGCCAGCCCGCACTGCACCTTGCAGCATCGATTGCCCGGACGCGGGCGGCCCGGGCACTATCGCAAGCCGCGCTGATAAAAGAAGCTGGGAGGATGACGAGGCTGTACAGCACGCGAGCACCCCCGCGCCAGTGCCGACGTAAGACGGGCGGGCTGCCATCCTCCAAACAAACCTTCTCCACCTGCATCATCACCAGCGCGGATGGCGCTGTCAGGCCTGTCGCGCGCGGACGTCGACGCGGTATGCCAGCCTTAGCTTCATCTTCGGGACGGCCGAGTCGTCGCATCGCAAGGTTGGACAGGACCCCCGTAACTCACGCCAGGGGTATGATTTTCGCACGGTAGCTAGACGGCGCTTTGCGCCGGAAGCTCTGAGGGGTCTGAGGTAGCTGGGGGCTAGAATTTGGGGCAAAAGTATGATCCTGATGGTGGTAGTTAGGGGCGCGGTGAACCGATGTCTGATCACAGAGGTAGTTGGACTAAGTACTGGCGGCAGAAGATTTTGACCCCATAATTACCGGTATAATTCGTACAAGTTGAGACATTAGGTAGAAATTTACGTGGCCTGCTGCGTACGACATTCTACGACAACGCCTCGGACCGAACCTGCTTCTTCTGTGCAGCGCATCACCCTCGCAGCCATCCCGGCATCGTGCCAATGGATGAGTCCATCACAATCTACAACGACGATGAAATACCTATGTTCCGTCCCGAATTATGGATCTCGCAAGGCAAAAGCTATCCCCAGAACCCACCGCCGGAGCTGCTGGCCTACATCGAGCAGCTCCTCAGGATTCCCAACGCTCCCGAGACTTCTTTGCTCCCCAGCGGCACCGAGGATGTTCATTCCTTCGTATCTACACCACTCCCTCGTCGCGATCAGCAGCTCATACACCCCTCAACCAAAGCTGTTTTTAGCCATGACGTGGCAGTCTTCCCCATAACCACACTTACAAAATCACGAAGCCTTCCTACGGATGCCTTCGTGGACAAGCTTGCTGCACTCGCACCGCAGGCCATCCTGGATGGCGCACAATCAATCATGGACCCACGATATGCAAGTGGTGCATCCCCGCTGTGGATGATCACTTACTGGCAACGGATGCGTACGGTCCTCCTGGCACAGGAGACGTGGACGGCGAGCGTGCGGTGGCTGCTACAAGTCGCTGACGGTTCTATGGAAAGCGAACGCACTGTTGCTCTTATCCACTCGCTTCCCTGGCGCCAGCAACTCATGATACCCGGTGCCGCCACATTTACGACAACATCAGCCCTTGCTCCGCTGTTATCAGACGGCCTTCTCACCGACACCATCGTTGACATGATGCTCATGTGGTTGAGAAGCCGCGTTCGGAGCACGCCAGGAATTGCCAACAACTTCGAGATCGCCGGACACGAGTTCTGGAATGCAATTTCAAAGATCACAGTAATAGAAGACCTGTTCCCCGACTCACCTCGTTACCTCAAGAGAATTGAAGACGATCTGCGCACCCATAGGAAGGTACTCCTCTTCCCTGTTTTCCTCGCCAAATACAAGCATTTTGTTGTCGTGAAGATCGACGGTCAAGCGGAAACAATATCCTATGGTGAGTACGTTACTATGTCGCCAATGGGAATGCAATCTTACCATTCCTGTGAAACAAGGCGACGGCCTTTACCATCAGGGACTGCGCCTGCCTAAAGACATCGAGAAGAAATTGCTCTGGTGGACGCGTGTCAAATTCGGCATTGAGTACAAGTGGGAGGGACAGTCGCTTACGACAGCGAGACAGACAGATCACGTATCGTGTGGCGTGATCGCCGTGAATGCGGTCGCACACGAAACACTGGGCTGGCAGCTTTGGGATGATTCAAGGCGCCACGTCGAACGGTTGGCGTGGTTCGAGAGGCTCGCTGCCGACCATATTCAATCGGTACGCTATATTTTGCTCATTAGCGACATGAGGACGACGATACTCAGGTGCTCTGCGCAGGTATCAAGTCATCAGCGACGGTCTGATGCTGTGACAGGCGGCGCCGGACGCGATGAGCCTGTTGCGCATCATATCCCTCGCGGGATGGCCCACCTTCTAAATCCTCAAGCTTCCGAACCCGGCGAGTCGACCAGAGATGCTGAATGTCTACTTGAAGGATTCAGTCCAGAGGTGGAAGAAAAGCAGATGGGGCGACGCGGAGACATGGACGAAGGCAGCAAATACGATCCGTCAATTCCACCTCTGTCAATGCCACCTTCTCCTACATCATCATATTCAGTACTTGCATCTGCTAGTGGCTATGACAGCGACTGCGACGACATACCTATGCCCGATACCACCGATACCAGCTGCGCATACGGCCGGTCGTTGCTCTCTCCATCCACTGTCGACGATGATCTCCCACCAGTTCCGCGTGGTGGAATGCTGGACCAGGATGGGCCTGGCAGTATCACAGAATGGAGAAGCCATTTGGAAAATGGGACTTCTGATGCTGCGTCAATGTCGTCAAGAAGGGTGTCGTCGGTGGGAAGTGAGGCGGAGGATTGCGCATCCGATGGAAGTCGACTGTCAAGGGCATCTAAGAAGATCATCAGTTCCATTGGGACGACACTGAAGGCTGCGCGGGGCTTACTGAAAAGGCGGAGGAAAGGGAGCTCGAGCGCAGACGACAAGACGGCTGCGAGCGCGAGTGAAGCAACAAGCGCTCAATCTGACCACGACTCAGAGGCTCAGGCGCCTATCCATCCTGCAAAACGCACACGCACTGTCCCTGGGCCCATTCATCCGTTCTTCGCGCCCAAGGGAAAGAATAAGGATGTCATTGCTACCGTGTCTGCAAGCACCGCAAGCGCTGATGTTGGGCCATCGTCTGGAGCAATCAGCACGCGCCTGGCCAATTCCTTCGTCAAACGCGGTAGGGACGACAACTCAAAGGCGTATACCAAATTCAAGGAGAAAATCCTTGCGCTTGACGACATGGCCGAGTTCTGTCTAGACGATGTTCGGAAGGTCCGATGCTCTCGATGCAACAAGTACATGCTTATGACTGGGGCGTATCACACCAAGGCATTCAAACAGCACCAGAAAGTTTGCAAGGGCACAATGCGATCACATACACTGGGCCACATCTGGGCATCAACCTCATCGACGCAGGCCCCCGCTCCGAGAATGATAGATCGTCCTTGTTTCGGACTTCGCGCAGCAAAATACGCTCGTGTGCGTCAATATTTGGAGCGCACACCATACGGCGGGGGCGGCGGGCCTTCCCTCGCCGATTTGGCGTTAGAGTTGTATTCGGCACCAGATTATCGTTCGTTGGATAAGGCCAGAAAGCAAGTAGTCGACACGGAGCAAGAGCATCGGTGGCAGTGGAAGAACTATCGGTCGCCTCCCCTTCATGTCCTTGCGACAGATTGTCTTCGCACTGTAAGGGTGCCGGAAGAGTCAACTGAGGATGTTACTTGTGTCAACTGCCTCGCTCTGCTGCATGTCCACGTATTCCAGAATGCGACTCGCAAGCCAGTCCCCGAGCCTAAGAATCGCCGCTTCACCCCAATCATGCTCAGAAAGACGACATACAGGCCCTCCATCGATATGCTCTTACTCATCCCGACCTTGCACCTCTTCTGGAGGCATACGAAGATGTCAGTAGCTTCAAGTTCATAGTATCCCCACGTTACAGCTTCTGATCATTGTCTGCACAGAACCCTCATAGTGCATGCCTAGTCTTCGCAAGAGGCGTTATCGAGGGCAAGCATGGCAATTCCTTGTTTGTCGCCTTGATGAACGATCTCGTCAAGAAGAAAGATTTAGAAGAACGAGGTGTCCCTTTGAACGGCATGCGATATTCAGCCATGACATTGGAGTGGGCGCAAATTATCCACGTCTTAAGCCCGCGAGCATATGAATCCATGATGAATGTGCTACCCGTACCCGCAGAACGGACACTCCAGTCAGTGTTTACAAGATTGCATTGATACAATTGACTGATAAATGACCCGAAGGAAACGTCGTGCGCACGAAGTGCAGTTTCCCATCGGCATCACAGAGGCAACATTTGAATTTATCTACGAACGGCTGAAATCATTGGACTACCTTGTGGGTCCCGTTGGCCTCGCATGTGATGATACGAAGCTGCTAGAGTCTTTGAGGCCTCACTGGGACCCAATACGAAAGTGCTACGTGCTTCTAGGGAGTCCTGGCGATCCCGTCGTCGTGAGCGACATCAACACACTCGATGCCCTCATCCGCACCAGGAAGATCGAGAAGGCTAAGAAGGTATGAGTTCTACGAATACTTCGGAGGCATGCAGCTCACCGACACATGCCAGATACGCGTATGGACCCTCCAGATCCCTCTTCCCGGCGTTCCGACTATCGTCGTTGCGGCGCTCCCTATCTCAGAGTCAAACTCGGCGGAGCAACTGTTCGTCCACCTGGAATTAATATTGAATGGCCTTCTCTCCCGCAAGATCAACGTTGTATCCTACGCCGCAGACGGCACGGCTGTCGAGCGCTCCCTTCAACGTCTCCTGGTCGCTCACGCCGTTGCGTACATTGACTACACCCTCAGGCACCCTATTCGCTCACATCGTGACATCAACCTCCACATTCCTCTCATCGGCGCAGGGCGACAGCCTGTCGCACTCATTCAAGATTCGAACCATGGGCGCAAGACGTACCGGAACAACGCATTCTCAGGTGCCCGGATACTTACTTTGGGCAGCTATACGACGTCGTACAGCCACTTCCGCCTTGCAGCAATTGAAGCAACAGGGACATTGTTTCGGAGGGATGTCGAGAAACTTGATCGACAAGACGACAATGCTGCGACCCGTCTCTTCTCCGGTCATACGCTAGCATGGTTCACCAACGAGCATCGTGAAATGGTCGGCTCGATTATCTACCTCTTTGTGTTTGGAGAGCTCGTGGATGCATACCAGAATCGATCGATCCCAATTATCGAACGTGTTCGCATGGTGCTGCGTGCGCACTTCTTCATGGAAATGTGGACCGACTTCATGGACATCGCGGGCTACCGAAAAGCTCAACACTTCATATCTCCCGAGGCACGCGACATCACAAACTTCCTAGTCGTTGGTTTCCTTCAGTTGGTGATCATCTATCGGGACCACCTCGACGGCAGATACCCATTGCTGCCCTGGCTTCTATCAACCGAAGTCTGTGAGCATGTCTTCGGCATTTGTCGACAGCTTGTGAAGGACTTCACCTTGCAAGACTTCTATCATATGATTCCGAAGCTCTCAGTCCGCTTGCGCGAGCATCTCTTCCTTGCAAAGACATCTGAGGGCAAGGAAAGAGCGAATGGATACAATCATACCTATACCGACAATCGACATCTCGACCTCCATGCCCTCTCCACATTCCCTTCTGATCACGACATTGAGCAAGCAACACAACAGGCCCATTCGGAGGCAGCGAATCTGTGGGACGCTCTCGTACTAGACCCGGATTTTCTGGACAAATTGCAGAATCAAGCTCACCGTGTTCGCGCATTCCCATCGTTGTCGAGTTGGTATTCGCAGGAGGCTTGGGATGCAATCTATGGCCAGTCCGATTCCGAAGACGAGGGTCCTGAGATGGACGAAGACGAGCCCGAGATGCTCCAGATTGAAAATGGGTTGAAGAAGGCAGAGAATGCAGACGGAGTTGGTGCGGTCTTCGACCAGCAGTTGAACGATTTGACTTGCGCAGCAGCTGCCTTATGCGTCCAGAGCACTGTCGACATGTTCGTGTTTTGTCCTCCTCTCACCGCCGATAGATCTTACAGAGTCTAAC
The DNA here is from genome assembly GCA_019915015.1 of Auriscalpium vulgare. NCBI lineage: Eukaryota > Fungi > Basidiomycota > Agaricomycetes > Russulales > Auriscalpiaceae > Auriscalpium > Auriscalpium vulgare. The sequence continues at coordinate 1,555,065 of JAHBBC010000014.1, forward strand.
CCTCACATTACTAGACTGCAATTGCCTGAAGACACAGCGGATGCAACACGCAAAGACGCTGCACATATAGGGAAGATCCTCGCCCAGTCGCTCCCTGCTGTGTCCGACCCCGACGAGCGCAGGACCTTCCAGGACACAGTGATCTCTGCTGAATTCGATCTCGAACAGCTCGCAGTCATCCGCCGGTCGCATCATACCAGACAGGCTGAGAAAGGTGTCCGAACAAAGGCCTTCAAGTCCTCGGAAGATCTACCACCTTCCTCTGATAACGGTCCACCCGCCCAGTCAACGCTCTCCGAGAAAAAACGCCTTCTGCAGTTGGTCAAGGATGTTCTCAAGCGTCAAGAAGAGCGCGGTGTTACAGAGCGCGGTGTTACCACGGGCGCGGGTCGGTCGATGCGCTGGCGGCAGCCAGCTGCGGGCGGTCGAGACGGAGCAATCAACGGCGAAGAAGCTGTTGCTCCTGCACCAGGGACGGCTGCAAACGCGGCTGAGGTCGCTGCAAATGCATCGTATCAGGTGCGTCTGCTAGTGTTGTATGAGTGCACATACATGGTATTGACGTCCGCCAGGCTGAACGGAGGCGAGCAGCGATCTTCGCAAAGCATCACGTCCCCAAGGTCGCACACTCGGCCAATGTCACGCCGCTCAAACACCTCTACGCTGCTCACACTGGCATGCCGCCTTCTTATGGCTTGGTTCTTGTTGATGAGGCAATCTGCCTTGCAGAAGGTGCGTCGTAATCTTCAACATGACTCGGCATGCGCTGATGGCTGGTTAGTCCTGACCATGTACGAGAAGTCGGCCGGTAAGAACGGCAAACATGGTTGGGCTTCGGACACGTCTCGCATCACCGCTCTTTCTTACATCGCTGTGAGACTGTTCAAGCCGGTCCGACACAACCAATTCTCCCTCGCCGATCCTAGCAAGATCCCTCGGTTCGCCTTCCTGAAACCGTCCTACTTCCTGTATGCCCTCGACCATCCCCTCCAAACCTCGGGCTCAACACTAGCTTTGGTAAAATCTGATGGCGCGTGCTATGTCGCCCTCAAGCAGAACGTCGCGAATATCGCTCGTGCTATCAAGGAGCTTAGTGGGAGGGTCAAGGCGGGTCTTGAACAGGCGGGTGACGATGAACCAGATGAATAGGTCAGTTTGACAGGCCTCTGCGCATCCGTAGTACATCCCCTCCTGCCTGCACGCAAAGCGGAGCTTTTTACAATAAACTACGATTTTTTTGAAGCTATGATCCTATCCGTGGTAGCTACGGACCCCAAACGGAGGTCTGAGGGGCGAATGGTAGCTGGAAGGGGTCGCGAGCCGCAAAAAAAAATGGTAGTTGACCCCGTTTGGCGGATCATACCCCTGGCATGAGTTACGGGGGTCCTCCTGCTGCGTACGACATTCTACGACAACGCCTCGGACCGAACCTGCTTCTTCTGTGCAGCGCATCACCCTCGCAGCCATCCCGGCATCGTGCCAATGGATGAGTCCATCACAATCTACAACGACGATGAAATACCTATGTTCCGTCCCGAATTATGGATCTCGCAAGGCAAAAGCTATCCCCAGAACCCACCGCCGGAGCTGCTGGCCTACATCGAGCAGCTCCTCAGGATTCCCAACGCTCCCGAGACTTCTTTGCTCCCCAGCGGCACCGAGGATGTTCATTCCTTCGTATCTACACCACTCCCTCGTCGCGATCAGCAGCTCATACACCCCTCAACCAAAGCTGTTTTTAGCCATGACGTGGCAGTCTTCCCCATACCACACTTACAAAATCACGAAGCCTTCCTACGGATGCCTTCGTGGACAAGCTTGCTGCACTCGCACCGCAGGCCATCCTGGATGGCGCACAATCAATCATGGACCCACGATATGCAAGTGGTGCATCCCCGCTGTGGATGATCACTTACTGGCAACGGATGCGTACGGTCCTCCTGGCACAGGAGACGTGGACGGCGAGCGTGCGGTGGCTGCTACAAGTCGCTGACGGTTCTATGGAAAGCGAACGCACTGTTGCTCTTATCCACTCGCTTCCCTGGCGCCAGCAACTCATGATACCCGGTGCCGCCACATTTACGACAACATCAGCCCTTGCTCCGCTGTTATCAGACGGCCTTCTCACCGACACCATCGTTGACATGATGCTCATGTGGTTGAGAAGCCGCGTTCGGAGCACGCCAGGAATTGCCAACAACTTCGAGATCGCCGGACACGAGTTCTGGAATGCAATTTCAAAGATCACAGTAATAGAAGACCTGTTCCCCGACTCACCTCGTTACCTCAAGAGAATTGAAGACGATCTGCGCACCCATAGGAAGGTACTCCTCTTCCCTGTTTTCCTCGCCAAATACAAGCATTTTGTTGTCGTGAAGATCGACGGTCAAGCGGAACAATATCCTATGGTGAGTACGTTACTATGTCGCCAATGGGAATGCAATCTTACCATTCCTGTGAAACAAGGCGACGGCCTTTACCATCAGGGACTGCGCCTGCCTAAAGACATCGAGAAGAAATTGCTCTGGTGGACGCGTGTCAAATTCGGCATTGAGTACAAGTGGGAGGGACAGTCGCTTACGACAGCGAGACAGACAGATCACGTATCGTGTGGCGTGATCGCCGTGAATGCGGTCGCACACGAAACACTGGGCTGGCAGCTTTGGGATGATTCAAGGCGCCACGTCGAACGGTTGCGTGGTTCGAGAGGCTCGCTGCCGACCATATTCAATCGGTACGCTATATTTTGCTCATTAGCGACATGAGGACGACGATACTCAGGTGCTCTGCGCAGGTATCAAGTCATCAGCGACGGTCTGATGCTGTGACAGGCGGCGCCGGACGCGATGAGCCTGTTGCGCATCATATCCCTCGCGGGATGGCCCACCTTCTAAATCCTCAAGCTTCCGAACCCGGCGAGTCGACCAGAGATGCTGAATGTCTACTTGAAGGATTCAGTCCAGAGGTGGAAGAAAAGCAGATGGGGCGACGCGGAGACATGGACGAAGGCAGCAAATACGATCCGTCAATTCCACCTCTGTCAATGCCACCTTCTCCTACATCATCATATTCAGTACTTGCATCTGCTAGTGGCTATGACAGCGACTGCGACGACATACCTATGCCCGATACCACCGATACCAGCTGCGCATACGGCCGGTCGTTGCTCTCTCCATCCACTGTCGACGATGATCTCCCACCAGTTCCGCGTGGTGGAATGCTGGACCAGGATGGGCCTGGCAGTATCACAGAATGGAGAAGCCATTTGGAAAATGGGACTTCTGATGCTGCGTCAATGTCGTCAAGAAGGGTGTCGTCGGTGGGAAGTGAGGCGGAGGATTGCGCATCCGATGGAAGTCGACTGTCAAGGGCATCTAAGAAGATCATCAGTTCCATTGGGACGACACTGAAGGCTGCGCGGCGCGGGCTTACTGAAAAGGCGGAGGAAAGGGAGCTCGAGCGCAGACGACAAGACGGCTGCGAGCGCGAGTGAAGCAACAAGCGCTCAATCTGACCACGACTCAGAGGCTCAGGCGCCTATCCATCCTGCAAAACGCACACGCACTGTCCCTGGGCCCATTCATCCGTTCTTCGCGCCCAAGGGAAAGAATAAGGATGTCATTGCTACCGTGTCTGCAAGCACCGCAAGCGCTGATGTTGGGCCATCGTCTGGAGCAATCAGCACGCGCCTGGCCAATTCCTTCGTCAAACGCGGTAGGGACGACAACTCAAAGGCGTATACCAAATTCAAGGAGAAAATCCTTGCGCTTGACGACATGGCCGAGTTCTGTCTAGACGATGTTCGGAAGGTCCGATGCTCTCGATGCAACAAGTACATGCTTATGACTGGGGCGTATCACACCAAGGCATTCAAACAGCACCAGAAAGTTTGCAAGGGCACAATGCGATCACATACACTGGGCCACATCTGGGCATCAACCTCATCGACGCAGGCCCCCGCTCCGAGAATGATAGATCGTCCTTGTTTCGGACTTCGCGCAGCAAAATACGCTCGTGTGCGTCAATATTTGGAGCGCACACCATACGGCGGGGGCGGCGGGCCTTCCCTCGCCGATTTGGCGTTAGAGTTGTATTCGGCACCAGATTATCGTTCGTTGGATAAGGCCAGAAAGCAAGTAGTCGACACGGAGCAAGAGCATCGGTGGCAGTGGAAGAACTATCGGTCGCCTCCCCTTCATGTCCTTGCGACAGATTGTCTTCGCACTGTAAGGGTGCCGGAAGAGTCAACTGAGGATGTTACTTGTGTCAACTGCCTCGCTCTGCTGCATGTCCACGTATTCCAGAATGCGACTCGCAAGCCAGTCCCCGAGCCTAAGAATCGCCGCTTCACCCCCAATCATGCTCAGAAAGACGACATACAGGCCCTCCATCGATATGCTCTTACTCATCCCGACCTTGCACCTCTTCTGGAGGCATACGAAGATGTCAGTAGCTTCAAGTTCATAGTATCCCCACGTTACAGCTTCTGATCATTGTCTGCACAGAACCCTCATAGTGCATGCCTAGTCTTCGCAAGAGGCGTTATCGAGGGCAAGCATGGCAATTCCTTGTTTGTCGCCTTGATGAACGATCTCGTCAAGAAGAAAGATTTAGAAGAACGAGGTGTCCCTTTGAACGGCATGCGATATTCAGCCATGACATTGGAGTGGGCGCAAATTATCCACGTCTTAAGCCCGCGAGCATATGAATCCATGATGAATGTGCTACCCGTACCCGCAGAACGGACACTCCAGTCAGTGTTTACAAGATTGCATTGATACAATTGACTGATAAATGACCCGAAGGAAACGTCGTGCGCACGAAGTGCAGTTTCCCATCGGCATCACAGAGGCAACATTTGAATTTATCTACGAACGCTGAAATCATTGGACTACCTTGTGGGTCCCGTTGGCCTCGCATGTGATGATACGAAGCTGCTAGAGTCTTTGAGGCCTCACTGGGACCCAATACGAAAGTGCTACGTGCTTCTAGGGAGTCCTGGCGATCCCGTCGTCGTGAGCGACATCAACACACTCGATGCCCTCATCCGCACCAGGAAGATCGAGAAGGCTAAGAAGGTATGAGTTCTACGAATACTTCGGAGGCATGCAGCTCACCGACACATGCCAGATACGCGTATGGACCCTCCAGATCCCTCTTCCCGCGTTCCGACTATCGTCGTTGCGGCGCTCCCTATCTCAGAGTCAAACTCGGCGGAGCAACTGTTCGTCCACCTGGAATTAATATTGAATGGCTTCTCTCCCGCAAGATCAACGTTGTATCCTACGCCGCAGACGGCACGGCTGTCGAGCGCTCCCTTCAACGTCTCCTGGTCGCTCACGCCGTTGCGTACATTGACTACACCCTCAGGCACCCTATTCGCTCACATCGTGACATCAACCTCCACATTCCTCTCATCGGCGCAGGGCGACAGCCTGTCGCACTCATTCAAGATTCGAACCATGGGCGCAAGACGTACCGGAACAACGCATTCTCAGGTGCCCGGATACTTACTTTGGGCAGCTATACGACGTCGTACAGCCACTTCCGCCTTGCAGCAATTGAAGCAACAGGGACATTGTTTCGGAGGGATGTCGAGAAACTTGATCGACAAGACGACAATGCTGCGACCCGTCTCTTCTCCGGTCATACGCTAGCATGGTTCACCAACGAGCATCGTGAAATGGTCGGCTCGATTATCTACCTCTTTGTGTTTGGAGAGCTCGTGGATGCATACCAGAATCGATCGATCCCAATTATCGAACGTGTTCGCATGGTGCTGCGTGCGCACTTCTTCATGGAAATGTGGACCGACTTCATGGACATCGCGGGCTACCGAAAAGCTCAACACTTCATATCTCCCGAGGCACGCGACATCACAAACTTCCTAGTCGTTGGTTTCCTTCAGTTGGTGATCATCTATCGGGACCACCTCGACGGCAGATACCCATTGCTGCCCTGGCTTCTATCAACCGAAGTCTGTGAGCATGTCTTCGGCATTTGTCGACAGCTTGTGAAGGACTTCACCTTGCAAGACTTCTATCATATGATTCCGAAGCTCTCAGTCCGCTTGCGCGAGCATCTCTTCCTTGCAAAGACATCTGAGGGCAAGGAAGAGCGAATGGATACAATCATACCTATACCGACAATCGACATCTCGACCTCCATGCCCTCTCCACATTCCCTTCTGATCACGACATTGAGCAAGCAACACAACAGGCCCATTCGGAGGCAGCGAATCTGTGGGACGCTCTCGTACTAGACCCGGATTTTCTGGACAAATTGCAGAATCAAGCTCACCGTGTTCGCGCATTCCCATCGTTGTCGAGTTGGTATTCGCAGGAGGCTTGGGATGCAATCTATGGCCAGTCCGATTCCGAAGACGAGGGTCCTGAGATGGACGAAGACGAGCCCGAGATGCTCCAGATTGAAAATGGGTTGAAGAAGGCAGAGAATGCAGACGGAGTTGGTGCGGTCTTCGACCAGCAGTTGAACGATTTGACTTGCGCAGCAGCTGCCTTATGCGTCCAGAGCACTGTCGACATGTTCGTGTTTTGTCCTCCTCTCACCGCCGATAGATCTTACAGAGTCTAACCTCACATTACTAGACTGCAATTGCCTGAAGACACAGCGGATGCAACACGCAAAGACGCTGCACATATAGGGAAGATCTCGCCCAGTCGCTCCCTGCTGTGTCCGACCCCGACGAGCGCAGGACCTTCCAGGACACAGTGATCTCTGCTGAATTCGATCTCGAACAGCTCGCAGTCATCCGCCGTCGCATCATACCAGACAGGCTGAGAAAGGTGTCCGAACAAAGGCCTTCAAGTCCTCGGAAGATCTACCACCTTCCTCTGATAACGGTCCACCCGCCCAGTCAACGCTCTCCGAGAAAAACGCCTTCTGCAGTTGGTCAAGGATGTTCTCAAGCGTCAAGAAGAGCGCGGTGTTACAGAGCGCGGTGTTACCACGGGCGCGGGTCGGTCGATGCGCTGGCGGCAGCCAGCTGCGGGCGGTCGAGACGGAGCAATCAACGGCGAAGAAGCTGTTGCTCCTGCACCAGGGACGGCTGCAAACGCGGCTGAGGTCGCTGCAAATGCATCGTATCAGGTGCGTCTGCTAGTGTTGTATGAGTGCACATACATGGTATTGACGTCCGCCAGGCTGAACGGAGGCGAGCAGCGATCTTCGCAAAGCATCACGTCCCCAAGGTCGCACACTCGGCCAATGTCACGCCGCTCAAACACCTCTACGCTGCTCACACTGGCATGCCGCCTTCTTATGGCTTGGTTCTTGTTGATGAGGCAATCTGCCTTGCAGAAGGTGCGTCGTAATCTTCAACATGACTCGGCATGCGCTGATGGCTGGTTAGTCCTGACCATGTACGAGAAGTCGGCCGGTAAGAACGGCAAACATGGTTGGGCTTCGGACACGTCTCGCATCACCGCTCTTTCTTACATCGCTGTGAGACTGTTCAAGCCGGTCCGACACAACCAATTCTCCCTCGCCGATCCTAGCAAGATCCCTCGGTTCGCCTTCCTGAAACCGTCCTACTTCCTGTATGCCCTCGACCATCCCCTCCAAACCTCGGGCTCAACACTAGCTTTGGTAAAATCTGATGGCGCGTGCTATGTCGCCCTCAAGCAGAACGTCGCGAATATCGCTCGTGCTATCAAGGAGCTTAGTGGGAGGGTCAAGGCGGGTCTTGAACAGGCGGGTGACGATGAACCAGATGAATAGGTCAGTTTGACAGGCCTCTGCGCATCCGTAGTACATCCCCTCCTGCCTGCACGCAAAGCGGAGCTTTTTACAATAAACTACGATTTTTTTGAAGCTATGATCCTATCCGTGGTAGCTACGGACCCCAACGGAGGTCTGAGGGGCGAATGGTAGCTGGAAGGGGTCGCGAGCCGCAAAAAAAAAATGGTAGTTGACCCCGTTTGGCGGATCATACCCCTGGCATGAGTTACGGGGGTCCTGGTTCGACAATGCAGAGGACACGATGACGCCTGTGGCTTATCGCGTGCGGCGTGTTCGACGCTATTCCCGACCGCGCGTCGCGTCGCTGGATCTGCGCGATATGGCTTCTGGCCACCCTCGGGCGCCCGTCCGTACCTGCGCCATTTAATTCTGCTCATC